>PYHX02000467.1:43871877-44480389 GCA_004302925.2 Cochliomyia hominivorax | reverse complement strand
AAATAGGAAACTGCTTAGGATAATAAGAAATTCATTGAAGTTCGGATAATTATATACTTTATGGGGTCTGAGATGACCTCTTCATGACGTTTCACACGTAATTGCAAAGTAAATATACCCTCATCACCGCTTTGTAGTGGTGGAGGGTAAACAAAAAGCTATAATAACAATAAAATATATAAATTATTAGGAAAAAAATTATTATACTGAAAATGAAATGATAATAAAGACGAGTTACTAAACAGCAACAACAACAATAACAAATGCAACAACAATTATGTTTGGCAACTATAATATTGGTAGCCAACAAATAATATATTTAGCAATAGAAATAACAACAAAGCAACATTAGCAACTAGTAAAATTATTAGCAACAACTATTGAAACAACAGCAACAACATAAGCAAACAAACAAATAAACAAATAGAAATAGAAAAAAATCCAACTAAATAAAAATGGAGAACAACTTTCACCCAAGGTCATTGTGTCTTTAACTGCGCCATGTTTTATTTTTAGTTAGTTGTTTTTATTATTTTAACTGACGATGTTGTTGATGGTGATGATGTTGGTGTTGTAGTTATTGCTATTGCTGCTGCTTATACTGTTTCAGGCTGATTGTTTTTTTATTTTAAACTCTAGTCGATTTGGCTATCACGACTACAGTAGTAACTCTGCTGTATGCAGTAAAAATAGTCTTTTGTTTAGTATGAAAAAATAACTATAAATTGAACACCAACAGAAACTGCAACAAAAAAAACAATATAATCTCAAAAGAAGGAAAAAATATTGTCTAAATAAAAATGTTCATCTCCCGACTTAAGCATCATTATCTTTACCAACAACATGAAGATAAACACCACTTGAATACAGACAAAACTCAAGAAACGGATGGACAAAAGTGGAAGAGGTAAAGAGACGTTGTATGGACAGAAATATAGATAAATTTTATACCTAAAAAGAGCATTCATGAAGACATCATCATGATTAAGCGGCCTAAAGACCCCGATAATGATGATGATGCTCAAGGTACTGTTCATGATGATGATGATGATGATAATGATAATGAGGTGTTTATGTAAAAAGGAGAGAATCTCAGGTGTAACATGCGCTCAGTCACATAAACACAATCACAGTCTGTCTACACACCACAAACCAGAGTCTTGTTACCCTACATATCAGCAATTGACGATACTTCGGCCACGCTATTATGAACAACAGTTTTTCGAGTTCAATAATGAACAATTAACTGGTTGATGCACCGTTGTTTTGCGAACACTTTCAGTGATTATTAGCACTTTTCCCTATTTCGTTAACTACCAAAATAGAAAAACGCACCATTTTTAAAATGTGTCACATAAAACCAACAAATAATGTTTAAGCATTTGGAGGTTTTAATACTTCGCTTTATGATTTTAGTTTCATAATGTCAAAATCTCTTAATTTTGAAATATCCAATATTATCGATTTTCAGCCAATTGGGATCATATCTTCGAAAATTCATATCATACTCATATAGTACCATCAGAAGATTCAAAACGTACCATATAATATTTCAAATAACTTTTCATCCATATATACCTATTTTTCCTAATTTAACTTATTTATTACAAAATATTCAAAAAGTACCAAAGAACCAAATTTTTATTTTAAACCTGGAAAAAGTACCCATTGATTTGAATTTACAAAATAATATGTATATTTAAATGTCAATATCTGATATTATTCAAATCTTGTTCGGACAAAAAAATATATTATCTGTAAAAAGTACCATATTGTTACCCGAATTTGGTACTATTTTAATTTCATTTACTCATTAACTAATTTAATATGACAAAACGCAACAAATTAATATTTTTTTTTTTTTTTTTTTTTTTTTTTTTCAAATTTTGGTAAATTCCTATATAGATATTAATTTCCCATTTTACCCTCTTCTTCGTACTTTTCCAGACCCAAATATACTTCAATGAATTTTTAAATTATACTACATCATATGGTCCGTAAATTACAAAACTATTTCCGATAAAAATACCAATTAAAGGTACTATTTTATCCCTTCATCACTCGTTTTTCCAACAATTACAAAATTTATTTATCTATTTTAGTTTGGAAATTTTTGAATACAATAAGAATTTTATTTCTGTGTGTTCTGGTTAAAAAGATACATTGGGTACCAAAAAAAAAAACAACTTAATAGTTTTACCCTTTTGTCCCCCTAAATTGGACGGATTTGCAAAAAGTATCAAATCAGCTTATAGTACTGTTTTTAAGGTTACAGATTCTAACATTTTTTATCCTCTTAAACTCGGAATTTTAAAAATCTCTTCTTTGAGGATCTATTTGAAGAAGTCCAAATTTCATATTTCTGGCTTTAGCCGTTTAGGCTGCGGTTCCCCAGAAAACTTTATACGAGCAACTGATAATTACTTTCCAGATCACAAGTTACAGTAAAAGTCCCTCTCCGAAACGTAAGTAAATTTATGTACACGTAGAGAATTATACGATCGGTTTTGATCAACTATAACTTCTTCTCTCCGTTTTTTTCTAGCTGTTTACGTGTCATTGTCTTTAACAATTTCAAACATTTTGAAGTTTTTTTTAGGATTTTTTTGGTTATTTTTTTTGTCGATCGACGATCGCATAGAAAAAAGACACATTCACACACACACAAATTCAAAAATCATGTTCGTGTTTTGGTTGCAAGTGGCGTTTATTATGTTGGTCATCACGTTCATTGGCACATTATTTTGCACTTGGCGCATTTTATTTGTTTTTGTGTCTATTGAAAATGAATAGACGAAAGTTGATTTGTTTGTTTCTCACTTTGATTTATGTTTAAGTACAAATTGACAATAAATATTAGGGGTATTCAATATTATAAATTAAAGAAAAAACAAAATTTAAAAAATTCGCATTATAATCTGAAATTTTACATAATTGAAGCTAAAGACTTTAAAAAAGGCCTACGGAAGAATAAGGTAAATTTTAACTATTAATTATTCACTAGTTTTTGCCCGTCGCACTTTGTTGCACAAACATTCTCCTCAGTCTAAGATCTCGAAAACTGCTTGAAACCAAATTTTTTTTTTTTTTTTTTTTTTTTTTTTTTTTTTTTTTTTGGGGGGGGGGTTGTTATCCATCGCCCTGATTCTATCCGTTGATCATTTTGTCTAGTAAAACAGTTCATTGATAAAGTGGTTGGGACCTCATTTGAAAATTCTCCTTGTAAAAGTTTTTTTTTAAATATTCGATAATTAAAATCTGCTTCGTATTAGGGCTTCCCCTCCCCCATGATTTTATCCATGTTGGATGTTTAGTAAAAACAGTTCCTTAAAACATGGTTGGGACCAAATTTGAAAAATCTCGCTGTTATAGTTTTTTAGATATTCGATGATCCCCCTGATTCTATCCGCCCCACATCTTGACTCGTAAAATAGTTCCTTGAAAAGTTATTGGGACCTAATTTTAAAATTCTCGATGAAGTGGTTCTTTATATATTCTATTCCCCTTGGTCCTATCGAAAAATGTTTAAGACTATGTTACTTTCGGGTATATGGGAATTATTTTGTGAAAATTTAAGCAAAATCTGTTCAGTAGTTAAGCTGTTTATAAACAAACAAACAGACAAACAAACACCGATTCGAGAGAGACAGTTCTATCCTATGGGAAATTGCAAACGATGCATATATATTGAAAATATATAGTACAAATATTATTTAAGATATTTAGTGGATCTTGGTTGTATAATAATGGAAATTCAATGATTTTAAATTTTTGGAAATTTGTCTCTTTCTTATACTTTTGGACTTGGTAAATACATCAATCTCAGTCTTTTTTTGCCTAATAAATAATTTTACTGAATAATAAAAAATAAATATGAAAAATATCGCTCAGATATATATTGAAAATAAAAAGATATTGCATAAAAAGATATTGTGTAAATCATAAGTCTAAGTATCTTAATTGGAGTAAACAATTTTATAACTTTGAATTGCAAACTTAAAAAAAACGTTATAGGCGGTCAAGCCCAAGTATGCAATACCCTACACCACATTGTTGGTTGTATATAACAGCAAAAAAAAACTTTATGAACGACCATCGTATGTGATTTTTCGATTAATGCTTTAGTCCGCAGTTCATATGGACCAGCCCTCGCATAATTTCGCACATTGATTTCTGATTATATTTATCTAATAATTTGAACAATCATTTATTGCCGATCCTCATATAATTTATATCTTTATAATATCATACGATATCTTTCTTATATAGTATGATTTATTTTTGCCCATGTTATTCAAATCGCTTAAAAGTAGTGAATTAGCAACATTTTTTCTGCGTTTACAAATTTATGCACAAACGCATAATATCCCAACCAACTTTGGCGGTGTATGATAAATAATATTAATGTGTCCAACAAAACGATATAATTGACAATTTTACGAATGTTCTTCGCTTGAACATAGAGGCTCCTTAAGATATCGGTCTATATCTTTTGATGATACTGAATTTTAACTGATTTTAAAAAAGAAAACTTCGCAGGACAATAAAAAATACTGTAAATATTTCGAAAACTGTAAAAGATAATTAACACAGAGGAGTACAAATTTTTTTAAAACCGATTCTGCAATGAAAGAAATGAAATTTTTAAAATTCATTTCAACTTGAATCTTATTTGCACCGTGCTTTCTTGAAATTTTCGTACCGTGACCACACTTGCAGTCGATATATTAAATGGAATAGCTTCCCTTAATATAAGGATCTCGAAATTGCGAAATTTTTACAAATCCCAAAAAGATTTAGATTATTTTCGATGTCCTCCATATATATATTTTCTCGGATGTAATTTAATATTCTATATAAATATAACGATTTTACCACCCTCCACCACCGCAAGTCGTAAAGAAGGTATATTAACATTGCGATTTCATTGTAATGTTAAGAAGGAATTATCTAAGAACCCACAATGTATACATATTCATGCAACAAATCGAGCAGATTCTTACATCCACAATAATTGACACAGCTCAGTGATAATTGACCTGAGTATGATATTTGAAGTTTCGTATTTTAAAACAAAACAAAATTGGTTCAGTATATTAAAAAGATATAAACCAAAACTACAATTAATCTCATAATTCATTAAAGTTTTCTTGTTGTATTTAAGATAACTTTCACATATTGTATGCGTTTGACAGTGTATATGTGAATATACTACATATGTACGAAACAAAACTTATTTACACACTTGTGGTGGAGGATATTGAAGATTCGACATAGCCGAATAAAGCATTCTTACTTGTTTGCCTACTTTGTTTAATCTAGTAAACTCTGTTACCTCGGTCCATGATTGTTGAATTGACGTAATATATATGTATATAAACATTATTTTGTTCACCAAAGGTTTATCAGAATCCTCCTTAAGTGAAGTTTGAAGAAGAAAGGCTCAGACACATCTGACTCTATGTCCAGAATTTCGGGTTCAGCCAGACGCTTTTTTATTACATTGAGTTAATTATTATGTTTTGCCAATTTCTGTACCCATTCTTTAATCATAGGCCGAGCTTGGTATCATGGAGGTTATAACCCTTTTAGGAGTTTGATTGCCAAGATTTCTAATATCAACAGTTTCATATCAATATGACCATATTGAGCTCACAAATCGTTATTTAGAATTTTTTCGACCATGTACTCCACTATGAATAAAAAGATTACCAACTGCAAATGATAGATATTATGACAGATTCTTCCTTTTGTGTGTCTAAACCTTGGATGCTTACGGTTCTTAAGTAATTTCGCGTTTTTTTAAATTCAAGCTTGATCCATGTCGTTTTGCTTTTGTTAATTGAAACTAGTAGAATTGAATGCGGTAATTCTCCATCTGATTTGGAAATCCCAAAGTATTCTCAGAGCAATTTGATAATACTTTGCGATTACAGCATTGAGTTCTAGTTGTTTGAATCCTATCCTGCCCTATCCGCCTTTATGTTTTGCTCTCGATATTAAACTGTTGTTTTAAACTTAAGATTCCTGCTTTCTCAAACTGGACGTGTTATTCTTAATCTGAATTCTTATCTGATTTTAATTGGATTTCATAATTCTATCAATATTTTTTTTAAACCGCAAATAAGCTAAATAAGCTTTTCAATAAAGTCTTAAACTTAAAAACAAAGTCAAAGTTAATTTAAATCAATTTCAGTTTTTTTTTTAATTATAACAATTGTTTTTGTTAATTATTTGTGTTATAATAACATAACAAATAATTAACCAAGCAAAAGAATAACAAATTCGTTAAAAAATCTAAAAAAACTATAATTTTTTTATTAGAATAATAAAACAAATTATAAGATTTCATAATGATTTGCGATGAGCTCTATTTATTTTCTCAGTTAATTGAAAGTTTATTTAATTTTCATGCATAAATACTCGTAAAAAACATTTAATTTTTTATTAAATTATTTTTTTATTTTTGTTATTTTATTAAAATTTATTTGTTATATCAGGATTTTAGAGCAATATTACATAGCCAATTCTAAATTAAAAAAAACAGTGGAACCTTAATATTTTCATTTAAGCACTGAGATCGAAAAATTCCTAACACATATTTTTAATCAAAACTTTTAATTCAATTATTATTTGATTCCATTCTTTATCAAATTAGCGGCCAGAAAGAAGTGCGTACTACAAAAAGTTGAACAATCATCCAAAGGTTTGCCGTCAACTGTTTCCAGGACTTGAACGTTGATAAAAAAATCCGGTTCAGGTAGAAGGAATTGTCCCCATGATGTTAGACAGCAAGAAAGCAGTCCAGTTATTCAGGCAGTACTCGGACAACTTGGTACGAAAATCTAAAGTTTATGCAGGTTTAAAAATGCTGCTAAACATTTGGAGGTTAAAAACTGAGAACGGAAATTAAAGTCAAGATTTTTCAAAAATATACATGCAGCATATTAAATGACGAAGATTTTTTCGAAACTTCCTGGTCAAAAATTCTAATGTTGAAAAAAGTAGTTAAAGTTTCCCAAAATGTTCATGGTACTACAAGCAATACTTCAGTGATATATGCTGACTCTTAACTTATCCTTATCTCAAAAATGTTTATAAATGTTTGCGTAAACTATTCGTTTTTTCTATTTCCTTCGTTAATACCGGGCTTCTTGCGTGCGGTGCGTTCACTGTAATTTACGGCGTTCAGATCTTGTTATATTTTCAAATCTGTTTTCTTTTTTAAGACGATTAATTACTTTCAGTTTTTTTAAACCGATCTATTTGTGAAATTTCGTTCTTCAAATTTTTAAACATTTTCGAAAAGATTTTCTATATATCAGGCATTCCAAATCACATCGTGATTTGTTTATAGAAGGCCTTTTCGAGGTTCAATTAATGAATTGTTATACTGGAACTCGTGGGTTGTTTATATGTTGAAAATGTATGACATTAATGAGGCTCGGTTTCCAAGAGCTAAGCGGAGATTTTATAAACACCTGAAGAACGGCTTATTCGTAATAAGTTCTAGTGTCACATAAGCACCCTGCTCGGACATGACAATTATATTATTGCTCTTCTTCTTTATTAAGTTCAACATTTGTATTTTTATTCACTTTTGAAAAACTCCTGAGTTTTCACAAAGATTTAATATTCCCGATGATCATTACATCCCATTTTTTTATTGCATCACATTTGCGAACAGAGCTTAACACTATAAACTGAAACTTTTTCGGGGGAAATTCACACTATTCGCAAGAGTGTGAATGACAGGCTCCATAAAAATAGAGCCAATCATTTTTCATTTAGTTAAGTTAAATTTTCTGTCAGGGTCCAATAATTTTTCAAAACTTTGGAGTATGCTGTTTTTCAACTTTCGTATATCCTCAAGTTGCATATTGTTCCAGCCGGTATTATGAACAGCTCTATATTCTAAATTTTTACGGTAATAGTCACATGACCAATAAGGTTCTTCTTTGTCATGAGAAATGACACACCACCTGATCTGAATAACCGCCAGAATTTTGAAATAATCTGAGTTTAACAGTGTAGTGACATAAGGTGACCTATGTATTCCCACTATGGTCCTACGTTTTCTTTGTGCTAAATATCGCCAACTTTTTTTTAGGATTTTACATTTACTTTTTCGGTTTTGATAAGAAATTAAGATTTTAAATGTGCATTTTATTATCCTACTGTATCCTATTTGATAGAGCTGACATCTAACCAAGAGATGGACTAAGTATGTCGAACATGTGTCAACAAACGTCCACTTATGGAGAGCACGCGTTACACACGCCTCTTATAATTCGCCAATACCAGTATTTCGTATGAAAACTTAAGTTAAAATAAATCTGTTATTTCCGAACGGGTAGAAACTGTTTGTTTCAAATTCAACACAGTGATAGGGGAAGGGGAGACTCATATCTTATAGTTTTTGAGATATTGGACTTAAAGAATTATTTTTGGCTAATTTATTATCTGGGGAAAGCAATAAATTTTATTCAGAGCGTTAATGAATTACAACATTTAATTCACAAATTCATATACAAACGGTTTTCACAGAAATCCACTATTCATGACTCCACTGTATTGAACGGTGAATCATAAAATTGAATACAAGATTTTGCAATAAATGAAAATTTTGGTTTTAAAAAACGGATGGATATAATAATAACATTTATATTAACTGAAATATTAATATCCAAAATAAATAAACACAATTAAATCGAAAAAATATTTAAGAAGAAAAGAACAACAACAAGTGTTTTTAATTTCAAACTTGGTTTTTCATTAATTTTGACGTTAGACATACAATCCGTCAGTTAGTGAGTGAATCAGTCAAATTAATTGTTTAAATTTGTATTATTCTTATTGTTGTTTTTTTCTTCTTCTCTCTTATCTTTTGATTTTCTTTATTATTATTATTTTTATTTTGGCCAATTAACCAAGTGTGAAAAATTAATTTTTATTTAAAAATTTATTTATTAGTTGTTGTTGTTGCTGCTGGTTTTTGTTGTTGCTGGTTGTTGGTTTTTGTTGTTGTTGCTGTTGATGTTGCTAATTTAAACATCAAAATATTGGCTTTGAAGTTCTGGGTTACGAGCATTTAAAATATACAAGATATTGCGACATTTCGGCGGTAAAATATCTAAATAAGTTTTGTTTTTCATTCGTTCGTTTATTCGTTAAATTATTTTTAAGGCGAATTAAGATTTCCGTTATTACGTAAAATGTAATAATTTTTAATGGCCAAAGAACATTTGTTAGTGAAACTTAATTAAAATAATATTTAATTTAAATTAAATTTAAACAAATACGAGACAGAGAATTCAAATATATATATTTTTGATATTGTTAAGCTCTACTTGTGACAGGGTCATTTCTGGCAAATGGTGGATGATAAGAAAATTATAATTAAATATTTTAATATTTATGGCATTTGAAAATAGGCCGCATTTCTTTTTAAAAAATGTTGTAAATATGATGAGTCATGATATTTAGTTTGGTTACACATTTATTCCATAATAAACTCTAAAATGGAAAAATTGGGCATCATAGAACCCGAGAAACAGAGTTTGTTTTCTCTCTTTTAGATTCTATCAAAGAATTTTCTGTGACATCTACTGATCGCGCACTATGCGGACTTCACATACCTAACAACTAGTATTCACTACATTGAATCGGCTCTAAAAGTTTCGAGCATTTATAGAGTCATCTAAGAGTTAACCCAGCTGAAAATTAACAGGATTCTTTTCAGAATTCCTGTATTATTTTTCTATTGCAGCCCTTTAAATAGACCAACGAGGACGAAATACAAACTTCATTTTAAATTGAAATGAAATTCCTCGGAGTGTCATTGAAAACAAGCTCATGTTCTTTAAAGAAAGTGAAAATGCAATCTATTGCTCCCTAATTAATAATCTGAAACAGATTACATCCTTTTTGCATGAAGAAGAGGATTTATCATGTAAGACCACTCTTGGAACCATCTAGTCTTCTACACTTTTCTACAACACTTGCAGTGTATTGTTTATTGCGGTAAGATAATTTCTGAAGGATCTTTTGGCTAAGAAGAATTTTTCGAACTCGAGATCGAATTCGATACACCAAAGGACGTCATCATAATGAAGGAAGAATTTTACAGTTAACTTTACGATATTATTAATGTACGCTACTACGCCATAATTGTAAACCAAATTTGATATGATAACTATAAATGAGGTTAATTAAAGAACATAATTTAGGACCAACGATAGTGAATTCTTCCTTATTAGAAGTGAATAAACAATCTATCAATATGTGGGTGGATTTTCTCTAAGAGAAATGTTAATAAAATGACTCTCCAGAGAATTCTCCAGACCGAAAACAGGGATGCAAGTTGATCATGAAACAATTAGAGGTTGTTTACGCGATTCATGGGGGGATTTTAGAAGTTTTCAACGTACGATAATGGAGAGTGAAATCAAATCTCTTATAAATTATCAAACAACATTTTGAATCAGCTAAAAAAGTAAAGAGTCGTGGGTTTAGAAAGAAAGGACTTAAGCATCTTTAGAACAGAAATGGGGAGACCCTGTTAAACAAGTGGCAATTAATGATAATTGATGGGGTCAATTATTTGATGCACAATATTGTTGTGGTTCGTACATGACAAATGATACGCGAATCTTTTAGAAAAGCTATTGGATCCAGTCATAGAAATAAAAAAAAAAAGATTACGAATCAAATAAAACGTTTTTAAAGAAACATTTCTTGAGATGTCATTCATCATTTTGGGATTTAGAAACAAGAATTCGTACTGAGGGCGTCGTAAAATAAAATATACCGAGAAAAGCGATTTTACAGACCTAAATATCTGGCGCGGTAGTACACTGTTCGTAATTAATAATTTAGCCCAAACAAGTGACAAAAGAATCTCTTATAGTTAATCACCAACCATCGACTACGTAAATATGTTTTTCATAGATTATGAAAAGTCCTCCGATAAAGTTGGATGTATGAAGATAAAATCCAGAACTCATAAAATGTATATACGGTATATTAATTAACTTAATTTAATTGTAAGCAGATCATTACGTGAAATATAGTTATCGATTATACATTTTTTCCATCATTTTATTTATAACGGTTTATTTATAAATTCGAAACAAAACATTCAAATTTAATTCAATTTGTAATCGATGGAACCCTTAAAGTTATACATTTTTAAATTTTAAAAACAACAACAAAAATTCTCAACAAATTCAAAATCAAGTGAATTATTAAAAGAAAATATTCTCTAGTTTAATTTAAATTAAATTAAATAAATTTAACATATTTTAACAAACTAATTCAAATTCAATTTAATCTTTAAATTGTTTGTATGTATCTTGTGTATTAAACTGTTATTTTAAAGATAATTTTATTGAATTTAACCCTTAAGCGGACACCAAAGTGATTTTACCTAATCGAAACCCAAGTCGAGGCTGGGTTTCATGGTCTGGATATGAAAATTTATAAACAAGACATTATTTGAAAAATAAGAATGATATGATGATATACATATACACACATACACTCACAGTCATACATATCAGTCCAATTTAGCGATATATAACAGACAATTTTACGAAAGTTCATCGCTTGAACTTAGAGGTTGCATCAGATATCAGTCTACATCTTTTTTCAAAGCAAATAATGTATTATCCAAATTAACCGCATTTTTATTAACGAATTCAAAAAGTCATATTAAAAATTTTTCGTCAATTTGAAAAATTTACGAAAAATGACGACAATTTTCGTTATGATGAATAAAGGTTTCGTTGGCTGATATTTAACTTTTCTTCAATTCTACACCCTTTTTCGTTATATTTACTACCTTTTTTGGTTCAGTGTATATAAATACAACATTTATTGAACTTAAAATTTGTAATAAAATAAAAAGTTGCCTGCCCAGGCACTCGCGTCCTCTTAAGGGTTAACAACAATTTCTTCAAACATTATTTTTTAAAGTTGAAATTATTGTTGTTTGTTAATTTGTTGTTGCATTGAATTTCTTTCTTTCTACTTTTTTTCAATTAAAAATCAACACGTGTTTTTGATCTAATAAAATTACAAATTTATATAAATACTGCATGTTTCTATCATTTCAGTTGTTTTCAAACAAATTTAATGAAAAAGCCTATAATTTTGAAAAAATAACGTTTAAAGAAATCTCTGGCACGTTTTTTTGTTTTTCTTTTTAAAGTTCAAAAAAATAATAAAATTAAACAAAAATTAACAACAAGTAAGAATGCAATATTCGGCTATGCCGAATCTTTAATACCCTCCACCACAAATTCGTATGAAGTTAATACGTTAGCTTCCATACATATACATATACACACATACACTCACAAACGTATACAATATAACGCTTTAAGAAAGACTTAATGAGTCATAAAATTAGTTATAGCTTTGGCTATAACTTTCTTTCTACTGAACCGATTTTGATAACTTTTGGAATAGCAATAAAGTTCACACAACTTAATACTAAAATACTATTTTATTCCAATTTAGTGACTTACAACAGACAATATTACGAAGTTCATCGCTCGAACTTAGAGGTTGCATCAGATATCGGTCTATATCTTTTAATACACTGAACCGATTTTGCTGGTTTTAAGTAGGAAACTTTGCAGGACTATAACAAATACCCAGATCTGTCAATTATTGTAGACGTGAGCGTGCCAACAACAAATAGACAGACGGACCTAACCTTCACCACTTGTGGTGGTGGAGGGTATAAGAATCTTCAATACCCTCCACCACAAATGCGTCTAAGTAACTACATTATTTTTCAGTAACATTTACTTTATGGAATCTGAAATGACTCCTTCTTAGCGTTACACACGGAATGGCGAAGTTAATATACCCTCTTCACCGCTTGTGTTAGTGAAGGGTATAAATGTAACAACTTCAACTACTTATTTTTTGCGTTTGAATAGTACGTGACCTTTTTTGTTAAACTTAATCATGAGACTTAGAATAAAAGATGTAATTAAAATAGTTGTTGACTTAATTACAAAATTTCGTTCAAAATATGTAAAAATAATGTAATTTGTAATTGTAATGAAATGAAGAACAAATAAAATTTATTTGAAAAGTTGTCAACTTTAAATTAGAACATTCGTTTAAATTAAAATAAAAATAAAACGTGAATAAAATTGTTGGGAAAAATGTATTTTAAATTGTATTTGAAAATTATAAAACAAATTAAAAACAAATTTTAAATTAGTTGTTTTTTTACTAAGAACATCATTATTGCTTATTCCATTCTCTTACAAAGATTTTAGATAATTTAAAATACAGATTTTCTAAGAATGGATGTAATGGTACAGCTCATAGTTCATGGATCATCATTATATTAACTGCAGATTCATAAATTTAACACCGCCAAACTTGTTGACAACGTAATGCAATTTGGAAATGCAAAGAGAAGGGAAAATAACATTATTTCTACAGAGAGTAGATTCTATGCGTACCCATTACGCAGTGATCAGATAATGATAAGATAATACGAATATATTTTTGGCGGTTGCATTATATAAAAAGGGACAAATTTGCGTTCAAATTGCCATTAGTTAAAAGTGTGGTTAAATGATGAATCTGCAAATTAAAATTTAGAATTAAAACATCCTCATAAAATTCAAGTAGATCATTTAGATCATCCAGACACATTCTATGTGATTCCTTGATTACAATGTGTCATTTGGACTCTTTTAAGAAGAAAACTGATGAGCACAAAAACATGCTCAAAAGTGTGGTCGATTTTATGGACTACATGTCCAGCAATGTGACTACCTGTCCAGCACTATAAAAACGTTAATGGAAATTTTGCAAAAAATAACAGACAGATATCTGTGCTAATTCGCAAGACATCACCACAGCAAGCAGTATCCCTAGGATCAGATCAGCATCCATAATCATTAAACCGACCTAACGATTTTATCGCCCCTAAACACCGCATATAAATTAACGAAAAAAAGCAGACAGGCTCGATTTCAGGGCTTATAAGAACTCATTACCAGTATGGATTCCATAAAATACATAGTATATATATAGTCGTGGCTACTCAAATCAATAAAACCAGCAGATATCGTATACAATAAAAAAAGGTGGGCGACGTCGTCTCGAAACTTCCAACGCCTCCGCCTGGAGTTCACGTTATAACTTATGAAAACACCCCCAACCAAAGGAGTTGATGGTCTATGCGGTCTGTTAATTGGTTATTTCGCCGAAATCTACATTTTCTTCACTGCACGTAGCTTAAAACTTTCATCACAACAAGTCGACAACATCCCTCATTACCAACGGTACTGAGGAGGTAAACTCAAATTTAGGCATCATAGTCAAGTGAGTCCAAATTACGGTTGACAACCAAACGAAAACTTTAGGAGTTACAAGGTCATCATACAATTATTTCGAATTAAGAGTAAAGTTCTCAAAGTACTAGCTGGCACTAATGTTGGTATGGATAAAGAAACCTAATTGGCTACTTTTAAACCAATTGGCTGTCAATTTACATTGCTCCAGTGTGGTCTCATTCGTGAGTGATACGCAATGAAAAATATATTACAAATTCCCAATATGCAACCTTAGGAACCATAACAGGTTGTATACAAATGTCCTTATTGCATCATCAAGATGAGAAGGCGAAGATCTTAGGAGTTAAAGAACACAATGAATTGCTTATTTCTTCCTTATATGTCATCAAAGGCATCACAATTGGAGTTTTCTTCGAGGCATATTTTAAAATAACAGATATGTGCACACACAGAAAAAAATCAATGTAAAATTAATTAAAATATAATTTGCTTCATAAGCAAAAAATGTTAATTTAACATTTAATTTAAACTAAATGAAAAAAATATTCAATTTCAAATCAACTATGTTTTTAACATTGATTTTGCTTCATGTTCCTTTTTTTAATGAAGTAAGACCTATTTGATCGGGATGGCAGCTTTGAATGATTTTCACAGAAATGTCACAAATTTTTACGCTTTCAAGTTACCTTATGATTATCATACATGGAGATGTATAATTTTGTCTTTTTTCAATTGATACACAATTTAATTATAGTTCATTTTCAAAATTCAATTTAACGATTTTTAATTTAATATGAGACGGTATAAAATGTGACACGACTGACTACCTTTTGACTGTCTTGATTAAGTTGATTTTTATCATATTGAAATATAGTTTAGTTATTATAGTTATTCTAACTAGCTAGAAAGTATTTTCATCCTTTTCTCCTCATGTCATTTCTAAACTATAAAGCGGGAGGAACTTTAACAAATTAAACTACAAACATGGACTGTTTTACAACAAACCTACATACATCGTTAACATGTGTAAGTCTAATGGAGATAACAAAAAACAACCAAAATCTATGTTTGTAAGTTGGACAACAGGTTGTGCGTAAGTATAAATCACGATGACACCATTTTCTTGTTCTACCAAAAACTCAAAAATGTATATGCAACAACAACAGCAAGAGAACAGTAACTACAACACGTTTGAACACGCATTTACAACACGTTTTTTGAATTAAAAAAAAAAACGTCATTGTAAAGTAAATTTTATACATTTTTTTTGTTTTTATTTTCATATACATATTTTTTTGGTTAGAAATGCATAAAATTTAACAACAAAAAATATTTTAATGACTTACAGACATACAGCAGCAGCAACAACAACAACAACAACATAAATAAATAAAAAAAAACAGGTTAGTTAAGAACGGTTAAAGGCAATTTAAAAAATCAAAAATAATAAAAAAATTATTTAGGCCTCCGTAAAATTTATATAAAAAACATAAAACGTGGAATGAAAAGAATAAACTTTTTTGTAGCTTTTTTCGAAAAGAAAAAATTTATATAAATTTAAAAATAACAACATATATTTAAAGCTTTACTATGTCTAAGTCACATGTTGCATAGTAAGTAGTCAAGAGACCTAAATTTAACTAAAATTTCTTGAATCTATTAAAAACAACACACATTATTGTATTTTTTCTAAAAGAAAAATACGACAAAAAAATAACTTAAAAATAAATTTCACTTTTTAACAAAAACTTACTAAGAAAAATAAATAAAAAAAATGTCATGAAGTTGCAAAAAAGAATGACAAAACATTCGCTTATTATTATGTCTTTAGTCATAATTTCTTTTTTATTTTTATTATTTTTGTTGTATTTCAAATAAATATTTTTTCTTATTGTAAATTCTTTAAAAAAGACTTAATTTTCGTCTTCTATTTCTTAATGAATTTAAATTAGTAAGTTTGTGTCTTAAGTCTTTTGTTTTGATTATTTGAAAAAATTTACAAAAAAATATGGTTTTTATTATGTTCATAACGAAAAAACAACAAAAACAACATTAACTAGACAAATTACAATCATAAAATATGTTTCTATTACTTTCATAAGAAAAACCAACAATAATAAGGAGTGAGATCGAAATATTCTTAACACATGTTTTTCATTAAAACTTTTAATTTTGTACAAAATGTAAATTTTATCAATCAAATGAATATAATGTAAATCTGAGAGACCAAAAAAGGACATATTAAAATTATTAAATAAATTCAACAAAACCCAATTTGGTCCTATAAAAAGTTGGCCAAGCATTTAAAGGTCTAACGTCAAAATGTTTCCAATGTTATTTAACATTACCAGAAGATCTTTTTCGTTGATGGAAACCCGTTCAGATAGAAGAAATGGTCCATATGATGTTTCTAAAGCTAAAAAATAGAAAGCATTTTTACACCGAACCAATAAAGGTAGTAAATATGTAGAAGAAGGTTGTAGAATTGAAGAAAAGTAAGTTAATATCAGCCAACAAACCTTTATTCATCACAACGAAAACTTTTGTTAATTTTTCGAAAATTCTTGAAGAATGACGAAAAATTGTCAATATATCTATTTGAATTTGTTAGCAAAAATACGATTAATTTGAATAAAATTATTCAGTTTAAATAGCACAATTTTTTTTTAATTGCTCTCAATCACTTCCTCAATGAACTGTTTTACTGAACAAAATGTAAAAATGTAATACAAAGCAAATATTGATGTACTAAAGCGAGACTTTCGTCCCAATTACATGTTTAATACACTTTGATTTGCGAAATTTCTTTAGAGAACTAAGACTGAGGAAAAAATGATAAAAAGTTTACTTAGATGTTTGTTGAGTAGCTGATCTTATTTTTTGCATTTTCATGAATTTATGCATTATGAATTTATACCTTCAGTCATGTTGAATGAAAGAATGTTCTATAAAATATTTTCTCCTTAGATTTCTATATCCAATTTACATTTTCTTTGTCGTTATTTCATTTAATATGACAAAGAAAATTTTAAAAATATTTGACGAAAAAATTGTTGAATTACCAAAAATGTTATTCAAATTTTAATTTTAGTATGTAGAATTGAATTCTTATGTTGCTTTACTGCTGTTTTTACTTATACTTTTTCACGAAATTTTATTCAATTTAACATTTTTACTAACAATTTTTATTTTTAATAATTTTTTTAGTATATTTGAAGAAAATTATTCAATAATGCAAGTTTAAAAACATACAAATGCTGCTAAAAATTTATATCACAAAAACAGAGCACGGAAATTGAAGTCAAATTTTCTAAAAAAAAATATTCTTCTTACAAAAATTCTGAACAAAATTATATATTACTGATGCTCAAGAAAATTTTAAAGAAAAGCTTAGGACCCCAAAGTAATAAAAAAGGTCTACGTACGATAAGCAATACGAAGTTGCGGCAAAACCAGACAATCATTTGTTACACAGGGCTCTATAAATACTTTTACATCAATAAATGCATCTTTTGCCTGACTTTTGATCCCCTAAACTACCCAGAGCTAAGGTCAGTGGAGAAATATTGGGCTCTTGTTTGAGAGAATCGAAGAACACAAAAAGAGGTGCCCAAAAGTGTGGTAGATTTTTAACAGAGATGGACTACCTATTCGAACAAAGGAACAGAAAGACTATATAAACGTTAATGTTTTAAAATTTCATTACTAAATTGTATAATAATTGTAATAATAATTTCAATCAAATGAATAAAATAAAACTGTAGGTTTAGTTGTTTTGCTTTTATTAACAGATATGTATGTTAAGAATTTATTGATCTAACTCTTTAAACTAAACAAATTATAATCATTAAGAATGTGTGTGTGAGTGTTTAATCTTTACATCTGACATGTTTAGTTCAATTCATGTTTGTATCTTAAATCTTTTGTTTTTATTTTCGGTTTTTTTTCTAACAAATAAAACAATTAATAACAGTAGTTTTTCTAGTAGTTCTTTTATTTATATCCAACTCAAATATATATCATTTTAAACGGTTTATATTTTCTAAATGAAAAAAATAAAAAATAAAAATAAAAAACAAAAAAAATAAAATTCATTCATATTTAAAATAGCAAAATTGTTTTTTTTTTTCAAACAAATACTTGTTTGTATTGTGTGTGTATATGTGTGTTTGTTGTCTCTCTAATATCTGTTTGGTATTTAAATCAGTTTCTTTTTGTAATACATTTATTTTATTTTTGTTGTTGTTAATATTTTTGTTATTGTATATTTAGTTTCAAACATCTCATTGAAAATAACCTCAAACTTCATCTTCATGGATTTTTGTTTGTTGTTGTCTTTAAAGTCAAGTCAAGTGTCACTGTCATGGCCCTTTTTACTATAAAAACCGTTGCTTTTTTATTATTTATTTTTTTTATTTTGTTTTTATTTCATATCAGTTTGCTTAAGTTTTTTTTTCATTTTTGAATTAATTTTCAGAGTATGAAAAGAGTAAAATCTTAAATATTAACAACTAAGAATGGTAACAGTTAATTTATATTATTGGCTTTAACTTTTTACTACTTAAACCGATTTTGATAATTTTTGAATTGGTAATGAACATATTCATTCTATTTTATCGATTATAATTGACAATATTAAGATATTTTTTTATTTGAACTTAGAGATTACCTCCGATATCGGACGATTTTGCTTTTAAAAGGTATTTTTCAGAACCAAAGTAAATACAGAGGTCAAATTTCATTGAGCTCTATAAAATTATTATGGATGTCTGCGTGCCAACAACAGATGAAAGGACAGACAGATAGACAAATGGACATTAAAGGGTATAAGATGATTCCTTCTTAGTGTTACACATGGAATGACAAAGTTATATACCGTCTTCACCACTTGTCGTGTTGGAGAGTATAAAAAATATATATTAATTCCATTTTATATATAAGAAATAATAAGAGTGGCAGGGTGGTGTAGTATTTAAAATACTTGTCCACAAGTCAGATATTTTAATCATTCCAAATTCGAAGCAGACATCAGACAAAAAAATAGTATTAATTAATATGAATTATTCGACTCGTTTATTTAATCCAGCGAATTTTATTTAAGCATCACCGTCTATCCGTCTGTCCATGTAAAGCTTGTTCGCAAAGTACAGTATGCAGTTTTAAAGATATCTTTATGAAATTTGACACATAATATTATTTTGATGCAAGAACGATACCTATTTAAATTGCTTATGATCAGTAGACTATATCATTAAGGTCCAATATAAATGTCCCCCCGAAATGGGGTTTTTAGCCCATAAAATTAGTCTTTTTATATTTTAAAACGATGTGCATAATTGTAAGAGAATCAGTCCATCATTTCTTACAGGTCCTATACAATCACCCTTCCAAATATCACTTTGAAATTGTATTGTAAAAATATTTAGTAAAATAAAAGATAAATATAAACCAAAACCGCTGTGAGAAATTAAACGAGGGTCGATCCATATTTTTTTCTAATTCCCATATAACACTGCAGAAAAAATTCTCTTTGAAACGCATAAATTTCAAATAAATGTTAGAATCATAATAATATATTGTACACATAAGCATAATAACGAAAGCGAATTATACGAGGGTACATTCATTTTCGTAGCAGACATGTAGGTTGCAGTTTTTGTTGGTTGACTTTCTACACAATCCCGATTTCCTTTTCTTCACAAAAAATAAAAAAATTGCTTCAAATCAAATTTCAAAATAAATTTTCTTTTATAATTTTATATAATTTTGTAACAACTGAAAAATGTTATACAAATATTTTCAGAAGTTATTTATCATTTAGAATTATATTTCCTAATTACAACTAAAATTATAAATTCATAATTAATGTCTCTTTAGCATTTATCTTGGAAAAGAACACCAGAAATGAATTATTACTTTTAAAATCTGATCATGTTTTAACACATGCGCTTTATTAAAACACATACGAACGATTTGATACTCTACATACAATCGTCTAGTATTATTACATTCTAAAAGTTTTTAGTAACTTGTTGTAAATGAAAACTTGTTATTTTCTGTAACAAAAATGGAAGTATTTTGCATACAAAATTATTTAATTTATTTGGAATATTTCACTTTATCGACTGATTTTCAATAACCACAGAACAGATGAATTAGCAATTTTCAATTTATTAAGGGATTTTAAATTCTAGTTTAATCTCCTCCTAAAATATTTTTTGGTAACTTTTTTTAAGTATCTTTCTACAGACTTCTTAAACATCAAAGTTTTCAAAAAAAAAAAAAAAAACGCAAAATCATAAATAAATATATACAAAAAATGTATATAAATATGTAAGTATGAATACGAGGACCAACCATCAGCCAAAGATTGATGGCTTCGAGTTTTGTTGTCAGTTAAGCATAAAAAATATGTTGTTTGTATGTTTAACAACAAAAAAATTAAAAAAAATATATTTTGAGAAAAAAAGAGTCTGTATTTTCATTATCCATTAAATGAATTAATACCAAATAAGTAAATGTTGGCTTCAATGGATGACTGACTGAGTGACTGACTGAACATTTTTAGAAGACTTTACGTGAATATGTATTTGAATATAAAATTAATAAATATATTTGGCATCAATACAATGAATTTTTTATTTATGTTATAAAATAAGAACACGTGTGCCTTCTCAGCACATGCTAATAATATGTAAAAGAAGTGAGATCAAAAAATTCCTAACATACATATTTAAAAACTAAACAGTTTTTTGGTTGAAATTATTATAATTTAAAACAATATATATTTTTATAGTATTAATTGATAATGATGAAAATTTGAATCTTTTTGGGAAACCTCTGCATTAACTATTTTATAGTGCTTTCTGTCACTTTGCTCTAACAGGTAGTCCATCTACGTTTAAATCTACCACACTACCACTTCTCTTGGTACAAACCACTCAAGGGCTAGTTTACCAAAATGACAGGATGCCAAAAATGAAGTCTTATGAAAAAAGATGACTTTTTTATAAACATTCCTTGATGTAAATCCGATATTTATAGAGCGCGCTGCAGCAAATGATTAACTTCTTTTGCCGCAACTTGCTTGTCATGGCAAAAACTTTTTTTGAAAAATTTTGACAACTTTTGGGTCCTAAACTTTTCCTCGAGCATCTGCAATATAAAATTTTCGACCAACAAGTTGCAAAAAATCTACCTGTATAAACGTTACGTCATCCATTATTCAGTTTGAATATTTTTTTAGAAAACTTGACTTCAATTTGCGTGCTGTGGTTTTGGGCTCTAAGTTTTTTTACAGTGTAACTGTTGAGAACTTTTCGAGCTTGTACGTTTCTAAACTTGTATTGCATTTAAGTTTTTTTCTTTTTCTTATCTTTTCAATGATTGTAATGAAGAAATTTCAAATTTAATCGATAAATTTTATAACAGTTAAAGATGTCTAATAAGGAAGAGATCTAAATTAAATTTTTGTTCATCACCATTGATGTTTTAATAGAGAAATACGTGATAAAATTAAAAATTCTGAAATTGTGGTTCGAAATTTCTTTAAGAAAAAAAGGAATATGGGATTCGGAAACCGATCAATGGAAATACAAAACTAACAAAAAGACAGATTGACCTTATAATACAAGAAGTAACTTCTAATAAATGGAATTCTACAGGAATAAAGAACATCTTCCTGAGATGAATACAAAAATGTAAAAAGCCAATACGAAATCCAATACTCAAAAACCAGCATAATGAACCATCTAAAATTCGCACGAAGATACATCATTTGTTCCAACAAAAATGAATAAAACAATTTATAACAAATTGCTAAAACGCTCTACTGCCTTTTTAGATGAAAAATTAATGGAGATTGAAGAAGACATATTCCAGGTAGATTATGTTGCATGTTTCAAAGCAGTCTAAATTATGGATTTTTGAACACGGCATTCTTCTTTAGGACGGGCCGGCACGCAGTCCGTGCGTAAATACAATGGGGATACAGGTTTATTCAAATTATGAACAAAACGAATTACTTTAATTACTTTAACAGAGCTAAAACTAAAAATAAAGATAGTTTGAATTAATTATGTCTAGTCTATAAACTAGACTAAAGTCTAAAGTCTAGTTTATAAACTAGACTTAAGTTTAGTCTATAAACTAGACTAAGTAAAGTCTAGTCTATTTGCTAGAGTAAATAAAGTCTAGTCTATAAATAAAGTCTAGTTTATAAACCAGACCAAAGTCTTGTCTATTAATTAAAGTCTATAATCTATAAACTAGTTTAGTGTATAAATTAGTCTTATTAATGACTAGACTTCAGTCTAGATTATAGACGAGACTTTAGTCTAATTTTTACGCTAGATTTTAGACAATACCTTAATGTCTTAAAATTACTTAAATATCACATATAGTTAGTGTTGCATTTCTATTTGGTTTTAATAAGATAAATATAATCAGGAATCGAAGTTTGAAATTGTATGAGGGTTGGTCCATTAATTTCCATACAAACTCCCCCACCTCGGAAAAATCATTTTAAAAAATATAATTCTCACACAACTGTTGATATTGTTGACATAATTTAACTTAATAACTGATGTTGTGAGATTTATTAAAGCAATTGGAAGTATGGAGCATTCTCAAAATATTTCCAACGTGCTAAATTCCATTAAAATATTTTTTTTTTATTTAGGTACTAATAAATGTTAACAACGTTTTTATAAACGAATGACAGTCAGAAATATTAATAAATCAAAGCAGAAAAGCGATATGTGCAGAGAAATGTAAAAGGGTTCATCAGTTCAAACACATAATATGCAAATGGTGGGTGTATTGTATAAATAGGATAACAGTTAAAGTTTCATCTTTATCTCTGTCTACTTTCCATGCACCTAAAACCAACAGCAAGTTTTAGATCTAGTAAATAAAAAATTCATTTAAAATTTATTTTTCTGGATGACTTAAGGAGTACGTTGAATCAATGGAAAAGTCCATTTAAGATAATTTCAATATATGAATTCAATTTTTTTTCAAAATATTTATGTGACATATCATACTATTGATTTTAGAATGATTTACCCCCGTCAATTTTTAACTTACCAATCAAATAAATTTTTAGTGTTGTTCGTCCAAATCATATTCAGCAACCTTTTTGTATGAATTCTGGATCACTCCAATCAAAAACTTAATTTATTTACTAAAAATCGATCATAAGTTTTATTGTCCTCCAATATTTTGTGAATACTCGATAATTAGTTTCCTTACTGATCTGCATATGCAGACTCAGGTGGATCTAGAGTATAAATGAGAAATTCTATAAAATATATAATTCTTCTTATAAAATTGTTTGAACTTTACAAACAACAATTTTACTTACATAAAAGACTTTAATAAAAATATTTAAAAATTAGTCCTAGAAATTAGCAAGATATTTTTATATTTTGCATTTATTACAAAAATAACGAATTAAATTATTTCTGTCACTTGATAAATAACTCAACTCCATGTGTATCAGTATTTTTATAAGAACAGAGTTGATTTTCAATCACAATAGTGAAAATCCGTTAAATTTTTGACGTTTCAATAAATGTGCTGATTGTTTTCATAATGGATCAAGTCCAGCTTTTTTCGATTTAACTTCATATTTTGCGAATGGTATTTTGCTTGTTAAGGAACTCAATATTATTTGCAGAAGAGTGTCGGAAAATAATATTCTCAATACAAGTGAATAATAAATATTTCGAAAATTTGTGGCATTCAATTCTATAGACAAAGAAAATGTCAAATAAGAATCTCTTGTAATAGTTCTAAAATATCTATGGAAAAACAACGATAATTATTTCAAATTTCAGTATTATGTATATTAACTTTAATTATTAGGTATATGAACATGTATTAAAAACCTCTCTCCCATTTTCAAAAAGGAATTTACTCAAATTCTTTTTCGTAAAAAAATTATCCTCAGATAATACTTCTTGTGTATATGAGGTTTGAAAGTTGATTCCTGCTTTGTGATTTGAAAACTTAACAAAAAAAGTAAATTTTTAAATTGAATTAATTGGGAAAGCTCTTGTGGCCAGATAATTACCCAAGCTCATCCGGATTTAGTGTACGAATTAAAATTACTTTATTAAACAAAAGTAAAAATAAATATATTGCTTCTTTTTGGAAAAAATCCCCGAAAGATAATATTTTTCAAAGTTCCGACTTCTATTTAAGAGTAATTCTTGTTGAAGAATTAATTTAAAACTAAATCAAACCTTAATATAAATATTAAATATAATTTGTAGTCTTGAAATTATTATTTTGTTTTTTCGTATGCTAAACTTGTACAAAGATTGGCACTCTCTGATTAAGCATTGTCATTAGTGAGTAAGACGTATCATATTGTGAATAACTAATTATATACATTTGACAGTGTCAATTATTGTGAATCATTCATAAATGAAGAGGAAAAAACAAAGAACTGCGTCAGCTGGAAAAATATAATTCGCCGACAAATTAATAAAACTCGGCAGTTCCATTAATTTTTAAATAACATATTAATTAGAATTCTACTTATATATAGATAAAACTGTTATTTATTTAAAAGCTAATGTAGAACAAATTTAATAGATTATCTTATTACTGTGTAAAATAATATTAATGTTACATTTAAACAATGTTTACGTTTACATATGAATGTTTTATAACTACCGCCGACAAATTAAACATACACGTAATCGCCGTTAAAAAAGCCGTCACTGATTTCTGTTGACAAGAATGACAAGTGAAAAAGGAGAAGACATAAAGAAATGGTTGCTGCACTTTTTTCCAATACGCGGATTTGTTAAAAGAAAATTGTTGACAAAAAAGTGAATTAATTTATAAGTTAATTAAATATAAGATATTTAACAAAGTAATTAAAAAGGTATTCACCAACATGTGTTTAAATAATTCATATTAAGGGAAGCAATTTAGTGTTAAAATTAACAAACAAAAAATTCTTACAGCAAACGCCATTTAAGAATAAAAAGAGAGAAAAAGTGCATGAAAAGTGGAAAATCGGTGAAGAAAAAAAGAATATGATTAACTAAAATTACAAGGAAATTAAAAGTGAAGTTTTTCTTTAAGAAATTCAAATAGTTTTTGACAATAAAATTAATTTTAGATAAAATAAATTAATTTTTTGTAAAAAATAAAAAAGGTAAAAAAGTCCCAAATATTAACAAAATATGTGTGAAGAAAAAAATAAATGATAAAGCAAGAAGAGTGTGTAGAAAAATACAGAACAAATGGAAAAATATTTTTCCATATTCAAGTTAGAAAAAATTAATTCTAATTGGATTTTTTAATTTCCTTCCTGGGTAAAAGGAAAGAACTAATGTGAAAAAGTTTTGCAAAATATGGATAATTTTTTTATCACAGTTGTTACTTTTTGGTGCCATGAGTCTTTAAACTCCTTTTTCTTACTTTTTTATTCTAAGCCCCCTTCTTCATCTCCAGAATTTTTTAAAGTGTGTGTTGAACAGCTGTCATTGTATGTTCAGTAGTATTGTTGTTATTGCCGAGTTGTTGTATGTGTGTTGGCTCGGATGGAGAGAGTGTTGTCAACCCATTTTAAATTGATTTTTCCCTATTGCTTTTGTTCAATTTTTCTCCATAAAATTATTGGAAAATGTTGCACAAATTTTTTAATTATTAAATAAATATAAATTTAAATAAATGCATTAATGGATGGATGATTCTTATATATTGACAATAAAAATAAATAATAAAATTATTGTATAAAATAAGGTAAAATACATTAAATCACTACAAATCAAAGAGTCAATAATTCTATTTAATTTCTTTTTAGTCTTTTTTATTTGTTTTTTGTTGTAGTACACCACCCACACACACATTTTTGTTTGCCGTACATTTTAACTCTACTATCCGCTATTTTTGACGTTTGTCATAGTTTTGCACTTATGTATATATTATCTTGTTTGTGTGTGTCTAGTTATTGTTTTGTCTGTTCTAAAGTTTTTTTATATTTGTTGTTGTTAGTGCGTGCATGGTTAATTGAATGTGTGACGGATAAAGTGAATGTTATTTAAAATTCTCTTATTTATATATTTATTACCTTTCTTTACTTAATTTTTTATGGTTTATCACACATCCGTCCGAAAAAGTCTGTTGTATTCTATAAGTTTGACGACGGCAACATTAGGTTCCGGTTATATTATTTCCATAATTTCTTAAAAAAAGACAACAAAGTAAAATATTTATTAAATGTGACAAATAAGGCTGTCGCTCTTAATATTTTAAAAAGGGGAATTGTAAAACGGGAAGACAAACACATTCCCCGAACTGGCCTAATTTAAAGATAAGATAACATCAACAACATTTTTTATAGTCTAACTTTAGTCATTATTTTGTTAATTAAACATACATTAATTAGAGGAATTAAGAAATTAATATTTTTTAACACTACATTTTATTGATATTACATTCCATATAAGGGAATACAGTTCGTTTTCTTGTTGTAATAGTTCGACTATAATCTACTATTCGTAAAACGAATTTTTCTTCAAAAAGCTATCGTGGAGATGACTATCTTGGAACAACATTTTTATAGCTTCATTATATACAATTATCTCAGGAGATATTTATTACGACCGACTACAGAAATTCATTGAAGGCATAATAATTCACTAGTATCAAGTTAGGTTCAAGAGCCGTGTTTTACTGCCATATCACTTGGTTTCTTTCATTGCTGACCTAATAAATTGAATGTTTGGCTATCTGGTTTAAATATACCTGCATTAAGTGTTTAACTTATGGTCTGTTAGCTAAAAATTCTTAAATCTCCCGATAACAGATTATACCTAAAAATAAAACTTTCAATTAAGTGTCGAGTAATCCAGATTATCGGAATGACAATGGTCCCAACTAATAAATGGATTAACAGCAAATATAATAACATTCGAGTTAATGTACAAGACCTAGAGACATTTGACATAGAATTGAGAAGAGAGCATTTATTGAAGTGGAACGCAACGCAACTTTCATCAGGAAGGCCAATAGAGAAAGAGTTATACATGCTGAAAAAGTTCCTGACAGGAACGCTGTTGAAAATTTGGATGCCAAAACAGAACACGGAAATTTAATTTAGTTTTCTCAAAATGTATTCTTGCTGCATAATTGGTACATTCATGCAAATTTTTCGCAACTTCCTGGTAAATATTTTATAAAAATGATACCCGAGGGATTTTTTAAGAAAAGTTTAGGACCCAATAGCAGTCAAAATTTCCCAAAAAATTAATGACATGGCAAGCAATATGCAGTTACAACAGGTTCTATAAATAAGGAAATTTACATCCTGGTTAACAAAAAAGGCTGTTTCCATTTATTAGACTTCATAATGTTTCATTCATAAGACTTCACTTTGGTCTGACTTGGCATCCTGTCACTATAATAAAGTGATACAAAACAGTAATGTTGTATTTGTATTAAGAGTGGTAAATCCTGAAAACAGCCGAAGCTAAAGCCAATGGAGAAATATTAGGTTCATCAGAGAAGTGAAGAGCACAAAAATGGTGTCCAAAAGTGTGGTAGATTTTAAACGGAGACATAATACCTCTTCGAGCAAATTGACAGAAAACAATATGAAAACTTTAATGGAAGGATTTTAAAACATATTAAGAATTTTTCGAGCTCACTCTATTTATAAATGAACTGTTTTGTGACTAATAGACAGCTAAACTACTGGACCGATTATAGAATGATCCCCATATACCCGAAAGGAATGTAGGCTATAGAAAATTTCGATAGGACCAGGGGTAGAGGTAAGCCCCATACAAAGAAAATATTGATCATCGAATATTTAAAAAATACTTCATCGAAAATTTTTAAATTTGGACCCAATAACTATTTCAAGTAAATATTTTACTAGACAAAACGTAAGGGCGGAAAGAAACAGATAGAGAGTTAGCCCTCATAAATATTTATTACCAAATATTTAAAGAACTATAACAGTAAGAATTTTCGTATTTGGTCCTATCCACTTTATCAAGGAACTGTTTTATAGACAAAATGGAGGACGAATAGAGAGAGATATCCTCTATACAACAAAAATGTTGATAATCGAATATCTAAAGAACCACTATATGGAGAATTTTCAAATTTGGTCTCAATAATTTTTTCAAGTAACTAAAAGAAGAAAATGCAGATTATCGAATATCTAAAGAACTAAAACGGCCATAGTTTTCAAGTTTGGTATCAATCACTTTCACAAAGAAACATTTATTTTTACTGGACAAAATGTGGAACGGTTAAGATCAAAGGAAGTAGTAGCACCCATCCATTGTAAATATTATAAAAATTTTGAAACGGACAAGGCCAGTGGGATATGGTAATATTTTCGATGCTTGCAATTTTTTTTTAATACACGTTGTGATTTGTGATATTTCTTTCGAGCTCTTGTACTGAGGAGAATTTTTGTACAGCAAAAATAAAATGATAATTGAACGTATTTTTTTTAACATAATTCTCATAGTGGACCTTACATTTCTCATAAACAATGTAGCATATTAAATTTAATAAAAATGAAATTATTTCATTTATTTCGAATATATTTAAACATGTTATAATATAATACACATTATATATAAAGCCCGCTTAAAATATTTATAATAATTACATTTCTTTTTTATGTTTTATTTAATAAAAATATTATAAAATGCAGACGAGTATACCAGCAAACATGTCTGTATATTTCCGTTTTGTAAAATGTGTTTGTTGTGGCCCTTATTCTAATAATATTTGGATATTCACTACTGCAATATTGCTGTGTTCTTTTAAACAACCTCAATTGGGTCTATATTTCTATTCATTATTTTATTTTATTTTTTTATTATTATTCATTCATTTATTCATTCATTGCGTCTTTTAAAAATGAAAATAAAATTATATTGTACGAACATGTGTATGTAGTATACAACTACCCACCCCTTTCCTGGAAAGTATACCATATACTACTACCAAATTGTGTCTAGCTTAAATTGTACAAAAGTCCGTCCTTCCGCATGTCTTTCCGTTGTCTCAGTAAAAAAACTTAAACGACATTTACGTACAAACGCAAAAACAAAAAAAATTAAAATAAAAAACAATATTTTTTTGTACTTTTGCTATTTTTAAAATTTATTTTAATTGTTTATTTTCCACATTTTATTTTTAATTTTTTATGTATGATTTTTATTTTATATGTGTTTTTTTCTCCAAAGTTTCTTAACACTCACATTCATGTTCATACTATGAACTACACAATGTTAAAGACACATTAATGTAGGATAGAAAAAAAAATATAAAAATAAAAAACCAATTCAGTGGCAAAGACAAGCTACAAGAAATCAACATTCTTTCTGATTCTTATAGCCAAAATAGACAACTAAATATTTACCATTTTTTGTTGCACTTGCTGCCTCCCATTTTGTCTGTCCATTTAATATTGTATGACTTAATGTCTTATCATTTGTTTCTCTGTCTGTGTATCATATGTACATGTTATTGTTTTTATTTTTTGTGGTGCACCACCTCCTCTTCTATGTTAAATATTTTCATATTTTTCCAGTTTTTTTTTGTTCATATAATCCGGCACCTCAAACTTATATTTTATGTCTGTTTAATTATTATTGAAGTTGAAAAGAGTTAAATCGTTTAAATTATTTTAATTCCCATTTTAATAGACATAACTATATTTTTAAACATGTTAACCCGTTTTGGACCTTACCCTAATCATAATATATGTATCATATAAATGAAATATGATTTAATAATGCAAATTACATTTGTTTTTGAATAACCAAGTTTATCCAATATCTCGGAAATCGATTTATTTTGTTTTGTGTTGCTCCAATAGTCACCATATAAATGATTAATAGAAAAATTCTTAACAAACACATATATGAATAAAAAACGAAACCACTAAACTTACATTTTTAAATTTTTTATTTTAATGAAATTATTATAATTTACAAAAAAAATTATAATTTTTATGAAATTTAAAAATATTGATGAAATTTTGAACCTTTTTTCGGAAACCCTTCCATTAATGTTTTCACTTTGCTCGAACAGATAGTCCCTCTCAGTTTGAAGTCTACCACACTTTTGGATACCTTTTTAGTGGTCTTCAACACTCTTTTAATATGAGCCCAATATTTCTATTCTGTTCTAAACTTCGGACAGTTTGGAGAGTTTGCCTCACTTAGTACATATACCACATTATTGTTCCTGTACAATTCAAAGACAGGGTGCCAAAAATAAGAGAACACATCATGTTTTTGGACTCGAAGTTTTTAAAAGCGCTTCGGTCGGGAGCTTTTTGTGTTAAAAGAAAGTTGGGAGCTCTTTTTTGGCATTAGAAACATCTTGTTGACCATACCTTCTACCTGAACCTAGTTTTCTATCAGCCGACATCATCCCCGGGTACTTTTTATTATCATTGAAATATTTTGACGGCAGAACTTTGAATGCCTGGTTAACACTTTTGCAGGATCAAGTTGGGTTTTGTTGAAAATATTAAATAAACTTGATAAAAACAATCAAATAATAATAATAAATAATCAAAAACTTGTATGAGAATTTTTCATTCGCACTTTTTATTGACTATACATATTAAACATGATTGAAAGTATATGAATAAGATTTTATGGGGACGTCTAAAAACGGATCTTAAAACCTGTTTAAGACTAATGGTCGAGATGAATTTAGAAAATGTGGAATTGTAAGGAATTGATAACGATTATTCTCAGAATAATAAATTTACACATTCATTGACTCCCATATAAGCTTAAATCGTTATACTTTGAAAAAAATTTTATGTGTGAAATGATGATTGAACGCTGCAAAAAGAATTCCTAGAATTGTAGCTGGTAAAAACATTTACATTACAATAACACCAAACGCTAAAAGTTATTTTTTAAGCCTAAAAATTGCCAACTTAGTGGCAGCAGTATCAATCGGAAGTTCAAAATCTTTTAATCTGTCTTAATATTGCAAGACTAGTGAAAACAATTTGGAAAACGTTAGATAAAAAGTTAAAACTTATCTCAATTATATCCCAAACAACTTGTATCAAATGATGAAGAACACCTTACTAGAGTACTCTTCATTTCAGAACGGATTATAAGACATTGCCTTGACCCATTCTCTACCTTTTTATAGAATCCATAAGCTATTAGAATAATTGAAAATAAGTGACTAACGATTGGCCATTTTCTTTTAAAATTAGAACACGGTTAATTAGTATATCCAATCGAATAATAATATCAAAGTCAGCAGTCTTCCTGGTTTATAATTTTTACTTTTGAACTTTAGGATCAATTTATTTTGTTATTGTAATGAATTTAATAATGTGAATTAGATTTTTAACTATAAAGTGAACGTAACTTTAGAATATTACATTTATACTTCACATATAGAAATTATATTTAGCTCATCGATGCTATACTTATATCATATCAACTATATTTTTATTTTGCAGATAAAATCTCGAATTTAAATTATTTTGAAGTTCATTGCATTTACAATTACACTTTACTTTCAAATTAAAAATTTACCAAATTAAAAACATGTACATTCAATTCTCTGTTCATTATTATTGTTATTATTATTTAGAATACTTAGCATAAAATACACACACATGTATACTCTTACTAATACAAATACTAAAGAAAAACAGTAAAGAGTAGAACACTTAATGTACAAGTATCTTATTATATTTTCTGCTGATTATTTTTTGTACCCTACACCACCATAAGTGATTTAAAGTATTATGATCTATTTCTAATGTTTGTAATGCATTCAGTAAAAGTAGACCGTTTTAAAAAGTCATTTAATAGTATTCTCGTGGACATATTTAAAGCGTATCTAATCTAGAGTAAAAATTTCAGGCAGAGTGACGATAATTCATGATTTTATGCCGAAATTTTTATAACTCTCACATAAACCTTTATATGCATAACGAATCACTATCACTAATTACAACAGTAAGACTACACTATGTAGGATATTAAAAGGTCGATCTTGATCAACACACACTTATTTTTTTATATTATTTTCCAATGTATTTATTGCTGGTTGGATTCTTTGAATATAAAGAAGCCACCAACATTAGTTGTATATTACAAACAACAATGTTGTTATTGCTGTTTCTGCAGCAGTTGTTGTTGTTGTTGACGATGACGATGTTGATGCACCTTTCTATGTTTTTGTTTACCACAATTTCTTAGTTTTATGACAACATAGTATTTTATAGGGTTTATATGTGTGTGTGTGTAAATTAGTATATTTTTGTTGCTACTGTTGTTTTTTTTTTTTTTTTGTTATTTTATATTTTTATGTTCATATTCCTGATGCGTCTAGTTTCTTATGGCCACTTGAGCACAGGTATCATCTTGTTTGATTATAATGCTTACATTTTATTCATTCCCTTATTTACATGTAAGGAAAATACAAACAAAAAAATTGAAGCAAACAAAAAAAAAACACTTGCCACAAAATGTATGCGTGTAAGTGCATATCTTTAAATACATATACTTTATGTATATGTATATATAATGTTTTGATTTCTGGTTTATATAAACATACATTAAGTAAACTTAATATATTAATCCAATATGTTTTGGTACTTGATTTTAAAACAATAAATCTACATGGTTTTATGATTTAAAGTATTTGCAAAATGTGGCAATTTACAATGCAGCTTTTATGTAGGTTAATACATAAATTAACATTTAATAAGTAGAAATACATTATAACACATAACGATTCTAAACCTCTTTAAATAATTAAATTTGAATTGATTTATTTTGTACATTCAATTGTTGGATTTAAAAACTGTTACGATAAACTGGTTTCTCCTACTTAAAACATAATTATATCCGATTTAACGACTGTCTGCGTAAACTACAAGTGCAAATTTTACAGATATCTTGATGAAATTTGGTAAATGAAAATTTGGTCCAACGCAAAATTGATTGAAATTAATGGTATTTGATCCAATACTTCAGGTAACTCCTATAATGATATTCTCCAGGAATTTCAATATATTTTAGTCCAAATCCATATGCTGAGTTTTAAGAAGATGATGCTAACTCCCAAGCTAGCAAATTCTGAAGATCATTTGTAAAACATTAATCTTAAAAACTTCAGTTTAATATTAATATTTCGTATATAAAAGTTTTATACCACAAATTTCTCGAGTTTTTAATGGAAGATACTTTCTTCACTCACATATCTATCGTTTTTTATTTATTATTGTTCGAACCCTATGCGTTATTTTTTTGTGTACACCTTGCATTGTATTATAGATTATAGATTTATAAATTATGGATATAAAAACAATGTAACTTTAAATTCGATGTTCGAAACATAAGCAACATTTAATATTTTGTCTGATATCTCCTGTTTCGTATTAACTCTATGAATCTATTATACATTTTTTAATAAAAAGATATAGAGTATTAAGTATAAATTTGAGTAAAAATATTACAAAATTTGTATGCTTCAAATATTATGGGATTAAATAGCTTGATGATCTTGGGAAATATAGCCGAACACAAATCAAGTATTGATTATCGAATTTCTTAATAACTACTTTATCGAAAGTTTTCAAATGTGGTCCCAATCACTTTCTCAAATTGTAGGACGTATATGATCTGGGAGAGAGTTGGCTTCCTATTGAAGAAAGGGCTTTAAGATATCATCCCATTTACTTTCCAAAGGTACAGTTTTACTTAATAAAATATAAAACGAATGGAATCAGGGGATGAGATAGCCACAATAAAAAGCTAATATTTATTATCGAATATCTATAGAAATTCCTCAATGAATAATCAAGGGAATGGTAGCCCTCATACAATGCAAATATTATCTATTATCTGTGGAACTATTACAGTGAAAGTTAAAAAATTAGTTTCAATCCATTTCTTAAAGAATTGCTGTGTTAAAAAATATAGGACAGTAGAACCATGGTAGCAGATACTGTTTATATAAATTTTATTGCTAGAATTCTTAAATTAAATAGTTTTACGTGAGACAACAGATGGATAGATATGGTAATAAAAAGGAAGTAATCGAAAATCTTTAAAAATATTACGATGAAAGTCGTAAATTTTTTAATATTAATTCTTAAAATTACTAATTGAAAAATAATTTTTAAAATTATTAATCATAAACTTTCAGCTTTCATTGCTTCTGTCATAATTCTCAGAATCCTTGATTGTGGAGTTGTATGATCCAAACACGCACAACCAAATCAATTTTTACATTACATTTTTATATGCACTGAGCTCTTCTATCAGAAATGTTTTGAAAGTTTTTCAATAGAAATTTAAGTTTCTTAGCTTTTTCAATTAATAAGGACTATTCCTTCTTTCTGAACCTGGCTTTCTGTCAATAATCAAATTTTTCTGATATGGTTGAATGATTTTTGCAAATGTTTCCTTTAATTCTTTCTCTACCTTTTAAGGGACGAATTACGATTTTTTAAAAACATATAATTAATTCCGCACCAATTTGTTTTTTTCCATAATATACTCATATTACCATATAATGGATCTTTACACAATTCCATTTATTGTATTTGATATCCGTATTTAAAAATTTCCGCTTCACATAATAAAATGTAAATAAAAAACTAAATTAAATTAATAAAAGTTTCTTATTAATAATATTTCAACTTAAAAATGTATTTTAATTATCAATATTTTAAGAATTTTTACATTCATCATATACAAATTTATTTTTATGAATCAATTGTACTCATAAAAGTTTTTAATCGTAAATACACTTACGAACATTCATACTCCTCTTGTTATACATTTAAAGAGTCTACAAAATTTATTTATATTTAACTTTTGTATATAGATACGTATGAACATAAGTACATGTTTCTGTATATATATTTTTTTTTTTAATTTTTCAACTTCATAATCACTAAAGAATGATGATGATTCATACATTGTAGAATCTAGTTGCATGTTAGTTTGATGGTTGGTGGTTGGGTTTGATGGTATAGTAAGTAGTTAGTACTCGTGATTGTGTACATCTATTCTACATAATATGGAAGTTTTATTTTGGCAAAAAAATGTTAATCTGCTTTTTTATATTAAATGCAAAAAATACAATCTAATAGGATGTTGGAAACGATGAGGATGATAACATCCATAATTGGAATTAAATATGAATATAATTTTATTATAACCCTTTAGCACCAGACGTGGAGAATGTTACTAGAAAGAATAGTTGTAGATTTTAAATCTTATAAATCTATTATTATTTCATAAAAAATTATGTTGATATAAAGACGTTATTGGTATTCTATGCCAAATTGAAGTTAGGACATCCCAGAAGGTGTTGCTTACTAAGCATTTATTTACATTCCTTTAGAGAAAAGATCTTTGTCTTCTTATGTAGATGCTGTGTGGAGGACATCTGATGTAACGGCTTTAAAGGTTACATTTTATGGGTACTTTAAATGCATCCATAAAGGTACTTAGATCTTTAATTTCGGAGACATTTTATATAATACATATTCTTTTAATATTCTTTCAAATTTGTACGTCCATTTAAAAAATCTGATCGAATAAGGGATAACATCGAAAAATTCTTAACACACGTTTTTCATTTAAACTTTTCACCCAAGTATTATTTGCTGAAACTCGAGGAAATGCAAAAAAATGGACATAAAGCCGTCGAAATTTCCAAAATTTGGTATGGCAAGCAATTTTCAGTTACGACAAAAGAAGCCAATCGTTTGTTATAATAGACTCTATAAATACCGAAACTTACATTAAGGAATGTTTGCACTAAATACTGTTTCCTTTCATAAGACTTCATGATGCGTTCACTTATTTTTTGCCGGATTTGGCGTACTTTCCCTATGATAAACAAGCCCTCGAGTGATTCAAGAACAATAATGAGAGGCAAATCCTCCAAACTTCCCGCAGGTACGACCAGTAAAAAGAGACTTGCAAAGCACAAAATAGGTGTCCAAAAATGTGGTACATTTTAAACAGAGATGGACAACCTGTTCAAGCAAAGTGATAGAATGCGCTATAAAAAGAATAATTATAATAATAATTTCAATCAAATGACAAAATTTAAAACAGTAAGTTTAGTGATTTCGTTTTTAATAACATTTGTTAAGGATTTTTCGATCTCTCTCCTTAGATGGTGTGTTAAGTATATCTGATCAGAGAATATTACGGCTTTTAGGGCAACTTTGAATGGATCACTGAATACTTAGATTTTGTGATTTCACAGGACTTCATGTAATTAAAATATCCCTCAAATTTAATCGTCCATTTACAAATATGATCGAATATGAGGTTTCTTCTTTAAAGTACATATATATCAACTTGATTCTGTGTATAAATTAATTAATTTTAAATTCAAATATATTACTGACAACGATTATTTAAACATCATACAGCGCTAATATTTAACCGGTAACGGTGCCTTGTTCTTTATTATGCAAACAGATTTGACTATTATCAGTGTTATCCATTTTTTTTATCCATTAAGTTTATTAATTTTAATATTCTTTAGGATATTCTTGGCATTAACGTAAACAATCTGTATTTAAAAATAATGAGCTGCCCTTTTTGCAGTTTTAGGTATGAATTTTTAAATTTTTATAAAAAATTATTTATTCATTCATTGCAACTTTTTTATTTCCTGCAAAACTTTTACTTTTTTTGAGACTTTAGTTCCTTATCAGTTTTTTTTCGTTTTCTTTAAAATTTTTTTACAATTATACGCTTTTTCCACTTTTGTATTTCATTATTTTAAAAATGATTATTTAGTATTAATTGTTGTTGTTTTCTTAATTCTTATATGTTCGTCTGCTTACAAACAAACATTTGTCTACATACATTTTTTAACAATAATTTATAGATTTTATTAAATTAATATTTTTTTATATGGTATTCATTATGGGAGTGTTTTTTTTTTTTTTTTTTTTTTTTTTTTTTTTTTTTGATATAAGGTTAGTTTGAAAATTGTTTTAAATGCCATAAAAAAATAAAAGTTTTAGAACAGAAGTCAGAGTATATATTGCACGATTAAAATCATAACCAAAATGTGGTACATAAAATTCATTTTCAATTAATTTTATCTTAATAATTAATTTTTTTTAGATCATTTTTAAATAACCTTTTAACTTCTGGTGAAGTTTAGACTAGTAGCATATGTTTCTGCTACTGAAGATCCGCCAGAGTTAACTTTAAGAAGATATAGAAAAAATAAAAAGTGATACAGAGGAGAGAAATAATTTCAGCTGGAATCTCTAACACTAACTCTTGATGGTGGAAATATCTTCCGAACGATTAATTTTAAACCAATAATTCGAAAATTGATACCTTCCCACATTAAACCCTTAGTATAAGCCGTCAAATTAAAGCAAAAAAAATTCGAATGAGATATAAATTGTGTGTACATGTCTATTAAGAATATTAAAATGCTGGACTTGAGCAGAAGCGATGAGAAAACGTTTCTTCTATATTATAGCAGTTACTTTCAATGTCAGCTAGATCATTGCAGTATGCAAGTACTGATCGGCTTTTATACAATACCAGATTCGATGTGTTTTATACATCATTATGAGAATATTGAAATACCATCTATATAATCCAACTCTATACAAAGTTATCTTACTTAATAACCAAACAAATTTACAAATAATCTGTCGCATATTATTCATATCATTTCAGATTTATGACTCAAGTGATTGAAATGACTGGAAGATGTATTTTTAAATATCAAAGATAACATTTATATATTGATTATTACTTAATATATCTTTCTATTAGCCAATAATAAATTTTCAATCTTCCCTCGTACATCATTTGCCGGCTACATAATTATTATTATTTTTTATTATCAAACAGCAACATTATTATAGAGACAGTGACGACAAAACACTTTATTTTTCCACTACATTCATCCATCTACATACATATCATTCGTATATGAATTTAAATCTGACTGAAACTATTCTATATAAATGTGATGATGATGCTAATGTCTGTCTGTCTGTCTCTCTGTCTGTCTATATTCGTAGATTGTAATCTATGTACATCTTTAGTTCAATGTTTTTTAATACGTATTGGAATTGTTTGTAGTGAGAGTGTGGCAGAGACATCAAAACAAAAACAAAAAAACATTAATATTTAAATCTAATTTTGAGGAGGTGGTGAATAACAAGATTCGCTTTTTGAACAAATTAAATTGAATAGTTCATGTTTAATTAAATAATTCAATTGAAGACAAAGATAAAAGAGAAAAATTAAGTTGTAAAATTGTTCATGTGTGTTTTGTATCTGTAACATAAAATTAAAGTGTATATTTTTACTATAAGAAGTTATTATGACACGATCTGAGAATGTGGACAAGGTATTTTCGAAGAAATAATCAAACAAATTGATTTTGTTTTTTTGGTTTTTAATAAAATTTATGAAAAGGGATAAAGAGTTTAAACTAAAAAATAGATATTTATTATGGAATATAATTCTATTTGCGAACTCGTCTAGTGGAAGTAAGGAGCGAGATCGAAAAATTCTTAACACACAATTTTCATTAAAACTTAAAAATGACAGTTATTATGTTTAATGTCAAATAAGTGACCAAAAAAGAGCGTACTAATTGAGGACTAGAAAAAGTGAGTGCTAAAATTATTAAATATTTTGTTCTAAACCCAACTTTATCCTACAAAAACTTGGACAAGCATCCAAAAGTTTGTTGTCCAACTGTTTCCAATGCTATTAAATAGTACCAGGAAAACTTGTCCGTTGACAGAAAAACTTTTTCTGGTAGATGATATGGTCCACATAATGTTTCCAAAGCCAAAAATTAGAAAGCATTTTCAAAATAGCTCCCTTAAAGTCTGGTAGAAAAGCAGCTAACTGGGATCAGTATTCAGTAAAGTTTATTCTAATACAGATTTAAAAATATACAAAACTCAAAAGATTCCCGACGGGAACACTGCGAACAATTTAGAAGCCAAAAACAGAGCACGGAGATTGAAGTTAATTTTTTAACGTAATATTCTTGCTGCATAATATATGAAGAAAAATATGTTCTGGCAGATTTTTCGGAACATTCTGTTCAAAAATTTTATGTTTCTGATGCTCAAGAGATTGTTAAAGAAAAGTTTAGGTCCTAAACACAGTCAAAATGTTCCAAAAAATTCTTGTTATGCCAAGTAATATGCATTTCCCGCAAAAAAACAAGAAGATATGTTTGCAAAAACTACTGCTTCCATTCAAAAGTGTCTACATATTTTTGACCTGACTTGGCATCCTGACACTATGGTAAACAAGCCTTTAAGTGATATAAGAACAATTATGTGGTATTTGCACCAAGAGCATGGAGCAAAGACCAGAAAAGATATTGGGCTCTTGTTTAAAAAGAATTGAAGAGCATAAAAAAGGTGTCCAATAGTGTTGTAGAATTTAAACGAAGGTGGATCGCCAGTTTGAGCTAAGTGAGAGAATATACTAAAAAAACGTCAATAGACGGGTTTCAGAAAAAGGTTCAAAATTTACATTACTAGTGATTAAGACTATAAAAATATTTATTTTTGAGGAATGTTAAATGAAAATCTTCTACTCGAAATCGAGAGACTAGCATTCGTTCCCTTTGATTTTCGAAGATTTGTTTGTGTGTAGTTGGCTCACATTTTTGTTCACCAAATCTTAAGTTTATCAATAAATTGTTATCTATACGAAACTTTATATACACACACACTCTCTAATTGTTTAATTTGTAATAATACGAATTGTCTTTGCAATATTTGCCATTTTTTCTTCCTCTTTCTTTTTATTATTGTTACCCCAAACCCAAAACAGCTTAAGATTTCAGGGGTGCAGCTGATAAAGTCAGAACAAACAATATACAAAAAAAAAAAAAAAAAAAAAAAAATATATATATATATATATATATATATATATATATATATATATATATATATATATATATATATATATATATATATATATATATATATATATATATATATATATATATATATATATATATATATATATATATATATATATATATATATATATATATATATATATATATATATTTATTTATTAAAAAACAAGAAAAAGAAAACTAAATAAACACCGTGATCATGATATAATGACAAAATAAAAATTTAATTTAGTTTAATCATAAACATTGATGACACAAATATTTAAGCGCAAAAACTGAATATAACCAAAAAATAATAAAAGTAAATAAAATAATAATAAAAAATAAAAATCATTGTTAAATACATATTTTTTTAAATAAAATAGTATTTAGTTGTACACATCTATTCTAACATATTTTATTAATAATTTTTTTTATAAATTTCTCATTTTAGCTCCAATATAATAAATATTTAACACTATACTATCATCATACAATATACGTAATATGTCCAGCGAAGAAGATAAGCCACCAGCTCCACCAGTACGTCTGACTAGTAATCGAGGTGGTGATCGCGTTGGTGGCAGCTTAGGTTCAGTTACAGGTTCTGGTGATGGTCCACCGGTTGACATGAGGCCTCTACCTAAAGGTTTTTCTCTTAATAACAACAAATATTATTTCTATTAAATATTTAAACTCTTATATTTTCTTTCCCATTTAGAACCTGATGATCCAGATCGTAAAAAGAAAACGTTAAAAAATAAAATAAAAGGTTCTAAACCATCACATCAAGATTCTAAACCCAATATTTCATATCCTACAAATTTTGAACATACTGTTCATGTAGGTTTCGATGCTGTTACAGGAGAATTTACGGTAAGTTTTCTATTCTTTAATTCAACTTATAACATCCTTCATATTCGTAAGCATAAAAAAACAATTGTTACATTTTTGCATTGGAATGAGTTTTTTTCTACGACTTTCTCTCCCAACTCCCCGTATTTTTGTGCTTGTACACTTTTAAAAATATTTTTTAAGTACAAATTCCCTTTTTAAAATTGGTTTAGGACATTTTTTTTAATCATTCAATTGGAATCTCATTTATACAAAAATATATCATTTGTATAAATTTTGTTGATATTAAAGAACAAAAAATTATTTTTAAATTTCATATAAATATTGCTGTAAATGAAAATTAAGTTCTTTTAAATGCACTTATAAATGGAAATGCAGCTTTTTCACATAAATTGTTAAATATTTTTTATAAGATTTTGTTGCGCTTTTGTTTAGGCGAAGTAATTGTGCATATTAAATTTGTTTGACAAATTTTCAATTATATATTGTTGATCGAAAATTAAACAACCTTTCTTTATATGTTTTATTTAAACAGAGAACCGAAAATTCTGATTACTACGACCTTAGTACACTTATTGGACACAAATAGTATATGATTCGTTAGAACGAATGATGACATAGCTTTTCGCTTGGATTTTAAAGAGTTTATCATCACATGTTTATTTTTTAAACATTCTGTTCAAACTCCCTCTTTTGAAATACCAATGAGGTTCTCCAGATCTTGCATCCCATTTAATAATTGACCGACTTCGATGAATCTATCAGGTCATTATTCTAGTATTTTTCAATGAGCATAGTGTGACACAAATACAGTTTTAAATTAAAACGATCCATCTTTGTTTGATTTGGATTGGAAAGAGAGAGATGGATGCGCTCTATCTGAATTAAATAGATTAAAGAACTAAAGTAGTCCTTGCTAAAGTTCAATCTAAATATGCACACTTTTCTAAGACGGAATAAGGGTTCCTAAGTTCTTGTGAAGGAACTATTCTTAAAATTTAAGCTCATTAATTACTTCTTCTGTTGAAGTAAAGTTATTTTTATTACATTGGAAACTTAAGTTCTGTTCGCCCAAATTTATTTATTAATTTATTAGTGATCAAATGATTTGGTATGAAAAGGCGATTTTGCTATTGTTAATTGATACTAAATATGTCTATTGTTACCACATTCACAATAATGAAATTTTCCTTATGTAATATTTTAAATTATAAATCGACAACTTAAAGTATACACCTCATCATTATTCCAAAATCGATTCACCAGAAAAGAATTATGGGCAAAAATATCACTTATATTACCACTCATTAAGTGTTCTTGTGCTATATTTAAGTGTATATGTGTGTACAAAACATTAAGTATTCGGCATAACCGAATATAGCATTCTTAATTGTTTTCTATATCAAAAATAGATAAAATTTTCTATTTATTCTATTTAAAGACGATATATAATTAAATGGCTAATTACAGGAAATAGTTGTTAAGGTTTCGTCGAATACTATTGTAAATGATATTAAAAAGTTGTTGGTAAATTAAAGAATATTGTACGCAATTTTCGAAATTCTCTATTGACTGGCATAGTGTTTTTAAATTAAATATTATATCTGATTATTCAATTAATAAACAAAATCCAGAAGAACATATCCAGCATAACCATATGAAAACACGGTTCAAACTATTGGATAAATTACTTTTTAATAATATTTTTTTAATTTTTAAAGTTGTAATTGAATTAAATATTTAAATTTTAAGGATTATAAATATGTTTTCAAGAAAATTTCAATTTGAAAACTCATAGAAAACACAGGTTTTGTTGTAATTGTGTACTGAGTTGTAAAAATTAAAAAATGTACAAAATGAGATAAGTATCAATGAAACGTTTATTAACTTTCGGTATATTTATACCTTTCACCATCATATCGTTAGACTCAGAGCCACATTTTCATCATGCAGATCGTTGTTTTAAAGATGAAATTTGACACGTATCCTAAGGACGATGCCAATTGAAATTGGTGATGGTGGTTTCATTATTTCACCAACTACTCATATAAATGTTCCTTTCTGAATGGGATTTTAAGCCCCAAAAAGTGCCAAATATAAATGGAATTATCGAATTATAAGACGAAGTGCAAATTATACGGTAACCGGAGGTACCATACAATCTCCTCCCAAATCTAACATATACGTCAACAATTAATTAAATATAAATATAATTAAAAGTCGAAATTTCTTTTTGCTGCCGTATAAACACCACCTCCCAGAAAAGGATCATTTTAAAATGTATAAGTTTCACAAAATGTAAGTGTAACAATAATGTACCATTCATTTGAGCATTAATCAGAAAATGAAATTATAAGAGGATCGTTCTTTACCATTTACAACCAACATTTTGGTTTTTAATAAAACATTCTTACTTGTTTTCAATTAATTTAAGAATGTTATAGTTGTTAGTGGGTCCGTGGCGGGATTTAGATTTAAGTTTAAAAAAATAATTTAGGATTTGATCTTCTAGTTTTAAGGAATTATTTAGACCAAAATAAATTAAATTATATTATTTTAAAAAACGGTTCATTTGAAGTTTTAAAATCCACTGCCTTCGCTTGAAAAGTCTCCGAATTGTTATTTTTAAAGTGGAATTCGTTCAAATCTGTTTCGTAAGAAGGAAATTTAAATTGATATATAAAACATATTTCAATTATTTTTATAAAACTTAAATTATTTAGGTTTTTTTCAATTGTATTAGCTGAAATAAGACAAATTATTTTCAAATCAAATTTCACAAGTTTACATTTTTTTTTTGCTATTGAAATTATTTTTTAAATATTCCATGTAAATTGTTTTATGCATCTATAAAAAAGAAAGATTTACTTTTACGCATATAGTATGTTATTATACTCTTGTTATGTATGTGCCCGTATGTTCCCCCGTATTTAAATACAACAAATCTTTTGTTAATGTATCTACAGTGCTTTAAGGCTTATTTTTTATTATACGATTCATTTGCATTCACATTAAACTTAACTGCCTTTTTCTCACAAAAAAAGCAAAGCAAAAAAGAAAAGAATATACTCCTTACATTACAAATTGTAAAGAAAGCAACAAAACATATAAATATATTTTTAGTTAAAAAAAATATTAACAAAAAACATTAACAAACAAACCTAAAACAAAAACATAAAAAATACAAGGATATTTCTTTGTTGTTATTTGTATATTATTTTTTTACATTTTTTTCTTTCTTGTTTTTTTTCCAACAATTTTCTCTACTATATTTTAAACAAAAACAAATTAATAATAAAAAACTAATTAAATAAATAAATATTTAAGCTGCCAATGAAAGTAAGTATTTGGTTTTTGTTATAAAATACTGCCTCTCACTCTCTAACTCTTTAATATCCCTTTCACATTAAATTACATACTTCTCTCATTATATACTACATAACCATACACTTCATATTTACATATAATTATATATTAATTCTGTATAAATAAATTAACTTGTAAAATGTCACTGAAATACAAATTTTATATTTTTATTTTTTTATTATTATTTTTTTTATTAAAATAGTTTTATGTTTTTTATGTTTCCTTTTGTGTGTTTTCCCCCACTTACTTAATCTTTGGACCAAACTCTTTTCGTACATATACAACATACAAAAACACTTCAAAACATTTAACTCTCACACACATACATATGTACTGTTAAATTTATAAAACTTTTTTGTAATGGATTTTATTATTTTGTTTTTAAAAGTTTTATAACAACAACAAACAATTATTGCCATAAAACTTTATTGTGATTTTTTCTCTTTTGCAAAATAAGTTTTATAATGATGGCAGTTAGCTTTTGTAACGTGCTTATTAGGTAAAAAATGCTTCTTGTTTTATTAATTATAATAAAAATTTTGTTTTATTTTATAATTAATTTTTTATTTTTTTATAATTTTTTCTTTCAATGAAATAGTGTGAATGTTTTATTAGAGTAATAATAATAATAAAGTCATTTTCTGAAGAATTACCTTTTTTACAATATATGTATAACGGTGTGTATTGATGACTCCTGAACTTCAGTTTCTGAATTATTAAGCCCTTGTAATCGTATGAATTGAAATTAGTACTAAGTTTTTGTTTAAATTTAATTCAAAATATATTTTAACAGTTAAAAATATATTTTAAAATAGACGACGATACTTGAAAAATTCAGTAGTCACAAATAAAAATATACCCAAAATTACTAGAAGTATTTTTCGTTAGGTAGAAAGACGAATCCGATTGATCTAAAAAAAAACTTAACTAATAAAGTACCATAAAATATCACACAATACACTCACATTACTTTTCTTAAACATTTCAGTCGATAGTTAATTTCTAGGTTAACTTCTGTTAATTTTCTTCGCTTGGTATCTGTCAATCTAATCCATATTTACACGCTTTATAATGTTGGTTGTGCATAATGTAGATGAATAATAAAAATAGAAAAATTTTCGAAAAATTATTATAAAAAAACATAAAGGCGGAATCGTTTTTTCTGCTATGAAAATAGAGATTTTTAATATTATATTTTACTACTTTCCTTTTTGTATTCTTTAGTTGGTTGGGATATTATGCATTTTACAGATGTTTTTTATAAATTCTGATTGAGAATTTCAGTATTTAATGGGAGTTTAAAATCCCACTAATAAAAAAACATCCATTACTTTTCATATCTTTTTGCTTTTAATTACTTATTGGATTTGGTATAAATTTTTGACAAATATACTTTAAAAATTTTCTAGTCGTGCAGAAGTAGTGAGATCGAAAATTCTCTACATACATATATATACATATATATATATATATATATATATATATATATATATATATATATATATATATATATATATATATATATATATATATATATATATATATATATATATATATATATATATATATATATATATATATATATATATATATATATATATATATATATATATATATTATTCCTGTACCGCTCATGAGTTTCTTTACCAAAGTGACAGGATGCCAAAACTAAGTGGACGCGTTATGCAGTCTTATTAAATAAAGCATTACTTTTTTTAAACATACCTTGATGTAAATTTCGGTATTATAGAGCCCTTTGTAACAAATGATTAGCTTCCAAGAACCCAACTTGGTCCTACAAAAAGTCCGTCATGCATTCAAAAGACTGTCGTCAAACTGTTTGATGTTTAAAAAGCCAAAAAAATAGAAAGTGTTTCAATGAGCTCCCCACAAATCCGATAAGAAAGCAGCTCTTTTAACTCAGTGCTCGGACTATATGGTACGAAAGGTTAAAGCTAAATTTAAAAATAATTGAAAAAAAATTGAAGTCAAGTTTTCTAAAAAATATTCTTGCTACATAATGTATGACGAAACGTTTGTTCTGGTAGATTTTTCGTAACTTATTGGTCAAAAATTTTGTGTTGCTGATGTTCGACATAATGTTGAAGAAAAGTTTCAATATGACTCGGCATATTTTTAAATATGAATTTCAATCAAATAGAAAAATTGAGACAAGTGAAGTGGTTTCGTCTTTATTACCAAATTGTATGTTAACAATCTTCCGATCTCACTCCGTAGTACTGTAGTTTAATTTTCTTTATATTATTAATTTTTTTCTGTTCACTTTGAAATAATTTTATCTTCATATTATAGAACATTATTTATTGATTTTATGAAACAAAATTTGATATTCCAATTTATTGAAACCATTACGAAATTAAATACAGAAAGAAGGTTTTACACTAAATTAAAATTATTACTGGATCTAAATAATGGTTATATTTAAACCTCAAATATTTTTGCTTTTTATTTAGAATTTTGTTTATTTCAATTTTCAAAATTGTCCCAAAATTAGTGCATAAAAGAATAGAATTTTCTAAAATTTTATTTGTACCACTGTACTGATATTATTGATATAGTTTATCTTTAATTCATTGTTTACGGTATAAGTGTCTGATAGAGAATTTTTTTCTTTGGATCGATATCATTGTTCATGTGTTAGTATTTCATTTTTAATTGTCAACACAACACTCTTTAATTTTTGCATTTGTTTATTTCATATTAAATAAAATAATAAATAATTATAGTAAAAAAATTATAGAAACTCTGTTTAGTTAAGACATCATAGTACATTATAATAAATACGTATTGATTTTTGTAACCCTAAATGGTTTTAGAAAGTATATGTGTATGTATAAAAAAAATATGTATATTGTATTGATATTTCTATATATCTATATCCAAAGTTGTAATTCAAATAAACAAAACTGAAAATAAAATAAGCTTTCTGCTAGAGCAAGCGTGCGTGCGAAAGTATATCATAAATCGTATTGTAAAAATTAAGCTCCTCTTCGATCATTTTTTTTATTTATTTCCACTGAACTTTATAAACCGTCGTTTTTGTTTTTTTTTTTATTTTGAAACCTACGAAATATGTGGTCATGTATTAAACAAATAAATATTCATTTGAAAATCTTTATAGGGTATGCCGGAGGCCTGGGCCCGTTTGCTTATGAATTCAAATATAAGCAAACAAGAGCAAAAGAAAAATCCTCAAGCTGTATTAGATGTGCTCAAATGGTTTGATAATACAACCAAACAGAGGCCAAGCTCCAAATACATGACAAATGCCATAACAACACATTCAGGTAAGTTGCATTTATTATTTCTTCTTTATGCAAAATCTTCAAGTTTAATAATATTGAAATATTTGTGTGTGTGTGTGTTCAATCAGGTTCATCTTTAAGTCGTGTTAGTAGCAGTAGTCCCAGTAGTACACCTACCGATTCAGAATTACATGGTTCCAATAGTGGTGGCAATTTAATTGGCGTCAATATTGGTGGTTTAACTATTGGTGGTGGTTCCAATTCCAGCAATGTTGGTTTAAATAATTCATCTGGTTTTGTATCTAGTGGTTTAGGAAATCATCAACTTCATGCACCTCATAATCTCCAGCAGCAGCAACATCATCAACATTCTCATCATCATCAGCAACAACAGCAGCAGCAACAGCAACAGCAACATCATCATGGTCAGCAACAACCTGCCACAATTAGTCAATCACATTCGTATAACTTTGGTGGCAATACAGCATCATCTTCCTCTCAACATTCGTCAGCCAATGAGGATGATATACTTGGCACACCACAACCACCACCGCCCCCTATAGCCTCACGTCCCGAACGTACGAAATCGATCTACACGCGCCCCATTGAAGAAGTTGTTCAACCTGTTGCAGCATCATTAATACCACCACCAACAGCAGCACCTGCCACAACACCAACAACACCGCAACACAACAATGTGGCTCAGCCACAGTTTAAAACCCCAACACATGTTGCCGCATCCACTCTGGATAAAAATAAAAATAATGCAAGTAAGTGGAAAATTAATAAATTGATTATTTTACACAAATATTAATTTTATTATTTTTCAAAAATATTTAATCTCAAGAATATGCTTTTTTTAAAAAAGCTATAAAAATGAATTTGTTAATAATTAGCGTTTTCGCTAATAAAATCATTCGTTTATAGAAAATTGCATATGTTGATTTTTAAAAAAAGTATATTTCAAATAATATTTTACGCGAAATCACAAACCAAAAACGAAAATCGTAATTAAAAAAATCTTACAAATTTTGTCTTGACTCTTTTCGATACAAATTATATACATAAAAATTATGGATAAAGTATTAATTTCATATGTAGATTTTACTCATACAAATTCTATAATCTGTATGATTTTGAATATAATATAAATACTGTTATAATTCAACATGGCATATGAAATATAATCTGTGTTTGCTAAAATCCAAATAATTTTAATATTTGCCATAGATAGAATGGTGATCATATCAGTGTAAAATTCCAATCACTTTAAATTTGTCGCTTTTTTGTCTTCATATGGAGATATTAAAAATCGTTTACTGTTGGATATTATATTAAGAATGTTGAAGAGTTCGTGCTTGTTCGCTTATTATCGCCTATAAAACTGCAAACATATAGAATCCTGCACTAACACAGGAAAGTAGTTGTTGACGATTTCGTGCAGCCCAACTCCGACTAAAACCTGCCCAATTCTGGACACCTTTTTGTGCTCTTCAATTTTCTTTTAACAATAGCCGTATATCTCTCCACTGGCCTTAGCTCCGCGCAGTTTAGAGGATTTTCCTATCTTGGTACAAATACCAAATACAAAAATACAAATTGTTCTTCAAGCACACTCAAGGGCTTGTTTACCATAGTAACAGGATGCCAAGTCAGGTCAAAAATAAGTGGATATATTTTGTGGTCTTATGAATGGAAGCAGCTATTTTTATAACATTCCTCATGTATAATGTAAACTTCGACATTTTAGAGCCCGTTGATAAGATATTGACTTCTTTTGCCGCAACTGGATATTGCTTGGCAAGCACTTTTGACTGCTTTTGAGTCATAAACTTTAAATTCAACATTCCCTCAAGCATTAGCAACATAACATTTTTGAACAGAAAGTTGAAAAAAATCACCCAGAACATACGTTTCGTCATTTATTATGCAGCATGAATATTTTTTCAAGAAAACTTGACTTCAATTTCCTTGCTTTTTGAGCCTGCAGTAACTGTAAATTTTCGAACCAAATAATCATTTGTTTTTTGACTTTTTTGAAATGGCATGTGGACTATTCCTTCAATCTGAACAAGGTTTTCGTTGAGCAGACGTGTTCTTCCGGTACTGTTTAATAACATTGGAAACAGTTTGACAGCAGACCTTTAAATGATTGGCCAAATTTATGTTCTAAAATCATGTTGTTGAATTCGGTGAAATTCGTATCGCATTCGGTTCTAGTGTCATGTTGATGTTAGACATGGACATTTTTTTCTATCAATCTTAAACGTTTTACCAAATTTTATTATGATCGAAAAATAATTTCATTTAGGTCTCTTTTATATAGATCATCTGTCACCTTTTTTATACTATTCGTTTTTGGTTTGTGTCTTAGCTTAAATGATATAATCGTACTTTATGTTGTAAATAGTTTATTATTAACCAACTTATATTTATCTTCATTATTCACTTCAATTATTATATTCTTCGTATGTTATATATTTTATTTATTACTAATTTTACAACTGCTAACGCTAAACAAACAAACAAAAAAAAATACTATCACAATCACAATAAAAATAATATAATAAATAATAAAAATCAACCACTGCTACAGCAGCAGCTGGCTATGAGGCTGATCTTACAGCAGCTTCACAAACTGACACTACTAATCTTCTACTAATGACTACTACTACCATTAATAACTCTACTGCTACTGCAGCTCTTATTGCAACTCCTAGTACTAGTAACCAATTGCAATTTATTGATTGTAATGCTACAACGACAACTACAACAACTAATCATGATTCTTCTGCTTCCTCCTTTTCATCGTTTCCTTCATATCATGATGATATGTCAACATTGCCACCCATTTATTGTCCCTCTTCATCGTCTTCATTTATTGACTCAATTGCGATGCCAACACCACCATTGCCCACTCCAACAACTACGACAATACCACAAACAATTGATACGATAACATCATCATCAACATGTGATGCTGTGGCACCAACTGTTGTCGATATTCCTACCATAACAACTGTAACGCCGGCAACACCTGATAACATTGAACCTGCACTAACGACAACACCAATTGTGACCACAGATTTGTATACACACGATACAAATACCAATAATTTGACTGCAGCTCCTGCTGTTGGCGCAAATGCAGCTGGAGCATCGTCCAATGCAGCCTCACCTGCTCAAGCGACAACTGCGGGAGCCGGCACCGCTACTACAACGCCAGCAACAACTACGACAACACAACGATCGGGAGCCGCGAAAAAGAAAAAAATGTCTGACGAAGAGATTCTCGAGAAGTTACGTACGATTGTTTCAGTGGGTGATCCGAATCGTAAATATACGAAAATGGAGAAAATTGGTCAAGGTGCATCGGGTACCGTATATACGGCCATTGAATCTTCCACTGGCATGGAAGTAGCCATTAAACAAATGAATCTGTCGCAGCAGCCCAAAAAGGAACTGATTATAAATGAAATTCTCGTTATGCGAGAAAATAAACATCCAAATGTTGTCAATTATTTGGACAGTTATTTGGTATCGGAAGAACTGTGGGTTGTCATGGAATATTTACCAGGCGGTTCACTGACTGATGTTGTAACGGAGACCTGCATGGACGAGGGTCAGATAGCGGCGGTTTGTCGTGAAGTGTTACAAGCATTGGAATTTTTACACTCCAATCAGGTTATACATCGTGACATTAAAAGTGATAATATTTTATTGGGTCTAGATGGTTCGGTTAAATTAACTGATTTTGGTTTTTGTGCTCAAATATCACCGGAGCAATCGAAACGCACAACAATGGTGGGTACACCATATTGGATGGCACCAGAAGTTGTAACCCGTAAACAATATGGACCAAAGGTAAGTTGTTATTTTAATTATAATCACATGTTCTCTCGGAATAAGATTTTAAGATCATAAAAATTATTTTTATTAAATTTTTAAAATTATAAAACAATTCCTCAGTTGGTTTTTATTTATTTTTTCTTATTTATTTTATTTCTAATTAATTACACGACAAGAATTTAGGGGTTTGTCACTCCATGTAACGCCAAAAGATCACACCATAAAGTATAAATTTTCTTGCAACATATCAAAATTTATCCTTTTGAAACATTTTCACAGTCGTAAAGTATTTAGAATTTAATAAATTTTTGCTAGATTGTTTTTTGTCGTCTTAAGTAGTTTGATATTTTAAATTAGTAAAAATGGTCCACTAACAAAGTTATTGACCGATTCTGAGATTAACATGCAATTCAGACAAAAATGAAATTTAACCATAATTTGTAGCTAAATACTGTCCAAAATATTATCAAAATTGTATAAGCAGAAAGGAGCTTTATTCAAATATATTTAAAACTTTATGACAACCAATGCACGCACATATGAAAATACGTGATCCAATTATGTGGTTGAAATAATAACTCAACGTCGCATTTAAGGAGCGAAAACACAAGATCTGTAAATTAATAGAGAATCCCAACACAAGAAACGCCTGTTATAGAAAACCTCCTAGCCAACCAACAGAATTGGCAGATATCCCTTTTCCATGTGTGAATTCTATGCCTTAAAGGCCCATTAATTGGCCTTTAAGGCATAGAATTCACACGGCTAAGGCTTATGATGCAATTCATAAGCCTTAGCCGTATGGTCCTTGTAACTCTGCAGTCACAAAGAGCATGGTTCTCCTTAGTGTCGCAATTCCAACCATTTTCTTCGAAGAAAAATTCTTGCAAATTTGCCCTCTACTTCATTACCAAGATCATTGCAACACAGTTTAATATCATAGTCAAACATAATACTACTTAGTATTCATCTTCACTGCAAGACAAAATGCAACTTAACCTTAAGTTGCTTCAAAATCTTGAATACTGTCTGACTATCAACATAGATTGTAAGCTAGAGTACAAATATTACAGCCTCCTAATCAGCTCAGTTTCCCTAATAACACCACGATTGGACGCATTGTATATAAATAAAATACTCATTTTGTGGTCTTGGAGTACATATAGCTTTTGAGGATGTATTATCTATCCTAACACCTGAATTACTTAATCACTACATTTTAAACAAAATTCATTCATCCCCACAGAAACGTGAGAAACTTGCAAATTATTACATTATGTTTATGAAGCGATTATTTTTTTAAACCAAATAATGACTCATGATTTTAATTTTTATTAAAATAATTTTACAAAACTCCATTAGAATTCATTAAAAGCGAAAAAAAACTAATTTTTTAGGTTGATTTATGGTCTCTTGGTATAATGGCCATTGAAATGGTTGAAGGGGAACCTCCTTATCTTAACGAAAATCCATTAAAAGCTTTGTACCTCATTGCTACTAATGGTAAACCTGAGATTAAAGAGAAAGAAAAACTCTCACCAGTATTTCAAGATTTCCTTGATCAATGTCTAGAAGTAGAAGTTGATCGTCGTGCTAGTGCAATGGAATTGCTAAAGGTAATTGCTTTTGTCTTTCTTAAAACAACAAATAATAGTTATTCTAAATTTAAATATTATATTTACAGCATCCATTCTTAAAATTGGCCCGTCCATTGGCCAGTTTAACCCCGCTTATTATGGCGGCTAAAGAGGCCACCAAAAATAACTGATTAAAGCTACAAAATCATTGATTTTTGTTGAAATTATTTTCTTAATTATATTATGTTTTATTTCAAACAAAAAAATATATATTAATAAATAACAACAAAAACAAACAAAGAATTATATATAAAAATAATATTTTCATTTTCTTATTATTAATATTATAATTTTGATGATAAAACTTTGAAATGAATGAAAAGAAAAGAAAATAAAAAACAATAAGGAAAAAGCAAAACAACAAATAAAAATAATAAAATTATATACATATTTACGTATAATTATTATATACATATATATGTGGTTATTATATACAATAAAATAACAAACAAAAAATAATAGTAACGAATGAAATTAAAAAAATATATATATATAACACACAGAGACACACATAATTTAAAAGAAAAGAAACAACTTTATATTATTATAAACAAAAAAGAAGGAATAAAATAAAAAATATATATAAAACATTTATTATTAAATATTATTATTAACATTTAACGAGAGAGAGACAAAACCGAAAACAACAAAATAAATAATTACTTTAATTATATTATATAAATATATTTATAGTTATTATTATTATTATATACATTAAACATTAATGAAGTAAATATTAATTCTAAAGGAAGAAAAAATATAATAATATTAAAACAAAAAGGCGTTTAACACCATGTATTTAAAACAAATAACAATAATGTTAAAAAAGAAAACAATAACAAAGCAAAGAACTATAATACATCCTTTTCTTTCAAATCATTCAACCAATCTTCTGCTCCTTTTGAAACGTATCTACACTAATTATCTCTTTTATTATTTTAAAATTTTACCAAATTATTATTTTAAATGTCAAGTTGTTTATTTTTATTAAATAATGAATTTCTTCTTAACCTCTTAACATTATAATTGCATTTTAAGTTTCTAAATTAAAACAAAATATAGATATTTTTGAAATATATATATTGAAATATATTTAAAATATAAACTATTTTTATAACTGTTTTCGTTTTAGTTTATATATATATTTTTTATTAATAACACACAAGAGATCTTTTTTAAATATCATATTTTTGTTTTAAGTTTAAAAATAATTATTATTTTTAACTACATCAACTTAATTATTAAATTATCATTAGTAATCAGCATTTTAAATGCTTTTTTTTCTTTACTATAATGACAATTATTTTTTTAATAATATTTTTAATTGAGACTAATAAATAATAAATAAAAATGATCAACAAAATTTAAAAGAAAAAAATTAATTATTTAGAAAATAGACAAGAATGTATTGTGATACATTATTAAAATCGAGTTTAGTTCATTAAAGAAGTTTAATAATTTTTTTGTTAGTAAAGAATTTGTCAATTTAATTGGAATATATATTTAATATACTTTACATTTTCTCCTAATGTCTTCTGGACTTATTTTCTTACATCCTATTAGCGATTAAATTTTTAGATTTACCAGGCAAACCAATCGGCTTTGATGATGGATAAGTAAGATGGTAAGATCTTTCGAACTTACATATCTTATAACTTTACTGCCCTTTTTGTAGTCGTGGGGTACGATTGCTTGTATATTCTTGAATAGAAGGGCAGGAAGACCTATTAATGCTCTTCCTATACTTCCTTATCACTCTTTTCTCCCTACTTGAGAATAGTGCAAGGTTCATTTTCGCCATCTTATTAAGATTATCGATACCCTACCAAAATTATGCGACTACTGCTCCTTCGTTCAGCCTGTTGACGTGGTGTGTCCTTCAAGGAGTATTAAGGTTTCTTGTCAAACCAGTTTCCTAGAGCTGCATGGCTGCTGAACTAATGAGTTGTATATGGCGTAGTTGTTAATAGTAGAGTTGGTAATACTCTGACTTCAGACAATAATCATTGTGATTTTATTGTCTTTCTCTGTGTCAAATGAACGATATCAGAATAACAATATTTCTGTTTTAGATTTCCTTTAATTGTCTGCTTCTTTACTTAAAATTCCGGTTTCTAAATTTTTTGTAGTTCAACTGGATGAAAATTCGTTACACAACTTAAGGAACAGATAATTATACCCTACACCACCATAAATAGTTTGGGGTATTATATGTTTGTGCAGATGTTTGTAACGGACAGAAAAAAACACCACTTTTAATTATACTGTTCGACTCAGAATAATTTCATTAGTCGATTAAAGCATGCCCACCTGCCCATCCGTTCAGCTGGCTGTCCACATCGCATTTTTGAAGATATCTTAATGAAAATTGGAACGTACTTTTATTTTGGCCCAAGGACAATATATATTGAAATTGGTTATGATCGGTCCATTATTTCAATAGGTCCCATACAAATGTCCTCCCGAAATGGGGTTTTTAGCCCATAAATTTTCTAAATATAAAACTATTGTAATCAAATTTTGCAAAACTAAGTCCTACTATATTCTTAAATGATGTGCTTAATTATATGAGCATCGGTCCATTATTGCTCAAAGATCCCATACAATCAACCTTCCAAATATCACTTTGAAACACATAAATCGCACATACAGAAAAAATTCTCTTTAAAAGGCAAATTCTACGAGGCTCGTGCATAAATTTTTCGTTGCAGATATTTACAATGAACAATGTGGTGTGGGGTATTAAATAGTTGGACTTGACCGACTATAACATTTTTACTTGTTTCTTTTAATTTATAGCAGAAATAGAAAACTCCATTTAATATATTTTAATTGTTCTTTCTTGTTTTTGTATTCATATATAATTAAAAACTATATTTATTCAATTTAATTACACTTTTGTTTGACAAAAACTTGATATATAAGAAATATTTAAAATCTCTTCCAATGCCTCCCTCCAAATTCTTTAAATTTTTTTTACCATAAAATAAAAAAAATAAATTAAAATAAAAAATGTCTTCAATAAACTGAAAATAAAGTTTAGGAATAGTAACGATTAGTGTAGACAGTGTATTATATAATTAATTACTTATAAAAGAAATAATATTGAATATTGAAAATCTAATAAAAATGAAACAAATTTATAATAATAATGTAGAATTAATAGAAATACGCCCCTTAAACACAAATAGAACTTAAAACCACAAAATAAATAAAAGCTGAATATATTCGAAAATAATAAATTCTTTCAAAGAATTCAAAATATTTTGATTCAGCTTTTATATGAGAAATAATTAAATTAAAATAAAAATTATAATTATAGTACCCATAGAAAATTATGAAAAATAAAATGATAAAAGAGAAAAAAAAACAAAACAAAACAAAAAAATACTATATTTTAATAGAAACTAAATCATACGTTGTGCCTAAGCATCAATCAATACAACATTAAAGAAAATAATACAGAATTCCAAAACAATATAATATAAAACATTTTGAATCCATACAGAATGTGTGAAAATTTAATTAAAAACACTGAAAATTATTGATTTGAGAGGCCTAAATCGATACATTACAATAAATGTAATACTTAATAGCGAGTCTTGCCATAAAAGAAAATATAGCATTGTTCGAAACCTAGACCAATTTACCACCCCCCATTAAGTACTCATAGTCTTATTTATTCTATTTTTAATATATAAATAACAAATGTCTATATTTCTAAATACACATATCGCTCATTTGTTGCACGATTGTTATAACTCAAAATTGGCAAATTTTATCTTAACATCAGTAGAGCAAAGTAGAGTCATTCTTGTCAACAATCATGTATATATTTCGCCAATTATATAATTCATTGTTTCTCATCACAATTAAAGCGTTAATCCAGTTGAGCATAGTAAACGGTTTAGTTCATATATCAGATTTTCTGTAAGCATTTGGAAAATAAATTGAATATTAAGTTTTCTTAAATGAATTCCATGAAATATATTTCATTCAAAAACTTTAAAATTCGTCTACATAAAAAATTTATTTGTTGAGTTATGACTATCTTGCAGCAAATGAGCGATATAATCTAAATTCTAATAATAACAGAAAAAATAAATCCTACCTCTTTGGAAGTAATTATAAAACACAACTTATTTGAAAAGTCGCTGTTCGAAACATAAGCAACTTAATTTATTTGAACTTTAATAACAATCAATGATATTAAGCATAAGTCCATGTACCCTAATTTGAAAAACAAATTTATTAATTTTTAAAATATTTTATTAATTTTTATATTTCTAATTTAAGGATGGAAATCGAAAAATTCTTAACATACATACATGTTAATAAAAACGAAACCACTAAAATTACATTTTTATTTTTTTATTTCATTGAAATTATTATTACAATTTACAAACAAAAATAGTGATCAAATTTTGAATCCTTACCGGAAACTCCTCCATTACCCATCCCATTACCATCTCCGTTTAAAATCTACCACACTGTTGGACACCTTTTGTGTTTTTCAATCCTCTTTTAAAAAATTCCAATATCTCTTCGATGGCATTAGCCCGGTGCAGTTTGGAGGATTTGAATCTCTTGGTATAAATGTCACATTATAGTTTTTGTATCACTCAAGAGCTTGTTTGCCTAGTTAGGCCAAAAATAAGAGGTCACATTATGAAGTCTTATGAACACAACGGCATCTTACTTGCCATACCAAGATATTTTAGGGAAATTCTGACTACTTTTAAGTCCTAAACTTTAATTATGCAGCAAATTTTTTAACTTCATTTCAATTTTCGTGATCTGTTTTTGGCCTCCTTTATACCAACGTTTCAGTCAGGAACTTTTTGATACTTGTATGTTTTTAAACGTGCATTCGCTTTAACATTTCGTACCAAATAGTTCGAACACTGACATAACCGAGCTGCATTCCTATCGATGTATTGGGAGCTCTTATGAATATGCTTTCTATTTTTTGGCTTTGGAAACATCATGTGGACGAATGCTTCTACCTGAACAAAGTTTTCTATCAACGGATAAGTTCTCCCGGTAGGTCAGCCACATCTTCACATAAGCTCCAGTAAATTTTTGTCACTTTGGCTGAGGCTTTTCTTAAGAATAGGTTAATCGACTCACTTATTCATTGTCTCCTCTCATGATTCTAAATTACCCACAGTTTGCGCCGACATACATCCCCGCAACATTATACTACCACTTCTCGGTTTCACAAGAGTTTATTGGATTAAGCTTCTTATTTTTTCACCTAATCCCAAAAATCACTTTTTCTTATAAATGTTCGCGAAATATATTCGCTTTTTCAATCACGATTTCTGAATGTTTTTATGTATGTGAGAGCACGTTTAAATTGATTGATTCCTTGGTCTCTCCTATTACAGTTATTGCGTCACTGTTCAACATTTAGAGGATTTAGTAAACCACTTTTGGAAGCTTATACTCTTGAAGAAGGGAACTTCATAATGTAAATCTGAGATCGCAGCTTTTTTCCTACCAAGTACTGTTTGGTTTGGCAAAGCTTTAATTGAATAGCATCCATTATAATTACTTAACTGTTCTCTAGGCTTACACAACGACATTAGACTTTGATAAAGCATATATGGATTGGAGGAGAAGATTGGTGATTCTAAATATAACAGATGTAGTGTTTTATTCACGAAGTGGCAATGTTAAGGTTTAGAACTACTTACCTTTCAGGTAAATTTTGGTAGTCTAATGTTACGCTATACCGATTAAGAAGTACCATTTCAGAACAACATTGACTCGGAGCATTCATCAAGGTTGATCAATGATTAGTTATCAGCTAATTTAATTAAATTTTTGGATTACCAATTGAAGTCTTTTTGATAGATTGAATACAACAGGATCTAATAAACTGCTCAAAATTAGATTAGGAAGCTATGTCTTCTATTCTAAAGGATCTTGCTGTTGTAACATATCGTTTTTTGCTGGGGTGACAAACCTTTCTGTTAAGAAGAACTGTCAGTCGTAATTTGTGCCGTAAAAAACAAAGGATATCATAAAGTATTTTGTTGCTTAGGTTTTGAACAGCAAATATTTAACTTAATTTTATTTTATTATAACTTCCATGGAAATAGTTTTAAATTAGTTTTGTCATTTTTAGATTGAACGCATATTTTAAAATGGTTAATAAAAGACATGATTTTCATCAATCTTTTTAAAACATTGAGACAATTACTCGTTCCCTCGCTCATTGGGGTAAAATGGGTGAAATTAGCACATAATCCAGGGAAGGTAGTATCAATATTCTAAAGTTAATGGCTGTTATTAAATATTAAATAAAAAAGTATATTTTATAAATTCTAAAGTTTTTTGGACTGAATGGTAATGTCCATCCGTCTGTCTGTTATTTTTTATTGAAAGATGAAATACTAAACTTAATTGGATGGGAGCGTATTGAAATTCTACTACATTTATTATATTTATGGACTTTTGTGTACTAACTATTTTGAGAAAATTTCCTAGTGATATATACTCTACTCCATAGGTAGTTGGTGTATAATGCGTTTAGGTTGATGTTTGTAACATACGGATAAAATTATGTTGCATCCACTTTTAAGTATACTCAGAATAACCTTCTGAGACCGCTGTACATGCTTACGAAGCTTACGCCACGTTCGATTTTATATTTTTGGTTGCTCCCTTAAAATGTCCTCACGAAATTAGAATTTAAACTCACAAAAATCACGTAATTTTAACAAAATTTTTCACAAATAGATTTTGCAACAGTTCACTTAACAAATTATAAAATTTTCGGTTCACAAATGACCATAGCTCTTATACAGACCCATTTCAAATAATCATTACATTACATTCCATCAATCTCGATATTTCTAAGTTTTAAGGTTTAAACAGACATCAAATTTTTCGGAGGTCTTTAATCGCCACTTTCGACTCCTTTTACCCCAACGTGCCACGTTGGGATATCCATTCCAGAATGACCCTGTTACAACAATGAGGCGTTCCCGCGACAGTTAAATCTCCGTTCCGGAATAATCCGAGCTACACTCGTCCAAATATTGTCAATCCAGCGACATCAAGGTACGGTTTTCGATTCTTTTTTATTCATCAAACTATCAGATATTTCAAAGAGTTTAATTTTAATTTTTTAAAAAGAGTTTTATTTTTTATCTCTTTTTGAATAAGAGTTTAATTCTAAAAATGATAAAAATCAAACAAAGGTCAAAATTGTTTTTTTTTTTATTAAGCTGAATAAGGATGTTTGTATGTTTAAACGTATTCACATATTAAGATGTGTTTACTTATGATTTCGGCAAGATTTTGTTTTCTTTTCAACCATTTCGCAATTTTGAGGAGTAAAAAATAAACATCTTTCTTCAGTAAAAGAAAAATAAAATATTTTTTTCCGATTTTGCTCAGAGCATAATTGAAAAAAAAATAAAGATTAAAATCTTTAGCGAAAAAAGTTGTATTTTATTAATCTCCTCAAAGAAGAGTATAAAAAAGATCATTTGAAAATATAGATTTTGCTCCGAGTTTTTCCATACTCTGGTATTAAACGAAAGTTCTTTCCCCATGAAAGTATTATCTCATACAGCCGAGCTGTTACAACAACAATGAGTACATACTGGGAAAACGTTCTCTTTTTAAATTTGAACATCATAATTGAAAATGCCTTAAAGTATACTATGAATGTTTTCCTTTAATAACTATTGAACAATGTAATTTAAATATTTTGTTAAAATTAAAAAAAATACATCGCAGTTTTTCCAAAATACAAATCCCACTTTTATGGCAAGATTTTGTAATTTTTTATAAAAAAGATATATTTTATAATTTATTTTTTAAGTTCTTTTTTAAGTTCTTTTCGATAGTTCTTAAGTTCCTAAAACTTGAATACAAATTTTAGTAAAATAAAAACCCAAAAAGAAATAAAATATGAATTTTCATTTTAATTTATCAATTAACAACAAAACAGATGAAACAATTAATTAATATTTAATATATTTATATATATAATTCTTAATAATTAACGAATATTTAATATTTCATTTAATTTAATATTAATTATCTATATGAAAACTAATCATCATAATACAATAACAATAAAAAATAATATAAATAAAACCATAAATATTTTCGATCATTAAACATAAATGAATAATTAAATAAAAAAGGTATAAAAGAAATTTATTTGTTTATTACTGTACAAGATGAAAACTTTAATAAAAATGAAAAATAACACAACCGAATTAAATTAATTAATTAAAGATGAAATAAAATAAAATGCATGTAAAAATGATGAAAAGAATTCTTAATAAAAAATTAAAAAAAAAATATAACCTCATCATATTTTCTTCATATTTGAGTTTGTATGATATCCCAATCATTAGGGAATTTTATATTTACCGGGAAACTGTAGTGTGTACATTATACCATTGTGGAAGAACTCTCAAACGGCTGATTATTTTGTGCTCTCTCTTATTATGTTTCTGTCAAAGCGGTTGAGGTATTATGCGTATATAAAGATAAGTATACTGTTCGACATAAGATCACATTCTGAGTCGATTTTACTATGTCTTAGTGAAATTTGGCATGCGTTATTATTTTGGTCCAAAGCCGATGCCTATTGAAATTGGTTTAATAAAAATGTTCCTCCCGAAATAGGGATTTAAGGTCACAAAAACCCTAAATATAAAGCGAAATTTAGCACAAACTTCTTTTATAATATTCTAAGACGATATGCCAAATTATACGTGGATCGGTAAATTATTTCTCATAAGTTCCATACAACTCCCCTTCACTTTGAAGGACTTTAATCTCACATAAAACGTCCATATAAAAATCCCTTTTAGAATACACTAACCCCATATTATAATATACTACACCCTTAACTATAAACTAAAAAATATCTTTATACGAGGATGGTTTATTGACTTTCGGTAACTAACGCTTATAAGTAACATAGTGGTGTGGAGTATTAAATAGTCATTGTTTTTTATTGAGTTTGTTTAATTATGTTGTTTCGTAAATACTTTTTGACGATTATAAAACAAATCCCAAAAACATAATTGCCTGTTTATTTTGTAATGCTGTAATTGTTGTAGTTATACGGTCACCGTGTAAGTTTTTATAAAACATAAACAAAACCATTATCACAATGTGTGTGTTGCTGTATTTATAGCAGTAAGTAATAAAAAAAACGAATAAAATACAATAGTTTTTTTTTTTTTAATTTAATTTCTTTTTTTAATATTCTTAGGAATAAACTCAACAAAAGTGCCGAAAAATAGACACTTCCTAATGATTATTATTTCTAACAGAACGATGATCCTTAACATATTCACGTTGATATGAAGCCTACAATACTCTTCCACAAAGCCACGATATTAATTCGAACAACTATTGCGTTTACACGAAACTTCAAACAAAAATTAACTGAAAATTTATTTATAATTGAGTGACAGCAGATATCATTGGAATGAACAAAAAATTTTTAAATTCAATTCCAAGTCGTTTAAATGAATTAATTAACCTTAAAAGATATACTACAAAGTATTAGGTATAACATTTTAATACACTAAGACTTTGCATTTTAAATTTACTTATTAATTTATTCTCTGCATATGAACAACAAAATATGTTACATAATACGTTTTATCTATATCTATACCATTAGGTGTAACAGTGGGACAGTTTGCCCATCTTAAAGCGAAAGTTACGTAAAGAGCCTTTAATTCATTGGCACGAGAATACGTTACTTGCTTAACCATTATTCCAAACATCAAAGATATATATTCAATTGGCTATATAACTTGCTTGGGACTCTATGGGAACTTATTATCGTAGTATCATCCACAAATGGGGCTATTTTTAGGTTTTCACTCGCTGGTAAAACAAAGGTATAAATCAAGTAGACGGTATAACAAGAAAACTATCATGTGGCACGCCCATATTTATTTTTAAATCACATATAACAAAGGAGTCATATTTCACTCGAAATAAACGATAAGTTAGATATGACTATATTAATCTGTGAGTATATGATAGCAAAAAAAAAAAAAAAACATTTTATCACGACAGCACGTTTATTGCCAGTTTCAGTAGGTTCATTATCATCGATAGTATTACAAGTTCTTAAGCAGATGATAAAACGAGAAAATACTATACTAAATTTTACGAAGATCGTTCCATAATTTCATGTAGCCCTCAGATTACTAAATCTTTTGAAGTAGTATAAATCATCGTAAATTGATCATGATATTTTAAGTAAATATTTTTTATACAATCAATTCAACTGGAGTCGTCTGTCTTCACGTTTCAATTTTATTATCCATTTTTGTTCCTTTGAGTCCGAACTATTAGAATTAATCGTCCACATTGATAATATTAAAAAATTCACTGTATTCTCCCATTTTAGTTGAAAAAATGTTTTTTCTTGTAAGTTTTATTATGGAACTTTTACATAAACTCAACAATATGTTTAACATCTTTCTAAAGACATTTCGACGTTATGGATATTTGTTGAATCATGAATACAAAAACAAAGTGCAAATTCTTTACAGATTTCTTTGATGCTAAGTGACAAGCAAAAGTAAGTCGAACAATTGAACGATCCAGAAGAAAAACTGGAATCACTATCGAATAATAACTTCGAAAAAGTTGCATGGAAAATATTCTATCATCTATATCTACTGCATTAGTTGCGATACGGAAGTAATGTTTCAATTCAGATCAGTTTTTATAAACTAGCTACACTGACTGGCTCCAAATTTGGAACTCCTGCGTTATGAAGCAGTAATTGTCGTAATTATATTGTATGATTTTCTAAGGATGATAGCAGATTATAAGATAACGAGAATTGAATTTCATCATGTCCCGGTACCAATGGTAATGAGGCAGCTTGTGAAAAATCTAGGAAAGCTCATTCAACCGATCTTTATATTATCAATATATGATGCTAATGGTAAAATTAAAACTAACTACTCCTCCTTGGTTCTGTAGAATTATCAAATCCATGAACAACAGAACATCTAATATTCTACTTACAGGACATTAATTTACTAAAGTACCTTTATTTAGAATTGGAAATGCGTATCAGACAACTGTTCAACTTGCATTGTCCCAGAACAGGAATCCCATATAATTCAACACAGAGAAAGTAAAAAAGGCAAATTCCTTTGTGATTCATTTTCCAACACCAACTGATATTTTAAAAATATCTAAAGCCAAACAATGAAAAATTGTTATTTTCGAAACAACAAAGAAAATTTTACTTTATTCAAATGGAATTTTCCAACATCAACTTTAAAGTCCAAATATAAAATAATATAAAGGATGTTAATATATTTTGTATTTATTGTTTAGAATAACCAGTTTTCGTTTTACGATTCAAAAATTTATACAAATATAAAATACGTTTTTGTAAATGCTTCCATTTGGTGGGCCGGGCAACAGGATAAAGAGTCTTTGATAGCATTTTACGTTTTCTTAACAAAACTTGATATTCATTGCCAGAGACACCACGTAACCAAGAAGGTACGGAATACAATACTCTTGTTGGATGCAAGCGATCATTACCCAAAATATCAATGTAATCATTTTGACCAAACAAAGCACGTTTTGTTGTCCAAGCATTTTTTGGACGGTAATCGGGCATAGGCAACTTTTGACCATTATCCCAGTGGGGTAATAAGCCTCGTTGTAAGAGATGATCCTTGTAGCCATAACGACGTACTAATGGTCCTCGTGCTCTTTTCTCTTCGTACGATAGTTGTCTTACAGACATAAGGCTGGAGGTAGCACAAGGTGTGATATTGGTTGTGGATGCTTGACATATTTTAGTGATAGTATTGAGTGAAACCCTCAATGAATTTGTTATGAAGGACATTTTTGTGATTAATTTTAATTGATAAACTTTTGTAAACAATTAGATAACTTCACTTTACAAAATAACAGTTCCTCCACACCGAAAAAATAAACTTAATTGGAGAATAATTTAATAATTCACAATAGAATCAAACAGCTGTTAGAAAGAAATGCTGTAAGTTGTCAACAGTAATTAGCTACAAAAACATTAAAAATCACAATATTGTTATTACTTAATAAATCACAATAGAAATTTGATAAATTGAATCGATTTGAAATTAAATTAAATTTTAAGGTCATTTTAAAATTGTTGGAATTTGCTAATGTCATTGGTGTCAGGTTATAATGGTATTTCATAATTGATGATCTTATTTCCATGTGATACTTTATAAGCTAGTAAAACTTGCTAGAATTGGAGATGACATTGTATAACTCTTTACAGGCCAAATAAATCTTAGCAGATGAGACTAAGGTATGAGGAGAAAATGGAGTCGATAGTTGGCTGGAGTTACAGAGCAGTAGCTGCAACTTATATTATTGTTCAAAATCTAAGCAATGAATCCATTTCTCATTAAATTTCTTCTACCTGTTTGGAAGAAATTGTAAAACAAAATTAACTTAAAAATCTAAGTGATTTTAACATAATTCTATTTGTTCCAGACAAACAGAATATCCTTAAAAGTATAATTGATTGTTTTTAAGATAGAGTTTGCCAATTTAATATTATCTATTTGAATTTTAATAAAATGAAATTGTTTAATTTAGATCCGTGTGAAGTCTTTCCATTTCACTCCTACGGACGCATCTTCTGAAATTAAATAAGGCAATCTTGTCAGGCAAATAAAGATTCTGCTGAACAATCTAAATAGAATTACTTTTAAGAAGTTTTTAATACCGTGTCGCGGTTCTGTATAATAAATTAATGTAGAACACAAGTGGACAGCAGAATGAAAACAACATAAAACATAAGAACCGGAAAACTTTATAACGTAGCTGTCGATGAGATAAGACATTCTGATGACAGACGAACTAACGGCTTGTCTAACAACTCCTTTGTTGAGATTGGCATGTCAAAGCTATTGGGAAATATTTCCCTCGATTCCGAAATCAAATCCATCGGCAGGCAGCGTCAGAAGAACCTACTAATTCAGCTGTGATGCTGAATCCCGTAGCGTAATCCAGAAGAAATCTAAATGAATCGGAATTTGTAACAATCAGACATGTACCAAAACTCACATGGACGATCCTGTTCCAAGGAAAGGATGGGGTAAGTTTTGGTTTGAAACTGTATTTTTAATAGTAAAGTTGGGCCCTTTGTAGAATTCCAAACAAAAATACACCGTTTTATTTCCAGAAAAAAATTGGTCAACCATATGTTAGCTAAGCTTAATAAGAAATTCAACCTAGAAAGATTTTCAACACGGAAATGACCACAAGCATTTCCGAAATTGTTCAAATATTAGTTATCAGGTAATGAGATTGGATTGATTGGAATGGGGGAAAGAATATTCAAATAAAATAATTAAAATTTTATCAATAAATAAAACCACTACATAAATTGTAATGATGTTTTGTCATTCACGCATTATTTTTTCAATTACACATTTGTTTAAAAGTGACCAAAATGTTTTAAAATTTATTTTATATATTTTTTAACTTAAACCATTTGTATAGTTTTGCTGCATTTATATGTTAAATACGTATGTATAATGTGTCGTTATGTATTTAGATATATAATAAAAATTAATAACTTATAAATCCATTAGATTTATAAATTTAGCAAGAAATAAAATACATAAACATAATTTATGAACTGTCCTTAAAATTAGTATAAGAAATAAAAAAAGATTAATAGGAAAATAATAATAAAAACAATACATTGCTAGTTACGCATAAAGGTGAGAATAGAAGATCTGTTAGAGATAAGACGGTGTTTTTTGTTTAAGAATTTATAAAAAAAATTCTTCACTTTTAACTAATGTTTTTCATTTAGTACGGCGTGTAGCATCTGATGCCGTAGGAGGTGGGGGTGGTCCACGTTTGTGTAATTCCTCTAAATAATTGACAACAATAGCTGTACGTTCCTCAGCTAAATGTTCCAATATTAAATATCTAAAAAAATATATTTTTTTTTAATATTTTTTTAAGAGTTTTTTCAGAAATTTACTTACCTTTTATCCATTTTGAGTATATCTTGTATTTCCTTTAGATGATTTGGATTTTCTTTGACTAGTTCATGACTTTTGTGTGTTATTAGTTTACATTCCTTAAGCAATTCCTTGAGGGCACCTTTGGCAGCTAAAGTTTTATCCACTATATAATCTCGATATTCACGTTCACATTTTTCAGAATTATTATACTTTAAATAGCGTGGATCCTCCTTGATTAGTTTCTTAATATCTTTCCATGAACTAGTCAATTCTAGTGTGGTTATTTCATCTAACATTTCACGGAATTTTTCACGTTTTTTCTTCATTAAATTATCAATATGTTCATTGAAGATTCTTTACGGATTAAAATTGGAAAAGATTGTAAATGTTAATATAAGGAATATGAAATAAATTGTTGTGTAAAATTTACCTTTCACGTTCATCACGATCAAGATATTCAACCAATTCCCAGCGATGATCTTTGCGTAACTGTCGCTTAACTTCCTTCCAGGTAAGATCGGCATTGCGTACTAGATCTGTAAGTAAAGCATTAAAGTGACCTACTGCTTCTTCACGCTTGTGCAATTCACGTTCCTTATCACGATCACGCAAATGACCAGCCAATGTTCTTTGAACTTCTTTCTCGCGCTCACGTATGCTTTGTTCAGCTCTCAATTGTCGTTCCCGTTCTTTTTGTAATCGTTCAGCTTCTTGTTCCTGTTCGCTGGCAGACTGTTCTTCCTCGGTAGCCTGTTCTCCTTCCTCCTAAAGAACAAACCAATATCATTATCAATAGCAAAATAAATTATTTAACTTTTACTTTTTTACACTCACATAATCATCATGTCTTTTCTTCTCATCTTTATCTCTGCTAATCTTGTCTTTATCTCTATCTCTCCTGTCTTTCTCCTTTTCCTTGTAATCTCTGTCCTTGCCATCTCTATCCGACCGGTCTTTATCACGACTCCGGCTACGATCTCTGCGCTCCTTATCGCGACGATCACTCTTTCGATCAGATTTCCTTTCCATTTCCTCACGTTCTCTATCCTTTTTACGATCCCGTTCTTTACGTCTTTTTTCATCCTTTTGCATGCGCATAAAATCGTGGAAGTAATCCTCCCGATACATAGAATTTTCCACAGCCCTATAACGTGAATCCGATTCAAACTTTTTCTTCACTTCATGCCAACGGCAGTGACGATCCAATGAGTCTCCTCTTTCACGCAACATTTCAATAAAATCTTTGCGTATCTGTATTTTGTTGCACAAAGAGAAATCGAAATAAAAGGAAGAAAAAGAGAACAAAACAATATTTTTAGTTATTTTCAAATGAAATTATAAAAGTTTTCTTGTGTTGTTTCACTTAAATGTCTAAAGATTCTTAAAAACTACCTTAGTACTTAGGAATAACTTAAATATATTTTAATTACGTTTGTTGATGATCTGAAAAAGAAGATTAGTTAATTAGTTTTAAAACAAAATCTAAATATTTACTTAATATTTACATACTTATAGTAAAGTTTTATATTAAACATTTGTGTACGACAGGTAAAATTTTTATTTGTAATTCACATTTATACGGAAGGACGGACAGACGTACACAAAAACAATAAAAGAAATAAATAAATAAATAAATAAATAAATAAATAAATAAATAATATTAAATAAAAATATGTGTAAATTTCTGTGAGTGTGTAAATAATATTTAATACAATAATTATATGAAAGAAAACTGACAGCAAGAATAATTAGTATTCATATGTAAACATACAAAAATTTTCCTTTATCCAAAGATAATAAATTTTTTTAAACTTTCCAATTTTAAGAAAAAAAAATATTAAATATTATTTACACAAAAACACTCAATAATAATAACAATAATGCTGAAAAAGAATTTTATAGATTAGTTGTTTTTAAACATAAATATTTATTATGTTTTCATACTGTTTGTTTTGAGAATCAATCGTACAGCAAAAGGGCAGCATCGCAACGCAAACGATATTGACGATAATTGGAATGGATCAATCTGGCAAACAGGAAATTAAAGCAGCAATCAAAACCAAAATACAAGAAACATACAATGGCGCAACACAGATGATAAGATAAATCCATGATGTATTTGATGATTTCTCTCTGCAAATGCCTCCACATCGTGATGTATGCTGGCATGTGTATTCATCTATCCAATATTAAGCCTAACAGAGGGAGGTAAATCACCAACGATATAAATCAGCAAAGATTTTTTGTGTATTTGTTTTTATATTGATCAACAATCAACTGATTCTGTTAGATAATTATTTTTTGATTTTGATTTGATTGGATAACTCACCACACTCGCTGTGGAAAATTAAGGTGCTAAAGTAAAATTTTATTTGGTTAAACACTTGGATTGCTCTCATCTCCGTGCTGACTATAACATCCAAAGCCTTCTCTGTCATTCATCTCAAAATTCGTCTAAGGTTGTTTGTATTGCAGGTGTTTGAATTTGTAGTTTGTTGATCGGTCGTCGTTCGAGTCGGGAGGGGTGGTGTGGTTGATTAAGTTGATTGTGTAAAAAAATTTTTGGTAACAAAAAAAATTGTTTTTCTAAACATGATTTTGTTAATGTTTTACTGAAGCGATTAAACGCACTTACTCTATCCCACATGTCTATAGATTTTTGCTTTGCTTATCTTTCTATCATTTAAAAATTTATTGGTCTGTTTCATCAATTAGTATTTGAGGAGGAGGGGTTGCTCTCACACACCCACATCAATATTCTCACATACACACACGCAGAGAAAAGAGAAAAAGCAAAGGGAGTAGTAAGTAGTTGCCTTTTAATCACATCCTTGTTACAGTTTCAATACCTTATTTTTTAAATTCATTTCATAATGTGGCCATAAAAAGCAACATTAACTCATGCAACTCACACGCAAAGTGATTGGAGGATAATGTGATAGAAAGGCTGAAATCTATATAATTGTTGTAGTTTTTTTTTTGTTTTTTTTTGTTTTGTTTTTTTTTTTTGTTTTTCTTGTTTTTTGTGTGGATTAAAAATTTATTAAGCAAAATATATAAAATTTATAATATAAAATTTTATTATTTTTCATCTAAAATTTAGTAAATCATTTGTTGTTTTCTTTTTAGATAAAAAAACAAGAACATATAAATATCATAAATTTATTTAAATAAATTTAAATACACAGTTGTTTATTATTTATTAAAATATAAGACGTAATATTGAAAATGGAAATATCGACTGAATTGCAATTTAAAATTCAATCATATTTTGTATAAATATTAAACATACCTGTTCTTTCTTTAGTTGTTTTTCTTCTTTTTCACGACGCCTAACATCCAAGAGATATTCATTAAAGAGGGATTCACGCTCGCGTACTTTTTCAATTGCCTTATAACGTTCATCTTTGCCAAAACGTTGACAAAAATCACTAAATGATGATCTGAAAAATTAAAACATATATATTTATAAATTATTCCCTACTTTAAATTTTGTAAATTTATTAATAAGGCTTACTTTCCGTGCAGTTTTGCATCTTCCAATAATTTACGAAAATCATCCCGTTTTTGTCTCATTTTGTTGCGTTTCTCTTTTCGTTCTTCTTCAGCACGGTCTTTTACATATTTTTCAAATACTTGCTTTCGTTCCTTTGATGTTAGCAAAAGGTAACGTGGATCGAATACAATTTTATGTAGTTCCTTTTCCCAAGTGCTAAAAGCGGAGACCTGTAATATTATTAATAATTTACTTTGTACTTTGAAATATTATTTATTAACTTACATCTTTTTCACGTAACATTTCTTTGAATTGTTTAACTCTTGTCTCTAAGGGCACTAAAGCACGTTCTTTTGCCGCTCTTACCTCCGCCTCAACTGCAGCTTCACTTGCATCAGCCTTTTTTGATTTGACTTAAATAATAAAGCAAAAATCCATTACACTTTCATGTGCGCAAAGTTTAAGAAAAATAACTTACTTAAACGTGTTTTCTTCGCGGGTACTTCTTCAACATCTGATTCGGATTCTGTTCTAATTTTAATAACCTCATCATCGTCATCATCCTCTTGCATATCATCATCACTGACCGGTTTTGTGTGATTTGAAACTGAGGCAGGCTTTTCTTTCTCATTTTCGGCTTTGTCAGTTTTAGAAGCCATTACACCTTTAAGTTGTTCAGGTGGATTGTTTATAGCTTTATCAACTTCTTCGCGTTCAACTAATTCTTCAGGTCGCTCCCAAACAGAAGTTCGTGTAGAAGGGTTATAAAAAAAGACGCGAGCATCACCAGTCCAAACAACACACCAAGGAGTTCCTGGTATAGGCGTACTAGAAATAGGCCTTGACTTATCAACTGGTTTAGTAGCAGCCGCAGTTGTTGCTTTCTTTTGTTCATCTTCTTTTTTACGTTTATCTTCGGCATTTTTCTTGATTTCCTTTTCCTGGGCAGTAGTTTTTGCAGATTCATTCATGGGTTTTATGCCAGCTGCAGCAGCTGCCGCAGCAGCAGCCTGAGCATAAGCTATAGTGGGATCTGCAGCGAATGCGGGACTTGGTGCCTGCATATGCATTAATGGATTGGCCATCATGTGTGGTGGCATTCCCGGTACTAAAGCTGGAGTTGGTGGAAGCGTTGCAGTTGGTTGTGGAGTAGCACCATGTGCAGCCATACGAGCCGCTTCCATATCACGCAAAGCTTGTGGCTTCTCCCAAACACTCTCACCCCTGCCAGCATGATAATAATACGGACGACCATCAGGAGCTCTATGTTCTGACCATTCTGCAGCTCGAGCAATAACAGATGGATCTATAACACCCGGTTTAATTATTAGGTTTTTAGCTGGTTTTTCTTGAACAACTGCTGGAGGGTGCATATGTTGGTTCCAATGCATCGCGGCCCATGGTGCACCACCAGGACCACCAGGCGCTCCAGGAAAACCTCCACCATAACCTGGTGGAGGCATACCGAAAGGCGGTTGATTAAAATTGGGTGGATGCATTCCAGCCCCGAAAAACGGTGGAGGCTGTTGATGTAAACCAGGCGGATGCTGATGTGGAGCACCTGGTGGCATTCCAGCTGGCGCCAAATTTGGAGGTGGTTGTGTTAAGGGTTGCTGGCCGGGTGGCGGTTGAGATAACATACCAGGTGGAGGTTGGGATGTTATTGGTTTTTCTGCAATTGTAGTGGTAGTACCATCTGGTTTCTCTTTACTTACTTCTTCAGCGCTTCCATTGGGCAATGAAGCCGCAACAGCTGGTGGTTGACCTTGAGGCTGTTGTTGTTGCATCTGATGTTGTTTTTTATTCATTTCCTCAATCTCCGTTTGAGTCATTACCTTGATGTTTGGTCCCTCCGGTTTTGTCCACGTAGTTTCTCTTGTTAATGCATGATAATAATAGGACTTGCCATCTTCTGTCTTTGTTTCAACCCACAATTCCATTTGAGGACCTCCCGGTGGACCTCCAGCATTATGGGCTGAATTATTTTGTGAATTTGGATCAAATGGACGATTGCCGAAATTTGAAGCTCCGCCCCTACCACCACCACGATTAAAATGCATTATTAAACCACCACGCCCCCTAAATGAGCCAGGCGGACCACCACCATGACCACCAAATGGAGGTACAGCATTTTGAGCAGGTGTCCTAATATAAATTCAATTAAACGACTTAAATAATACTCCATTCATCTAAAAACAATTTAGCAGCAATACAATGATAAATTAAAACTAAACTTACCAAGATTCTTTATTCATCGTGGCTTGTACATCATTTGTTGCTGTCTCCTGCAATTTTTCATTTGCCGCACCATTAATGGCGTTGTTAGCTGTTGTTGCAGATTTAATAGCAGCGTCATTTTCAGACTCAGCCAGCTTCCCTTCACCATTTGTATTTTCAATAGGTTTTGCACTGGTACTCCTACTGATATCAGTAGTAGCTTCCATCCTGTGTAGCTAACTTAATATATTTATTCTTTTCTACAATAATTAACACAATTAATTTTTAATAATTTTTAACACGGTGTATAGAAAAAAATAGGTAGATTACTTTTTTCTCAACACAGAATACTGCGCCGAAGAATTCAACTGCGTTATCGGCAATTGAAGGATTTGTCGCCGATGATTCAAAAACATTTGAAAGGCGGCCTAAAGCAAATAATATGGAAAATAGAATATGCAAAATTTTGAGATGTTTTTTTGTTTGTTTATACAAATAAACCGCTGTAGAACAAATACTAAAATATAAATAGGGCTTCTCTTTTCTCGGGCTTTTTGTGTTAAAAATTAAATCTACCATAAACGGGAACAACTAAGAATATAATACATATTTTAAGACTAATGTCTTAATAGTTTTCTAATTAACAAATGCTTAAATTAAAATAAAAGGAGTAGGAATTCTATATTCGACTCTGCCCAATCTTAAATATCATCCAGTAAAATATGATTATTTCCGGATTTTATTAAAATACTTAATTTTTAAGTAGTTTTACTACTGTGTACAATAATGTGTTTTCAAAAAGCGAAACCGGAAACCGGTTAATATTTCGATTAGTTTATATTTGCGAATTATTCGACAGCCAGTTTCTTCGGTTAACCGGTTTTTAATGGTAACCACTTTTTAAGAATTTCACTAAAATATTCAGCTTCATTATGTATATTTCGTAATGACTGAGAATATATAAAATTTTTCATTTCGTATGTAACACAAGTAAAGTACCTATGACATACAGTACCTAAAGGAAGAAGTTCTATTTTAACATGACTGCGATCAGAAATACACATCTAAAATTATGGTATGATTGAATAGGCAAATATATTAGTAGATACAGTGGTTTCAGCAAAGTCCCGACTTCAACCCAATAAAGAATTTCTGGTCAACTGTTAAAAGGTGGTTGAATCAATATCGAACCACTCCGTCCAACTTATCCGTTATATTGATAACGGACTATGGACCAAGTACTAAAAAATACAAAGTTTTCTTCATTTCAATCCAATATCTCCATGAATATTCTTGATTATTTGATTTATTTTTGTAAACAACTTAATATTCCCCAATGTATATTACACTGATATCTGTTAATGTGTTTTAGTAGAGTTTTGGTGATGTAGTATGGTTGAACTCGTCTTATATATCAGTATATAACTATTTTGCTTTAGAGCGATATAGCTGGTTTTAAATAGGGAATTGTTTAAAATAATAACAAACAATCTGACGAATTTTTATTGAATTCTTATATAATTCCCTATAGAATTTTCCCGGGATGTACAAAAATGAATTTTTCAGGAAAGTCCAAAGAAATCCTAACAGGAATGCGTATTAAGTAAATGGACTTTTGGTGAGGATTTCCTCATAGGACCTAACCAAAGTTGGACAACTTTGAAAACCAATTTTTTTTGTTTTATATTCACAAATCTGTCGGACTCCTTTTATATCAACAGGATGATCATTTAAAAATAAAACTATTTTTTACAGATTTTGATATTTCCCAAATACGGTAATTCTGGATTTATTTTTTTATTTATTGACTTATTTATTTACATCATCTTCATATAATCCGAATTTTGTGCAGGAAGAAGTGTAAACATCCTTTCGGAGCCACTGTGCATTTAAAGCGAACCTAAGCCTTTCTAAAGTTATTTACGTTAAGCCGCCATCATCTTTAGAATTATATGCCGCCGTTCAATAATCTCTTTGTCATGAGAAAATTTGTTTATAAAAAATATATAGAGAAAAACAAAGTCTTGTACATTACCAAACAATTTAAAAATTAGTTTGTATCCGGGTTTCTGAGGATCATTTTTAAACAAAATGGATAAGCTACAAATACAAAAATATGTAAATATGTTTATTTTTTTTATACAATCAATTTTTTATAAAATGTTTTTATTTTTTTCGAACAACTTTCAATGTGATAGATGAATCCCATAACGTTTGAAGCAGAAATGTTTGTAAACAATTTGGAAGCATTGTCTAAAGTATATAAGAGTTGTGATGTGGTATTAGTAACATCGTTGGAAAAGGTAATGAACGCAATAGAGAAATTTTTAGACTCGAATCCTGCTAAAATTGTTGCAACTGAGAATACAAAATTGGTGGCATGTGATAATTTAAATCATATAAAAAGAATTTATCATTGTTCACGCTGCAAAACAGATCTTGGCAAATCTGTAGAGAAGGTAACTTTACATCTGATTGAACAATGTGCCCAGCATAGCGGTGGTGAAGTTGCTGCTGTTGGTGAACCTCGTCGTCCAACAAGTGAAGCGAATTCAGTGAGAGATTCTAATCAGAAACGAAAAAAAACGAGAAATGAATTGCGCAGAGAGAATATGATGCAAAAGCAAGACAAACGAATGGAGCAAGCAATTAATTTAACGAAAAGTATATTGATAATTTCAAATTTGTATTTATTTTACCTAAACTTTTATTTTCTATAGAAACACGAGCCTTTTTGACATCTGATCTCAATAAATTTTTTGATGATCAGGTAAAGATTGGAACGAAGCTAAAATGTATACCAGACTATGAAATGATTGAAAATGATCTAATGGCTCTAATAACTCCATTATTTCCAAACAAAAAAGTCAAAATTTATAAGTTTGGTTCTCGTATAGCTGGCATTGGTACTAGAGAATCTGATTTAGATTTATTCGTTGATATTGGTGGCGAGTCTTTTCATGTATTTCGAAATCGTGCCGATGACGACACACTTGCAAAGCTGCAAAAGGTTGGAAATGCCTTTATGAAGCGTCGTAGTTCGTGGAAGGGATTAGTAGAAATTCAAAAAGCTCGTGTTCCGATATTGAAAGTAATACATGGTGGCACCGGAATTGAATGTGATATAAATTTTTCTAATAGCATGGGCAGTATTAATACTCAATTCCTTGAGTATATTTTCAATTTACAACCAATTTGTAAGTGTTTAATTGTTGCTAAATCAAAATTATTTGATTAAAAATTATTTGTTTTTTCATATTCATAATTTTTATCATTAAATTTATTTCCTTTTCTTTTAGCTCGCTTATTATCTATCTTTTTCAAAAAATGGATTTATCTTATTGGTCTAGGTAATGAACTCAGCACATATTCTGTAATTTTAATGATTATATTTTATTTACAAAATATGAATGTATTGCCTTCAATGAAAAAGTTCCAAGAAAATATTAATGAAGAAAACGCAGTAAAAATTGGTCGTAAGTAAATTCAAATCTTTTATTTATATTATATTTGCAAAGGTGTTTTTAATCTTTAAACTCACAAGATTTCCAAATTTTCTTAAAAAATTATTTGAAGATTTTAGAGAATATTTCATGTTTACTATACAACAATTGAAGCGTAATTGTAAAAACGCTCTAAACAAAGTAATGACCAATTAATTAAGTAATTCGAGTAATAGAAATATCTGGCGACGCTTATTTGTTGTATATATTAATTTTAAGTATGGTTGTTCCCCCAAATACACAGATAGAGTGAATTAGAATTTTGTAAAATCTGTCACCACCCGGTTAATTCAAATATTTTTGAATATGAAAAATAACGCTTGTTAAATAAAAAACATTTGTATTAAAATAGTAATTGGAACCAAATTATCTCTGTAGTAGATTTTTAGATATATAATAATCAATAATTAATTTGTATTGGGGCTACTCTTCTTCCTGGTCCTAATCGTCCTACATTTTGCAGTCAATCAAATTCTTGTGAAAATAATTTGAACCAAATTTAAGAACTCTCACTGTTGTAGTTCTTCAGATATTTCATAACCAATATTTACTTTGTATGGGAGACACCTCTCCCCGTGATCCTATCCGTCCTACTTTTTGGCCAATAAAAACAGTTCCTTGAAAAATTGATTGAAACCAAATTTAGCATTTCTCCGTGTTATATTTCTTTAGACATTCGATAATCAATATTTGCTTTGTATGAGAGCTATCTCCTGCCCTGGTTCTATTGAAATTTTTTGTAGCCTATTTTACTTTCGGGTATATGGGTATTATTCTGTGAGAATTTCAAAGCTGAACTTGGTTTTGTCGTTTTAAAGATTTTGCAAAAATACAAATAAAATAAAATTACTTTACAGAAAAATTTATTTATAAATTGGAGAGCTCATTCATAACATATATATTAATTAAAAATTTTGTATACAAAGTAAGTGTTTAGTTGGCCCGTCTTAGGCATCAATTACTTCTAGAAGATAGATGGACATATCCAAAGTCTCGGTAATATCGGGCTTAATTTCAGTTCATGCGCTATTATGATTCTGAATCGGACGGTATACTAAAAAGTGGTGATAGGGTTATTTATCTGCCCGTTACGAACATCTGCGCAAACGCCTATGGCGGTGTAGGGTATGAATACTTGTGGATAGTCTTTGTAATTCTCTATAATAATACGCTTAAATATTTGGGATAAAATTTTGACCAACAAAAATTTATATTTTCTTTAAATAGAAGCTTCAAAAAAAATGTTGAGTTTTTTTCAATAAGGTGATAACATCTTTTGGCTTTAAAATCTCCTATATTCAGAGCTTAAATAAATGCAAAGAAGATGTATACAATATACAAGACAATGAATAACAGGGAATAAGTGCTTGGGTTTCGAACAATAATATTATTTTAATATTTTCTATAAACGGCTTATATAAGACCAATATGGTGTATAATATTTCGTAATCAAGCTTGTGATTAATTTTTAAGAATAAAGAAACAACCTTTGATAAAATAAAATCTTCTCTATTTTCTACATCTTTGATAAAATAAAATATTCTCGATTTTCTACAGCTTGGTTATGTTCATATGCAACTTTAACCTTAAATGACCTCAATATAAAAATGGAAGATGTAGATCAACCAAATTTATTGAAATTTATAAGAGGATTCTTTATGTTTTATGTGAAATATAATTTTGATAAAGATGTCATATGTCCTTATTTGGGTAAATCTATTAAAAAAAATGAATTGGAGAGTCAAATGCCAAAACGGTTTGTATTTTTATAAACTAAAAGCTCTAAATATTTAATTATTTTTATTTCATTTCTTTTTTTTTCATAAGATATACTGATTATGTTAAAAAATCGGCTGATTATGCATTACAATTGGATAAAGTTATTGTTGTACAAGATCCCATACAATTAAATCATAATGTGACCAAAGGTTTGTCCACCTTTACATCACAAATTTTAAAAACTTCTACCGCAAAATCATTGAATGTTTTAAATGAAACTTTTTTATTTTAGTTAATATTCATTTTATTGATTTTTACAAGTTTTTTTTTTTATAAAAATTTCCTCTGTTTACGAATGAATTTTGAAATATTTAATTTTTGAAGAAGTTTTAAAAATAAAACTTATATTTTTTATTTTTGTTTATTAAATCACAAACTATCAAATGTAACGATTTTAAGAAAATCTTTATATTGACGTTTTTTAAAGATTTTAAATAAATCTATTTTTTCAAAGAAATTTTGTGGTATTTATTGAAATGAAGAGGAAATCAGGCACGTCCGATATCTGATAGATGTGCGACGATGAGCATGAGCTGCTTTGCAAATGTCCGAGGTTCCAGCTAACGATAAAGAAATTCTTGGGCCGGCAATTTCTGGATGTGTTGAGGTATTTGACAGACATTGGATTGTCGACTAACTTTCAGGTCTCAGAATCAAGAAAAGAATAGAAGGGTTACACATTAGGCCTTTTTTTATTTTCCTCTTCTAACCTTGATCCTCTCTATTTCTTTTTCTTTCTTCTCTGTTTATTTCTAATTACAGGACTGCAACACTGTTTTTTTAATTGGAGGAAAGTATATTCATGGTCACCAAGTGAAGGTGTATATATTTATATATGATATGTGGAATTTATTGTTATACTATCACTATCTATTGAGGCTTTTTTCCTCCCCCAGCTAAAATCTCATCTTAAAGCAGCGCGTTAAAAGCATGGATTTCGCAAAAAAAGTTGTACAAGAATAGTATTAACTGGCGTATTTACACAAATAACACATTAAACCAGAAGAAGTCAGAACGTACCATTGATACTGTCAGCCATAAAGTTCTCTTCCAGGACATCATGCAGTCCTGTTTTCCGAAAAACTTAAAGAGATTGGTCGTGAATAGACAGTCATTCGTAGAGTTTCGAGACCAAAAATCAGAATCCAGTAGAGTCAAACAAAGAGTTCTACAGGACGGCGTTCTGTATTCACTCTTGTTTAAGTTCTACCTCTCGAAACTCCCAGCGCCTCCACCAGAAGTTGACGCGATAACTTGTGGGAGCAACGGGACATAGAAACATATCGCACGGAAATTCACAAATTTTTCATAACAACAACAGCAGCAACACTTTTTCGTCACCTGAGCTTAAGAGGTATAAATTTAGGCATAGTAGTCAAAGAAAATTACCAAAATGTATACAAATGTTCTCAATACAACATCTTCTTATATATAGTTACCATACACACTCACATATCCACTCACAAACGCATAAAATATTCGAAAGCTTTTCTTGAATACAACAAGGAAATCTTAATGAGCCATAAAATTACTTATATTTTTTGATATAACTTTTTTCTACTGAACCGATTTTAATCATTTTGGCAATAGAAATGAGTTACATACAGCTTAATATTAAGACAAGTATTTCATTTCAATTCGTCAATTAATAAATTCTATGGATGTTCTTCTCTTGAATTTAGAGACTGTCTCAAATGTCGGTTTATATCTTTTAATATACTAAACCGATTTTAGTGTTTTTAAATAGGAAATTTCTCAGGACAATAAGAAATACTCCGGCCAAATTTTATTAAGCTCAGCCCTCTTCACCCCTTGTGTTTGTGGAGAGTATGAAAATCTAGCACGAAAAATTCAACTCTAAATCACTGATATAAAATAATGATGAAATGGTCATTTGTAATATAATTTATATAATTTTTTATTTAGTTTCTTTTTAATTTGTATTTGTAGTTTACATTTAAAATTAAATTAGAATTTTATATTTATATTTAAGTTTTATTTATATGTATGTGATTTTATTAATATTTTGGTTTATTTACAATTAGTGCAAAATTTCATTAATTTTTCAATTTAGCTTTAGAACATTTAAAATAAAGTTTTTCTCTATTTATTTTTTTATTTAAAATATTTTGTTTTTAAATTACATTTATAAATTTTAGTTTTGGTTTAAAAGTGTTTTATATTTATTGCATTTTATGCATTTTATAGGAAACTTCTAGTGTGATTTGTATCCACAAATATTTGTTTGAAACATAAATTTTATTAAAAAAAATAATAATAATAAGATTAAAAAATTAAACAATTGTTTAATTAAGCAATTACAATATAATTATTATGAAATGACACTCTAAATAATGTCAGCCCTTTTTTCATTATTCAGAATGTTATTTATAGTGTCGTGATTTTCAATAAAATTAATATGTTTTATTATAAATACAAATAAATAATTAATATAAAATTCATTTAATTATAATACGATTATGTGATAAATATAGATTTATTAGCTGCTATCGCTTCTGAGGCCAAACATACATAAATACACAAAAAAATGTTTGCAAGAAGTTAAATCACAAACATTCCAAATTAATTTACAAGATCTGAAAAGAAAGATATTGAAAAGATATATAAAATTTATTTCAGCTGTCTTATTCAGTTGTCTTATTAAATAATAACGTAGGAGGGAGATAGAAAAATTGTTAGCACAAGTTTTTCATTAACATTTGTACTTTTAAATTTGATTTTTTTATTAAAGTTACCTTTATTAAACACTAGCGAAGACCTGGTGCGCTTTGCCGCCCTTTTAAATTTAAACAAAAATTATTTTGGGTCCAACCTTTCAATGGTCCTAACCTCTCCCCATTATCCTATCTGAACTACCTTCTGTCCAGTGAAATAGTTACTTGAAAATTTTATTATGACCAAATGCTCCATTAGTGGTTTTTTGGATTTTCGATTATCAACATATTCTTTGTATGGAGACTAGCTCTTCCCCTGTTCCTATCCGTCCTTTATCTAGTAAAACAGTTCCTCGATAAAGTGGTTGGAACCAAATTCTAAAATTCACGCTGTTATAGTTCTTTAAATATTCGATGATCAAAATTTCCTTTGTATAGGGACTATCTCTCTCCCTGATTCTAACCACCCCACATTTGGTCTTGTAAAATAGTTCCTTGAAAAAGTTATTGGAACCAAATTTGAAGACTTTTCGCAACTTCTGATACAAGATGGAATGCTGAAGAAAATATAAGACCCAAAAGCAGTCAAAGCTTCCAAAAAAATTCTTGGTATGGCAAGCCATATGCAATTGCCACAAAAGATGCCATTCATTTGTTACAATGGGCTCTATATATACCGAATTTTTACATAAAGAATTATTTATAATAAAGACTTTTTCCATTCACAAGACTTCATACTGTGTCCACTTATACTGACTTGGCATCCTATCACTAGGGCAAATAAATCTTTGAGTGGTACAAGAACAATAATTTGGTATTTGTACCAAAAGAAGTAAATCCTACATACTGCCTGGTGCTTATGCCAGTTATGAGATATTGGCTCTTGTTAAAAAAGCATTGAGTTGATTTTCGAAAATGGGCTTTATATAAGACCTATAGAAATTATGAACTAATACTAAATTTGGTAAAGTTTTTTCTTCTTCTACATACACAGATGATGCCTATATTTAAATTTGAAGTATAGATAAAAAAAGTTTAATTCAACATAAAAGATGGTTTATTTAAAATATTTTTTTTATTTAAACATAATTAAATAATATTTCTTTCATTAACCTTATTAACAGATATAATTATTTTATATTTGAAGTTTATATATCTTGTGGGCAAAAGTCATCGTGACTGCATCTAAATATTAAAGAATCTTTAGGAAATGTCGCTCTTACCAACACTGATGTCTTAAATTCATGTTAAGGCTGATCTATCAAAACTAAGTAATGGTACTTAATATTAAACAAGTAAAAATGTGTAGCCGGTCAAGCCGGCTAAAAATGGTAATTTGATTTTCTGATTTTTTTTTTGGTTTGTTTTTATAGTGGCTACAAGAAATTATGAACCGACTCTCGTAAATTTAGCTCATCGATTTTGATTACATTTATATTAATTTGTCCAATTATTATTGCAATACTAACGTATGTGTGAGATTTTTGTTCTTAAAAGTGATATTTGGAAAGGGATTTGTATGGGACCTATGAGAAATAATGAACCAACCCTTGCCAATTTCGGCACAACGTTTTAGAATTTTATAAGAGTTACTTGTGCACAAATTATGACATTTTTTATTGGCTTCATCTTTAAGCCAAAATAATAATATGTACCAAATTTCATTTCGATATTTCAAAAGCTGTGACCTATAGACTGATTCCAACGTTAACATGGTCAGCCATCCGGACAAATGAAAATCTACTCAGAAAGTGATATTGAGTTGAACGTTATACCTGCAATGTTACCAACATCAGCACAAACGCATTATGCACCAAACACCTTCGGCGGTGTAGGGTATAAAAATTTACTAACGCCACTCCTACTAAATATGAGTAAAAAAGAAAACAAACTACAATTAAAGATATAAAAAACTGTTTTATGTGCAAAACAAACAAATGAAGTGTATCGGTTAACCGGCCACGGACTAACATTACTTTAATTACAAAACGTTTTGAGTATCAGACAAAATGTGGGTGATCACCAGCACTGATTGTTCTGGAAAAGCAGGAATCTTTGGAATGATGAGTGCAATAGAAGCGACAGAGATGGCAAAATTCCCTGAATGTAAGAACTTGCCTGCATCGAAAATGTGAAGAAACAAATTACTGCATGATGCAGTTCCTTACAGGGATAGAGAATGTAGGAGCTGCCTTTGTAATGTACAAAATCTATATATCTAAAATTGGGAAATCTAAGAAATGGTCTAGAGTGCGAAATTGAATTAGACTTGATCCCGATAACATAGTTAATATAATGTTAGCTTCCAAAGAGAATTGGACGTTGGTTAACACATTTATAATGCAAATCAACAATTCGCTTGGATTGGAAAAGAAAAAGAAACGAAGAAAAAAAGGATAAGTGAACGAAATAAGGATTTGTAGGGTTTGTTTTGCATTAAATTTTACTTAATGATAACTGAAGAGTACTGCATTGTATCTTGGAATCTTATAGTGGCTTCAGAGGTAATAAATAACCCAAATTGCAAACCTCTGTAATGTGTGGTCACTTTAAATATTTGAATACTTTGTAGACCTTATGAATAAATAAAACAAATTTTTAGGTTGCATCGTCTTTGGATTCTTAGAAAGAGCAAAATCTAATGTCTGCACTGCGCCAACGAAGGGCGGTTGGTTGTAAATGATTAAAAGGTAGCGGTGAGATCTTTAAACAATAATTTCTTAATTAAAAAAAAATCATGATTTTGAAAATTATTTAAAAATTTTAATGTGTAACGTTTAAAATTTAACTTAATAACTTTAAAATTTAAATAATGAAACGAATGTATATTTTTAAATTTCCTCTAAAAGCAAGTACATATGAATGTATGAATGTATGTATATATTGTAACACCACTGTCGTCATTTCTTTGAAAATCATACAGCAAATTGCTTACAGTGACTGTCATACAGAAAGGTTAAGTGCCTCTTCAAGACAAATACATAAGTCTTTTAGCCAAAGGAAATGAAAATAATGTTAAAATGCATTTTGAAAACAATTTAAATATTTTTACTTTTTTTATTCAGTTGTTTATACTTACCAGTTGTAAACGGACGTTTTCCTCTCATGCCAAGAAATCCACTGGGTGCACGTTTACCATAAAGAAGGCTCAATGTAGCTGATGGTGATCTATTATTATTGAAGGTATTATACGCATCCATGTCATTGTAGGAACTTTTCTTTCCTCGTACTGCTACAAATTTATTATTAAAATCGACAAAACGTTGACGTTTTCCACTACCACCTGGTAAAGACTTTTTCCAGAAAAGAAAAAAATAACGCTGAAATATTATTTAGTATTTTTTGGAACTTTTTTCACTATAAATGAATTTTGGCTTTGAAATAATTATGTTATATTCGAGCAAATGTTATAGACGTTTTGTGAAAAGCTTTTCATAGTAACAGCATGGTGTTTAGAGCTTTTACTTGATTTTCTTTTCATATGAATGTTTTACACCAATTAAAAGTGAAAGTTAAGTAAATTCGTTAAAATAGTGTTAATGAAAGCAAACTATGTAAAACTAGTTGAGATGTTAAATGCGAATTTTGTATACCCTTGTCCTGTGTCCGATATGCTCGTCTTAACTCTAATAATTTCCTGACAACTTTTATTGTTTTCGATATGTAATTATTTTCATTTTGAAAATACAAAAATCGGGATAAATATTTGTAAACAATCAGCTCTATAACCAAGTTCATACTTCACAGATGAGGAAACCGGAAAATGTGTTTGTGTGTATAACTAATTAAAAAGTTGGTGTACCACCTGTAATGAGACCAAACACCAAAACTCAAAGATTAAATTATGATGAAGTTTCAGATAGACCTATTCGAAAACCTGTTCTAATATCCAATATTAAGAAGCAATATACAAGGTATTTGTCGAAATAAGAAAACTTGGAACAATAATTGTAATTGTTAAGATTGTTTTATAATAAACTTTTATAAAGTGTAACTCATTGTCCGATACAGTTTTTCATTCATTTTTTCAATTCGGTATTTGAAAATCATCTTTAAAAGCTTTAAAATTTAAAAAAATAGAAAACTTTTTAAGGTACATTCAGTTTCTAGATCTGAAAGTTTTTTTTTGCACTATAGCAAAAAACTCTTTAACTCTCATGGCATCTTAGAGTGTATGGGCATTCGAAAAGGTTTTTAAGTAAAATTAATTGTAACGTTCTCTTTGATTTTTTCAAATTCGTTCGTTTTAGAATGGAATTTGGTAAAAGTTTGGACCTTAGAAAAAATGAACTTTATTAGTACTTAATTTAGATACAGTATGTCATAAAGAGGACCAATTACTTTCTCCAGGAGCTGTTTTACTAGACGGATAGGATAGGATAGGATAGGATAGGGTAGAGTTACCAAAAATTATCTTAGAGTGAGTGCATTAAAATTGCATTTCAATTACTTTTTCTAGAAATAGTTTTACTGAGATAATTTTACCCATGATACTGGATAAGATCAAAGGTAGAGGTAGCCCGAATACAAATCGAATATAAGTTTTCTAAAGAACTGGACAAAATATAGGACATGTAAGATCAGGAAAGCGGTAGCACCCATGCAAAACAAATATTAATTACAGAATATCAAAAGAATTATGGAAGTGAGAGTAGAAATATCTCATATCAATTACTTTGTTAAGGTACTGCTTTACCGGACAAAATTTAGGACGGATAATATCTGGGAGAGAAATAGCTCCCATACATTGTAAATATGAATTATCAATTATTTGTAGAACTTTTAAAGCGAGAGTTAAAAAAGATGAGTACTCCCCATTTAGGCTAAATATTAATTATCGAGTATCTAAGGAACTGTTTTATCTAAAGTTTCCTAATAAATGGTTTTACTGAAAAAAGAATTATAAACGGACAAATGGCAGATATACCAAATATTTAAAGAAAATATTGGTAATCGAATATCTGAAAACTATTACGGGCCAAAAATCTTTACAAAATTTTAAAAATATTCGCGTTACATGCAATTTTAATACACGTTGCGATTTATGAAATATTTTGTGGAATCTAGGAAAAAGCTAGTATATATATATATATATATATATATATATATATATATTATATATATATATATTATATATATATATATATTATATATATATATATATATATATATATATATATATATATATATAATATATATAAATATTATATAATATAAACATAAAAAACGTTAATATTATATTAACGTTATATATGAATAATATATACTATTCTTTGATATTGATTATATGAATTATTTATATATTTTTCTCTACAATTTATTAAACCAATGATTTAATACTGAACAGTTCAAACGTTTGATAACAAACAAAATCGTATTTTTATAATATGTATAAGATCTTTAACATTTTCTATATGGAAGAGTTATGTATGTTCATGTTAAATGGATGTTTTCTTTTCGTTTTATTTCAAAGCTTGAGCATTTCCCATTCAGCACATATTTCTCTTAATATTTACCTCAGCTCCCGTTGGTGATCTTTTGAAGGTTTGATGTGATACATCTTTTTTACCCCTCACACCAACAAATGCATTGTTGCCCAAACCTCGTTTTGTTAATGTTTCCATAGAAGTGTCTAGCTCACTCATAAGAGGACGTTTGCCTCGTACACCCGTAAAACCTGTTGGTGCTCTCTTTGCCATTTCGTTTGGTATATCATCTTTTGTGTCCGTTAGGCGTTCAACAAAATCTTGTAAAATGGCATTGCGTAAATTGTCTTCTTCAAGTTTCTCCAAGAATTCCTGAAAACGTAGATTATCAGTACTGGGATGGAAACCATTCATGGTGGCAAATTTTTTGCCCCGTACACCATAAAAAGCGGTTGGGGCTTTTTTATAACGTCTAACATTAGGTTTGGCATATTCATCCCAAGTTATGTCTTCATCGGAATTTTGCAATTGACTCCAAGGGAAAATGTTTTCATCATCATCGTTTTCATTTTCATTGTTGTCGTTGTTATTGTAATATAATTTTTTACCACGCATACCAACAAAACCACCTGGTGCCCTTTTTACCATAGTTAAGGGGTCATATTGATGTCTGGATTTTAAAGGGAATTTATTAGGTACAAATGATTTCTATTTGAAAATGGTTTTCATTACCCCAAAATTAATTGATTCCTTGTTATATCTTCTGTAAGACTGTTGACCTTTAAAATATCATTATCATCATCTTCCAATAGGTTGACATTTTTTGGTATTATAGTTGTTGCTACTCTCTGTTTCCCTTGATCCTTAAAAATTAAAAATAATTTTTTAAATTCGATTGAAATAAGTTTAATTGAATGTATAAATAATTTTAATTAATTTATATTAATTGAATTTTATATATAAAATTTACCATAAGATAATTATTTTCTCTCACATTATCTTGTTGTTGTCCGTCTGATTGTTGTTGTTGCTGCTGCTGTTGTTGATGATGTTGTTGTTGTTGCAATATATTACCATTATCATCAAGTGGAATACTTGATGCATTCACATAGTCCACTTTCATTAGCAGTGATACAACAACTAAACATATTGTCAAATAAATTACCAACAATTGTTTTTTGTTGTTGTTGTTGTCTCGTTTGCTGTTGTTTCGTTTTGGCCATTTAGTGGTGTCGTTTGCCTCTTGAGGCGTTGTTAAATGTTGTTAAATTGTTGTTGTTGTTGTTGTTGTTGTTATTATTATATTTATTAGCTCTTGCTTTAATGGGAATAAATATGTAGCGTGCTTTTAGGCGTTTATGTTTTTATTAACACACTGAAAATTAGCTACTTAACGTCTCTTGGGAATTGGGAAATTAATTGTGGTTCAATCTAAAAATAAAATAGAGTGATACAAAATTTTAATAAATATGTTAATTTTATTAATAGATTTAAATCACATTTAAGAGTATTAAGAGTTTTTTTCCAAACTATTTTATATTTAAAGTATTTAATTATATTATCATTAGTGATTAGGGCATTAAATTGAATGCAGCTGTAATAACAGAAATGTGAAATAAAAAATTATTTGACTAATGCACATTTGTTATTATTAAGTTTAAAATAATAAAAGTTTTGCATTAAAGTTTTATTCAAAATAATTTGCTTTAAATAATGAAAAATGAACAATTTTCATACCCCAAGAGGTGAAAAAGCTATATTAACTTTGTTATTAAGCGTGTAACGCTAAGAAGAGATCATCAAAGAACAGATGATGTACATATTTTCTGGTTTAACTATGTCCGTCTGTCTGTCTATTGTTGGCACGCTCACATCCACAATAACTGACAGAATTCAATGAAATTTGGCCTTAGTATTTGTTATAGTCCTGAGAAGTTTTCAACTTAAGATCGATATCTGAGGTAACATCTAAATTTAAGCATAAAACTTTCGTAAAATTTTTAATTATAAATCAGAAGATTAGGAAAAAATTCGCCATAATATGGTAATGTACCATATTACTATTCCAAAAATTTTCAAAACGGTTCAGAAGAAAAAATAAATGTTATAGCCAAAAATAAAATAAACCAGTTGAAGTGTTAAATTCAGACTTTCATAATATCATCACTTGTAGAAGAAAAAGATTTCAAAATAAACTATTTTGTTAACAACAACCACATGGGACTAAATTTGTAAAGAAAGAATTGATCATATATCGGTGGTTTATGAACCGGTTTTGAAAAGTGAAAAAGATTAAATTCGGGGAAAAAAATTAGAAACAATCAGTGACGTAATCAAGTCCATAGGTCTTCTAGGGGATCAAAATATAGGAGAATATGTTTTTGCCTATAACTCAGGAACTTATGGTCTGATTCATGTCATGTCTTTAGCGATAAATCCGCTAAATTTATTGAAATCCATCTGAGGAAAAGTTAAGTAACTGTGCAATTTATGAACCAATTTCCCTGGATTTAGCAAACATGTAAATACATATCATTTTGGGTCTGAGTCGGAAATTGTGGCAATTACAATTATATATATATATATATATATATATATATATATATATATATATATATATATATATATATATATATATATATATATATATATATATATATATATATATATATATATATATATATATATATATATATATATATATATATATATATATATATATATATATATGACGTTTATATATTGTATGGTGTTGTGAGTATGCGTGTACTTCACATGCATTTGTGGTGGCGGGTATTGAATATTCGGTATATCCAAATATAACATTCTTAATTGTTGTATTTCATATTTAATAGTTGTTTTAATTTGAAATTAATAAAAAATGTAGGGAACATGAGACACATATTTTGATATAATTCTAATTACTGATAATTTCGATCAGTTCCAATGTTGAAAATAACCTTATTCATCTTCGATTTTACGAAATTTTAAATATTCTTACTTTAATATTACTTTAGATATTCGATTATTTATATATGTTTTGTTATGGAGGCTACATCTCCCCCTAATACCACACGTCCAATATTTATCCAGAAAAACAGTTCCTTGAGAAAGTGATTGGGATCAGATTTTTGAGCTCTCACTTCAATAGTTCTTTAGATGAGTTTTATATGGGGGTACCTCTCCCCTTGATCCGATTCGTTCTACATTTTGTCCAGTAAACAAATTTCTTCAATAATTCTTTAAATATTTAGTTTGTATGAGGGCTGCTACTATCCATCCTTTATTTAAACCAATGAAGCTGCCTTATAGTAACATGATTGCTACACAATTTTAAGATTCCAGCTGCAATAGTTTCTTAGATATTCAAAAATTTATATGTAACCTTTGTTTCTTACCAGACATTAGAAATACACTGTGAAAATTTCAAAGAAATCGGCCCAGACATTAATCGTCTATAGGGTACAAACAAATATTTATAAAAACACGCAGTGATTTTTATATATAGATAATACATATATGAAAGAAAATAAGCTTTTATATAAAGAGGGAATGCACATTTTTGGCCTTTACCATGTGGTTGATTTCAACTTTAAAATGTAAGAATCTTTCTATATATTTTTTGTTTGACACAACTCTGCAATGGATTCAATACTTTCGCTCGAATATTTTTTCGAAAAAGCGGAACACGTTGGTTCTGGCATTCTAGAAAAACACACTTGATAAATATAATACTAAATTTTATATTAATTTGTACCAATTTGTACCGAATTGGTGCCTAGAGTCATTGAAAGGTAGAATTATGATTGAATGCTAAAAATATAAGTAATTTTTGTTTTACAATATTACTAGTGATTAAAAATGGATACACTACAATAATCACGAGCTCAAAATATCATATGTATAGCCCGGACAAATCAACAAATAGCCAAAGTAAAGGGCTTTTTATATTATGAGCTCATCATGACATTAAACAGCTATATTTTTTTCAAGACCGGTTAAAATGTCAACTGGAAGTTATACTGAGATCCGCTTACTTTATAAATTAAACCTTTTAGAACAAGGTTCTAAGATTCGAATTAATGTTACCGAATTATACTGAATCACTTAAATATTTAAAAGTTTCATCAGCTTAAACCCCTTTTACGGAAACGTTTCCTTATATGAGAGTTATAGCGTAATGAGGGCCGATGTTATATATTATAAATCTAATCTTACAAAATATGGAAAGCTATCAATTGAAATAAGTACAAAATCAAAGTTTTTGAGGACCAAGGTCGTTACAAGGATTTAAGATACTATAAGTGTTAAGGATCAGTACAAGAAATCCCAAAGTTTGGAATATCAAAGGCATACTAACGATATTACAGAAATAAACCTATACCGAAAGCCTCAGAGACACTTAGAAGACGATCAAGGCAAAAATAGTAAATGGTACTTGTTTATGTCTCATGGTCGTTGTTAAAGTTTCAGGAATTTATATGTAAAATATTTTGTGTAAATAAGGCATGTTTAAAAGGCTTTCTAGTATTTCTAGTATTCATTTATCCCATTTTAGATATGTATAGATTTCAAAATGTTAATTGTCCCCAATAGACAAACACCTGTAGGCAAAAAGGATATTTATACATATGTGAGTGTATGATAGTTATTATATGTTTTGTTGTTGCCAAACATGTGTGAAATATTAATTCAAACATTAAAGTGATGACATATTTTCTAAACAAACACCTACATACTAACATAAATACATTCACATATACATACAAACGATTGTATACAATACGTAATAAATAACATAACGTAAAATTTATTTACATATGTAAAAATGTACGTTCGTATGTATGTGTGTATGTATACTATTTTTAAAGATATAAGTATGTGAGTATAATAATCAAAACTTTTGTGAATATTTAAATGATTTTATAGAAAATCTCTATGTGTATGTAAGTAATAGAACATATATTTATATTTATGTTAGTATGTGTTTGTGAGTGTATTGGTATTTGTTTGTTTTTGTTTGTTGTTGTTTTTTGTTTTGTTATTTTGTACATTAACACTTCATAATAGATTCATAAATGTGGGACAATTTGTTCCCTTTTTGGAATTTATTTAATATTTGTACGTGTCGTATGTGATGTGCATGAGTGAAAGCCATAAAAAGCATCATCATGTCTAAGTGATCCTTGATTTTAACGTTAACTACACATACACATGTAAAGTTATGTTCGTATATATGTGTGTGTGCATTTAATTGTGACATTCTAAATGTGAAATATTCATGTAAATAAACAAAAGAACAAGAAAAAAAGCAAAAACAAAATTGTATTAAAACAACATTATCGAAGTTAAAGATTTCACATATTTTTAAAATTAAATAGAAAAAGTTATTTACAACAACAAAAAAATGCGTTAAATGTCATATTTGTAGTAGTGAGTGTTAACATCTGTGTATTTGTTTTCTTGTCTTTTTTTTAAATTATTTATTGAATTCTAAAGTTTAAACCAGACGTGTATTTGAAGGAAATCATTTTTATCTCAGTTTAACTATATACAACACGAAAGAGTAGACTGTTAGCTAGTCCATCATTAATCATTAGAACCACGTATCGCAACTATACGTTTATAACAATAACATACATTTCGTTGAAATGATTTTTTATTGAAACTATATTGAGGGCGTTTTAAAGAAATCTATAACCACAATCTTAAATGCTATAAATATTTATTATATATTTGCCCTCAAGAAAATATGTGCAAGTCCTGCAAAAATTTTGAAGCCTTATAAGGGAGCTAAGTCAAATAATGGTAATTGTTTGTTCTAACTCTTCTTAATTATTACAACAAAATTAAGGTCTATGACAAATTTCAGAAAATTATCTCTGAAATTGAGATGTATAGGATCCATTCATTTTGGGGTGTATCAAAATTTTGTACACCTATAATTATATATATTTTTACTATATTACATTGTTTCTCAATTGTGAGGTTTTTTCGGATATCGCTTCTAAGTATTTTAATATTTTTTTATTTTAAATCGATATTTTCGGATCTAAAAACTGAAAAGTGTTATAATAAATATCCAGACGAAATTTCGTTAGATTATTGATAGTAGAGGATACAAAATAGAAAGAGTTATCAGTTAATAACTTCGTTTTAGTGATTTGCAGTAGGTACTTTCCTTTCAATCGATAATTTTAAAATTCATTCTCCACCACAAATGTGTAGAGCAAATAATTTATAAAAAATTATTTCTTTAATGTTGTTTTTTCTACTGAACCGATTAATATAATTTTTGAAACGATAATGGCCTATAATTCGTTGATTTATAATTGAGTATTTTTCAGAAGTTATGCTCTTAAACTAAGAGGTTGATATCGATCTATAACTTTTAACATATGTGTTATGAGGTTCTAAAACGATGTACCAAATTATGCGAGGGTCGGCCCATTACTTCTTGTAGGTCCCATACAAGCTTCCTTCCAAATATTACTTTGAAGGACATAAATCTCACATATACTTTGGTAATGTAATAATAACTGGTCCCATTTAACCCTCTCCCCCTCAAAAAAAACATATTCATTTTAAAACTCCTAAAATTCACATTAATGTCAGTTTTACAATAATATACTGCACACTTAAGAATAAATCAAAAAATAAAATTATTCAAAGGTCGTTCATTAATTTTTCGTAACTTCTATATATAACCAAAAATTGTGTTGTGGGACATTATATAGTCGAGCTTGACCGACTATAAAATTTTTACTTTTTTTCATAAATTTGTGTTTAAAAATGCACTATATTCAAAAGTACCCAAAAAGTACTTTTCAACGGATCATTGGAAAAGGCACTACTAAAAGGATCACTCGATTTTTAATAAATTTGAGTATAACTTTGTTGAAAATAATAAAAAAAGTACTATGACAATTAAAAAGTATCAATTTTAATTTATCGTAGAAAAATGTCATTTAATATGAATTTTCAAATTGCTAACTATAGGGCATGTCTGTATGTATAAATGTAAGAATACATGGAGTAAAACTTACATTTTCTGCTAAGATAAAAACCTAACAAAAGCTATAACATTTAAAATCCAGCACCATACGAGGGTAGCTGATTAATTCACCATACGATTCTTTAAACATTGAAAGTGTTTAGATATCTTTAATATCAGAATGTAAAATAACATTGCCCTCAGATGAGTTATATTTGTAGAAGTTATCCATTACTTCCAAATTGTATTTTCTAACCTTAAAAATAATTTTCGTTTAAACCTCGTTGAAGCATAAATGTAATTGTGTGTGTTAGCCTATTTAAAAAAAAAATGGTCACATGTACAATAACTTTACGGTGAAGACTGTACAGACTCCGTTGGATTTGAAATTTTTATGTTGCCTCAGGATATGACTTAACAACTTGATGTTAAATTTACATATTTTTTATTTGTTCTACAATATTTTAAAGTTTTTATTTTATATTTTCTTTTATATAGTTAATTTTTATTTTGTATGGCATAAATGAAGTCTACTCCGGAAATTTTGTCCCTCATGCTTCATGTTGTCCTATATATGTATATATGCATCTGTATACATAATTGTATTTTATTGTTTGTAAATAAATAGAATCAATGTCGAAAAAAAACTTTAGAGAAAAAAAGAAGGTTTAAAGGCACTTAAATTAATAAATTCAATTTAATTTAATCCACAATAACACAAACTAACCAACCGACAGATAGACAGACAGACAGACAGACACTAATTTTATTGCCATAAAATTATTATTGTTTTTGTTTTTCTTTGTATTTTTTTAATCTTTTATTCATTTACTTTTACAGAAAAAGATTTGTATAATTGATATGATATTAAATATGTACATACGTATGTATTATTCTCTATTTTTATTATACCCTACACCACCATAAGTGATGGTGGTAAGTGTATTCAAAAACCGAAACCGAAAACCGGTTATGCGTTTTTTTTGCATTTCAGAAAACCGAACGGTTTCTAATATTTTATATTTTCGAATTATTTGTCATGCCGGTTCTTTCAGTTGGTTAACCGGTTTTAAATATGAAGAATTTTTGACTTTTCACTAAAATATTCAGCTTCATTTTTGTATATTCTGCCATGTGTGAATATATATAACATTTTTCATTCCGTGTGTAATACGCGCAAAGTTAAGGAAAAATAATGGACCGCTACCGTAAAACACTAACAAAAAAAACTTTTATATTCCATCCATTTAGGACATTATACAGCGCAATGACAATTTGAAGAAATTTTAATTCAACATTTTAATTCTGATGGAACCATTATTTCAACTTCATTCCATATAAATTTCACGGTATAGGTTTTTTAGTTATATTTATATATAAAACCGGTTAACGATATTTTTTTAAAGTCCATTTTTCGAATAACTTCAAAACTAGGTTTTTGAAAATTTGTTTTTTTGAATACATTAATATTTTTGTTCAGGTGTTTATAACGGATATAAAAAATACCACAACTTAAGGACGATGCCTATTGCAACTGGTTAGTATCGGTTCATTATATCACATATGTCCCATACAAATGTCTGCCCGAAATAGAGTTTTTAGTCCATAAAATATAAAAATTTATTGTATTTCAAAATGATATGTCAAATTATACTAGGATCGGTTCATTATTTCTCATAGGTCCACCTTTACAAATATCACTTTCAAATATCAAAGTCATACATCACACAAGTACGTGGATATTGTAAAAATGATTTCTTAAGTTAAGATAAATATAAGCCAAAACGACTGTGCATAATTATTATACGAGGGTCGTTACATAATTTTTTCAAATTTCCATATAACCTTTTAGAATCATAACAATATATCGCACACATAAGTATAAATGGAGAAAGAAAATTATATGTGGATGTTTGTAAATTTTTCGTAGCAGACATTTACAATCAACAATGTGGTAAAGGGTATTACACAGTCGGGCTTGGCTGGTTAAAATTGCAAAAATAATATTTTATTTTATAAATAGTTTTCTTTTATTTATTGCTGAGTGGATAAATTGGGGAATAAAGAGATAAATCAATGTAATAAAAATATTTCATTAATTTATTTGTTTATTTATTATTTTGATATTCTAATTAAAATTTTATGCGCAAACTTTTATAAAAAATTAAGAATTGTTTAAATTTTTAATAAAAATTCGCTGCTTTGAAAAAAACACATTACAACTGTTTCTAAGATTAACAAGTAATTTTAACAAACTATATTCGGCAAAGCCGAATCTACAATACCCTCCACGTACGTAATGTTGAGGTTTTTTATAGGTCTTCACTAGAATCCAAACATATAAAAATTATTAAAATGGGTACAGATATAAAAATAAGTAATCTGGATCGTTTACATTTTTTATGGCCCGAGGTAACCAACTTTATGACCCTGTAGAACATTCCGTTTTTCATTTGAAACACTGTGTATAGACAATGTACAAAATTTCATGAAATTAGCTCGAAAAATTTCGGAGATATGCGAGGAAATCATTTCCCCGTTATCTATTTAAAAATTTTGACGACTGCAATAATGTGTCGTTAAACCCATTCTGAATTAGCTACCGAGATAAACGATACTTAATGTTTCGATTGTAGAGGAACACCACTTTCCCTTCCAATATCAAAAAATCATAGTGCGCAACGTTTCTCACTGAAAGCGATATTCTTTTTTAAGTTTTATAAAAGTTCAAAAAATCTTAAATGTAAATATCGGCCGATACATAGTGTCAAATTCAAAATACCTCACCTTTGTCCATGCGAAATTTCATTCATGAAAACAATTTCATTATGAAAACAATTAAATTTATTACAAAAAAATTCTGTATTGAACCAAATCCTGCGTCGTGGTGTGGGGTATTAGTTACAGTCGACTATTACAATCTTACTTGTCATACCTTTAAATGGTCAAATAGAAAATAAGTTATACAACGATATCTGTGGTATCCTCAAATGTAACCATAATAGACATTCATATATATTTCGTTAAAATATTTGAAATTTGATACACCCCACGATCTATAAGTCATATGATTCGAAATTTCAAATACTATTTGCCGAAATTTATCACATACATATTTGGTAATAATAATAAAGACCCAAAAATTTTGGGATGTATGGACCAACTCTAGTGAAGTTTAGCACGATTATTTTTCTAATTATCTTTAAAATATGTTGATTACATTTTTACGAATCAAGTTCCATATTAAGGCCCATTCCCGAATTAAGGTATTAAACTTATAAGACTCTTAAATATCTACCAATATATGGATTATTTCTTTAAATTAAATTTAAATTCTAAAATAAAAGTGAGGGAATACAAAATTCGGCACAGCTAAATACAGCATATTTGCTTGTTTTTCTTTTCTTTTTATACCCTTCACCACAACAGTTGGTGAAGAGGGTATATTAACTTTGTCATTCCATGTGTAACGCTAAGAAGGAATAATCAAAAGCCGGTTTAATATGTTTAGAGATATAGAACAATATCTGAGAAAAACTTTCGTAAAATTATTAATTATAAATCGACAAATTAGATTTTCATTAGTTAATATAAATTACAATAATATCAAAAAATATGTACCTCAATTCTATTCCAAAAGTCATAAAAATCGGTTCAGTAAGAAGTAAACAAGTTAAAACCAAAAATATAAGTAATTTTATGACTAATTTAGGTTTTCTGTTATATATAAGAAATACATTTATATATTGTATGTGTTTGTGAGTGTATAAGTGAGTTTCTATGTGTGTATTTCTTAGATATTTGTGGTGGAGGGTATTAAAGATTCGGTATAGCTGAATTTTGTATTCTTACTTGTTTAATATTTCAATAAATTTAAACAAATATGTCTTCGACATAAATTAATAAATTGCATTTATCTCTTTTTATCCTCAAATGGTTTGATTTTTTATTTATTTAAGTGGCAATTAAACTATTTTTCCAATTTATAAATTATTCCAATACCAATAATACTAAATATTTTTATAAAAAATCTTTAAGAGTTAAATAAACTTAAACGATTTCAATGACCAGTTAAGCTCAACCACAGAAGTAAAATTCTTCGAATAAAACGTGTCTTCTTGCTAAAGAACTGTGAATTAATAAAAGTTCAATATATTTTTTCAAATAAATAAGAAAATTTACAGAATCTAAACCAGAATGTACAAAAATTACGAGGGAATAAAGTGCAAAGTACAGAATTTCTTCCAATCAACCGATGAGAAGATACAAATTTGTGACACCAGCAAGTCTCTATTACTTTGGAGTACAAATGTGTGTCATCTATAGTTTTTTATGAAATTATGAGCACCTGTAACCAGAAAAAAATGAATTGTAAACATTTTGTTGCACATAAATATTTAAAATTGATTTATCATATTTTCGAAAAGAGAAGAAGAAGAAAAGTTGCAAGAGTTGGATGCAAATGAAGATAAAACAAGTAAGAATGCTACATTCAATACCCTCCACCACAAAAGCCTAAGAAATTAATAAATTATGTTTGGTATATTTACATTATACGCACAAAGAAATTCACATATACACTCACAAACGCATACAATACATGAATATATTTCTTGTATATAACGAAGAAACCTCAATTAGTGATAAAATTAGTTATATTTTTGACTATAACTGAATCGATTTTTAACAAGTAAGAATGCTATATTCGGCTATGCTGAATCTTCAATACCCTCCACCATAAATGAGTGTAAATAAATACGTCATGTTTCATGCATACACATTTACACATGCACTCACAAACATTCATATAAATTTAGGCTGATTTTAAATAGGAAACTATAACAAATTTCATTAAGCTCTGTCAATTATTGTCGATGTGAGCGTGCCAACAACAGATAGATGGACGGACATTGCCAAATCGACTCAGATTTTGATTTGATGGAAGAATATATATATATATTTTATGGGGTCTGTAATGATTCCTTCTTAGCGTTACACACGAAATGACAAAGTTAATATACTCTCTTCACCACTTGTGCTGGTGGAGGGTATACAAATATTTATGTTTATTGTAAAAATATAAAAGAAAATATTTCATCATTAGTTGTGTGTCAACCAACCAATTTAAATTGACACGGCGACAATTCAATTCAATTCCATTGAATTGAATCAACAATCAACAGGTTCGATGTAAGAGAATAAATGGAAAAAGAAAAACGTTTTGAAATACAAATAAAGCTTTGTTGAAAGAATATAGATTTTTAAGAATTTAATAGTTAAAAATATAAAAAATTACACCAGGATGGAATTATGATCTGAGTCAATTTACATATGTCCAATTCCTATAGGCATGTTCAGGTCTAAACTAATTGTTTTCTGTAACTTTGAAACTATACGTGAAGGTTTTTTGTATAGTTTAAGAAATATTTAGGCCTTAATAAAATTTTGACCCATTTTTTCAATTTTTTTAGTTTATTTTTAACTTGTGTTCAATGTGGTTCCAAAACAAATATTACCAAGAGTTTTCTAGGACTTTTTTGGAATTATAATTATATGTGGATTATATCCTACATCACTATAGATATTATATTCGCTTATTATAACATAAGAAGGAATGGTGTTACACCCACTTTAAAGTATATCGATAAACTCAGAATCACTTTCTAAGTCCATTTAACGATGTCCGCCGACAGGCTCTCTATGTAAACTTTATAAAAATTTACATAATGCAACTTTAAAAATATCTCTATGAAATCCAAATGTCCTTTCGAGATGGATTTTAATCTCATAATCACAGATCTGAGGACATATTGATTAAATTTGGAAAAAAATCGATTAATTTGTCAAAAATCACATGACCAATTTCAAGAAGTCCACAAATGACCGTAATTCCCATACAGATCCACTTCTAAAAATCACTTCAAATTTCACAAATCTCCAAAAACATTAAAATTTATACAACTAAAAACACCGTACCAGATATTGAAGGGATCGGTCCATAATGTCCTATAGTCCTCACATAATCCTCACTTCTGAAAATCATCACAAATAACACAAATCATGAAAATAAGTATGTATGTTTTGGACACACAAAAGTCATAAAATCAAACTCGACTAGAGTCGGTCCTCACAGGAATTTCGAAGAGAACGTAATTTATCTGTGACTTTAAAATCCCCTATTTTTCCTTAGGCTACAAGTTCTTTTTAAAGTTCTGAAAGGATTACTAACGTAAATACATATTTGGGTAATCTTTCTCTCTTTCAGCACTACAGAATTACTTTAATTTGTATACCATCCACCACAGATGGTGAAAGAAAGAATATTAACTTTGTCATTCTGGGTGTAACGTCAAGAAAAAGTTAGATTAGACCTCAAAAAGTATATATTGAAATCTGAATGGATTTATCTGTTTGTTGGAATTTAACGAAATTTGTTTATTTAACTCCCATTTAAACTTTCTTTTCGGAAAAGGATTTTAAGTTTAAAAACAATTCACTATAAAGCAGTTCTATTTGAATTTGACAAAATTATGTTTCTTTTAATCTTTAAAAAAATTATATTTAACTATTTTGGCGAATATTAATCCACACATGGGAACTGTATTAGGATAGTAAGCTTGTTAAACACTTGAGATTTGAGTTCTGGTCTATTCCATTGAAGCTCAGTATAATTATTTTTGTAATGAATATAAAAAATTAAATTGAAAACGGGTACCTGGTACTATGTATCCAGATACATGTTTGATGCATACTAAAAAATCTCTCGTAAGGCAAGGAATGTGCAGTTCTGCGTTAAGAGCAATTTCGTTCTTTTTATAATCAAATGACATAAAACAAGTAAGAATGCTATATTCGGCTATGCCGAATCTTAAATACCCTCCACCACAAATTCGTGTAAAGTTAATACGTTAGGTTCCATAGACACACATATACTCACAAATGTATATAACACAGAAATACTTAATTAGTCATAAAATTAGTTACAATTTAAGCTATAAAATTTTTCTATTAACTGCCTTTTTTCTACCAATTTTCATTGAGCTCTGTTAATTTTTGCGGATGTGAGCAGACAAAGAGATTGACGAAAATCGATTGAGATTTTGACTTGATGCAAGAATATATACATTATGGGGTCTGAAATAATTCATTCTTAGCGTTACACACAGAATGACAAAGTTAATATTCTCTCTCTACCACTTGTACTGTGGAGCGTATAAAAACAAAAAATATGCTTGTTATAAGCTCAAAACTATTTTCCGGGAAGGGGTCTTATATGTAGTTCCCATATAAGACCCCTTCCCGAAGTTTGGACCAAGATTGTTCATATTTATAATATACTTTGATTATAGTTAGAAAAATCATTGTGCTAAATTTTAATGGAATTGATCTTTATTTAAATGTTTTATAAACTCTAATCCGTTTTCCGAAAATCCCGTTATTAGGGAGCTATAGGAAAATTTGGACCGATACAGGGCAAATTAATATAATATCTTCAGAACAGTTAGCAAAATAATTGTGTCGACTTTCAGTAAATTTGGTCTTTATTTACTCGAGAAGGGGCGTTATAATGGAGCTATATCATAATATGGACCCACAATACAATAGAATTGGTTCAAATCTAAAAGTATAATAAGCTGTAAATCATATTCCGGGAAGGGGCCTTATATAGGTGCTATATCAAAATATGGACCCATTTTAATAAAGTTTACAACATATATTTAAAATAGCTAGAAAATTAATTGTGCCAAATTTCAATAGAATTGGTTCAAATCTAAAAGTGTTATAAGCTATAAATCATATTCCGGGAAGGGGCCTTATATGGGAGCTATATCAAAATATGGACCCATGTAAATAAAACTTAATACATATATTTAAAATAGCTAGAAAATCAATTGTGCTAAATTTCAAAAGAATTGGTTCAAATTTAAAAGTGTTATAAGCTGTAAATCATATTCCGGGAAGGGGCCTTATATGGGAGCTATATCAAAATATGGACCCATGTTAATAAATTTTATAACATATATTTAAAATAGCTAGAAAATTAGTTGTGCCAAATTTCAATAGAATTGGTTCAAATTTAAAAGTTTTATGAGCTATAAATCACATTCCGGGAAGGGGCCTTATATGGGAGCTATATCAAAATACGGACCCATGTGAATAAAATTTTTGTATATATATAAAATGGTTAAAAAATTATTTGTGCCAAATTTCAATAGAATTGGTTCCAATTTAAGAGTTTTATGAGCTATAAATCAAATTCCGGGAAGGGGCCTTATATGGGAGCTATATCAAAATACGGACCCATGTGAATAAAATTTATAGTATATATTTAAAATAATTAAGAGATTAATTGTGCCAAATTTCAAAAGAATTGGTTCAAATTAAAGAGTTTTATGAGCTATAAATCACATTCCGGGAAGGGGCCTTATATGGGAGCTATATCAAAATACGGACCCATGTGAATAAAATTTATAGTATATATTTAAAATGGTTAAAAAATTATTTGTGCCAAATTTCAATAGAATTGGTTCCAATTTAAGAGTTTTATGAGCTATAAATCAAATTCCGGGAAGGGGCCTTATATGGGAGCTATATCAAAATATGGATCCATATTAATAAAATTCACAATATATATTTAAAATAGTTGAAACAATAATTGTGCCAAATTTCAAAAGAATTAGTTCAAATTTAAAAGTTTTATAAGCTATAAATCATATTCCGGGAAAGTCCTTATATGGGAGCTATATCAAAATATGGACCCATCTTAATATAATTTATAACATATATTTAAAATAGCTAGGAAATTAGTTGTACCAAATTTCAAAAGAATTGGTTCCAATTTAAGAGTTTTATGAGCTATAAATCATATTCCGGGATATGGCGTTATATGGGAGCTATATCAAAATATGGACCAATGTTAATAAAATTTATAACATATATTAAGAATAGTTTAAAAATTAGTTGTGACAAATTTCTGTAAATTATCTTAAAAATTGCGGTCCATATGACACAAAGAGTTTGGGGTGTATCAAAATTTTGCATATTATAGCCTATAACTTTTTTCCGGTTAATCAGATTTTGATAATTTTTGGCACGATGATGAAGCACGTGTAATTGTATGCTAAAATTAATTTTTTGTTTTAGTCCAATTACATTTTTAAAAGAAATTATAAGAGTTCACTTTTGAAATTTTGAGGTTGTTTCAGATATCGGTCTATAACTTCCTTGCTTATAAACCGATATAGCTGGTTTTAAATAGCAAACTGCTTAGGACAATAACAAATAATGTGGCCAAGTTTTATTGAATTCGGTCAATTATTCTAGGCGTGAGAATGTTTCCAACAGACAGACAGACGGACAGACGGACATAGCTAAATCGACTCAGTTTTTGATTTGATGCAATAATATATATACATTGTTGGGTCTGAGATGATTCCTTCTTGGCGTTACATACAGAATGACAAACTTAATATACCCTCACCACTTGTGGTGGTGGAGGGTATAAAAATAGACACTATTCCCAAAGCTACAGAGCTATTTCAAAATGATTGTTTTGAAATGTAATAAAATCGATTCAGAAATTGGTTCTGAGTCGATTGCTATATTGAAATGTATTAAAACGTAATGTGAGATATTTCCCAACCGTCTTAATTTTAATGTGTATAGAGTGAGAATTGAAATAATTTTCATTAATAATTATTTACATATATAAAATAGAAAGTGTGTATATATGTATGCATGCATGTATGTATGTATGTATGTATGTATGTATGTATGTATGTATGTATATATGTAACGTATAGACTCTCAAACGGCAGGGCCAAATTTGATAAAATTTTCACATATATTGTATTATGTACTGGATAAAATATAAGTCCAGAGGGTGTCGCCCATACAAAGCAACACTTTTTTGGAAAAACGACGTTTGCCGTCAAACTAATTTTTCTGAGTGTAGAGCAACATGTGCCTAAAGTGTCATGTCATTCATTTAAAAATATTATTAAAATTACAGTTACGATCATACAGTTGGATTGTTAGTACTCGTAGTAAAAACAACAAAGCTTTGCATGTTTTTCGTGTATTTTCATATAAACAAAAACAAAAAAATTATTCAATAAAATCTAAAATACTGAGTTTTAAAAATGACAACAAAACCAAACAAATTCCTATTCTCTTTTACTCTCTTAATTACCCTGAAGTGAAATGCAGTTACTTAAAAGAATAATTTATTTTTCAAAATTTCTATTAACCCTTAAATGAGCAATATCAATGTAAACTAATAGGGAAATATGAAGAATGTGTTTTTAAAAGTCATTGAATTTTATTTTAATCTTAAATTTATTAAGATTTCATTGCACTCTATGTGGGACTTTTTACAGTGTATTAAGGTTTATAACCAGATTACGGGAAAAAGCCTGTTATGTAGGATACAGAAAAATGCTAATGAAATTAGATACATTTATTATTGGCAATAAGAGACATATTTGTATAGAATTTCAACAGAATTGCCGGGAAGAGGCCATATATGATATAAATCTATTTTAGAAATGGAACTATTTAATTGTGCATAATTTATTTATTCAGAAAGTTACTTTCACAAATATACTCAAATTTAATTAAGAATATGTTAGAATATTCTTATTCCCCGATTTTTATACCGTCCAACTTTGTCATTCCGTGTGTAGCGCCAAGAAGGAATTATCTCAGTATAAAGTATATTTATTATTGCACCAAATCAAAATCTGAGTCGACTTAGCTATGTCTGCCATAGCTAATTCAGCACATTTATTGTTCAATTATCTTTAAATATATATTACTAAATTGACAAAATTCAGGACATATTATGCTATAGTTCCGTAACTGGCGTGAAATACCTTTAACTCATGCTAACTTTTGCAAAATGCTAGTGATGGAGGATATTTAAGATTTGGCCCAGCCGAATATAGCATTCTTACTTGTTTTTGTTTTTTTTTTTTTAATTTTTCAGATCAAAGAAAATTAAATAATTGAATCTTTTAAAATTCTGTCACATAATAATGTTATTTCTAACATTTTGTCTGATATTCGTTATGTTGTGTGTTGTATGTTTGTGTGTAAGTAAATATGTTTAGTGAAATTAAAGACGTGTTTGTTTAATTAAAATCATACTCAGTCAGTTTCAAGTCCACACTGTCAAAGCGCCGGTTAAATAAAAATGCTTTTATTCTTAAAATAACAGTTGTGATCCAACTGAGGAATCGATCGATTGTACGGTTGTTTTACGAAGAAAAAAAATATATAAAAATTATCGAAGTAAAAATTAAATTTTTTCAATGAAGTTTTTTTGAGTTTGAAATTTGATACCGATCTTAAACAATATAAAATTACAAACAAACACACACAAAATCCATAGAAACCTTTTGAAATTAAGAACAAAAACAATTTATGTGAATTCTTTAGAAAAAAATATTTTGTTAAGAGAAAATTTAATAATAATAAAATAATAATAAAAGTACCAGATAAATAAAAAAAAATACTTTCTTTCCTTGATTAATGATGAAATAAATCTTTTGTTAAAATAATTGTTTGATTGATTCATTGATTGATTAAAATTTTGTTTGTCATCTTATTCATATAAATGTCAAATAAAAAGTAAGTGCTTTAGATGAAAAGGAGTTATTCGAAGAAACTATACATATTTTTCAAGTGTATTTAAAAAAATAATAAATAAATCTATTAAGTAAATGCAAATAGTTTTAACTCTTAAATAAATTTCAATAAGCAATTTTAAATTTATACATTTTCCATTTCAAAATGCATAAAATTATATATGGGTCCAATGTCATACACAATATCTTGTGGAAAAATTAAAAAATTTGCAATTTCGAACTAGAAAAAGAAATTCAGCAGACAAATATCGATTATTCGATATTTCAAAAAAAAATATTAATTAATTAATATATTTTTATAATCATTCATTGTATAGAATTAATGATCAGCCAGATACAAATCACAAAAAAATTCTCAAAAAACCACAAAAAATTCATTTATAATACGACTAAAGTTTCCCCAAATTTTCTCAAACTATAAAACCATAATTTCTTTAATCAACATTAAAGATTGAATCACCTTTTCGGCCTAAAATTGTTCTATATCATGTGTTTTTTGGGAAAATTAAATCGATAAAAATTAAAATCGAAAATTAAATCGATCAATAGAAGATTTTTTTTTTCAATTTTTAACTTTATGATTTTTTTTATAAGAAATTATCTCCATCTGGAAGCACTGTATAGACTTAAATGCGTGATTGTATATGGTCCTTTATATTTCTGTTGGATCTTAAGAAGGAATTAACATGCAATTTACATAATATTTAAACTTTTGGATAAAATTGGAGATAAATTAAAGAATTGGAAATCTGCAAAATAGTATTATATCGTTATCGTCGTTAAACTTTACATGATTTTGAAATAAAAATGTAACAAGTGAGAATACGATATTTAGCTATGCCGAGTCTTAAACAACCTCCACCATAATCAAGGGAGACATTAAAATTTTCGCTTGTAATTCTATAACACTAACCCTTGCGCTATCCCAAATTTGATCCTTCTGCCATTTTTTTTAGGAGGATACCACTCGTCCGTGGCCTATTCAAAATTTCGTTAGTCTCTAATATTTTTTTACATTACATTTACATTTTACAAATTTCGTGAGATTTTCTGCATGAATTATACGAATGAAATCACTTAATAAATTATTGATCAAAAGGAATATCGGTTTATAGATTTTTTTACATATTTTTAATCATGATTTGTCAAATTAAATTCCAACTTTTGAAATTAAATAATTTTATTATTAATTTAGATTTCTTTTTTATATACAAGAAATACATTTATATATTGAATGTGCTTGTAAGTGTATGTGAAAGTTTGTATGTGCGTTTAGTGTACATGTACCAAACATAATTTTTTTTTATTTCTTAGGCATTTGTGGTGGAGGTTACTGAAGATTCGGCATAGCCGAATAAAGCATTTTTACTTGTTTTTTTTTTTAACTTTTTATTATCACCTGACAAGGTCAAAAGGGTATATATAAGTTTGTCATTCCGTGTGTAATTTCCACGATTTTCGACTAAGACCCTAAAAGTATATATATTCTAGATTGGTATGAATAAAGAATTTGATTACGCTATGTCCGTCTATCCGTCCGTATATCGGTTGAAATCAAGTTTATGAAGCCGACCTATAGTTAATATATATTATATGTATATCAAACGATTGGAAATGCTTTCGAGAATTTCGGCAAAAACTAGAGATACCTCAAACTTTTTCGGTTTTTTCTTTTTTTTTTTTTTTGAAGAATCTATAATTTTTTCACAGTTAGATTTCAATTAATTTTGCGAATATATGAAACAAATCGGATCATTAGTTCCTGAGTTATAGGCAAAAACATATTTTCCGATATATATTAGAACATTAGGGCGAAAACTTATTCAACAACTACGGATGTAGTTGTCACTCAGAAAAATTATTAATTTTTTCTTCAAATTTTGATTTTTTTCAATTTTCAAATCGGTTCATAAATAGCCGAGATATCAACAATTCTTAATTCTCCTTATGTTTGTTATTGGATACTGTATTTAAAACAATAACAATGTAAGGCAAAATAAAGTTTTCGACTATTTAAGCTGCATACATAATTTTTGTATTATCAGATCAGAAATAATTAGGAGAATTTTTGAGTTGAAAACATCTCAGTAATCGGTCCATTAGTTTTCGAGTAATAGGTATATGGGAATTTGATGTTAATTTTTTCTTAATTTTGTAAAAAATGAAAAATACTCGTGATTTGAATAAAATTTTGAATGCATATTGAGCGTTCTAGACCATCTATGTTGACACATATAAAAGCTATAGTTATGGCTATAATTTTCTTGATCTTCTACATGTGATGATTTTATGAAATCCTATTTATATAAAGGACTTAGCGTTAAATGTTAAGTCCGTTGTTAAAAAAGTTCCAATAAATACTTATTTCTTACAAATTTAATATAAAAACACATTTGAATTTTTATAAAAAAAAATTATAATTTGAAATTAATTACCATAAATTTGTATACATTTGTCTGTAGAATATTTAGATTTTAATTTATGAACAGCTACTGCTTTTTTTAATTCTGTATTTCAATCATTTAAGAAAAAAGAATTAAACAAAAAAAAAACAAAATTTTATCAAGTATATTGTGGATAAAGAAAGTCGGTCGTTAATCGATTCCCAAACTGAATAATCAATTAAATTAAATTGTAAATATGTGTGTATGAGTGTATTGGAGACGATTCAACAGTCTGTCATAATGTCTTATTTAGGTAATGTGCAAAATAGTGTCTGACTGTCTGTCTGTCTGTCTGTCTGTCTGTCTGTCAGTCTGTCTGATAATGATAATATTTTAAGAATTGAGTAAATTAACATACTGTTTCTTAATTTTTAAGTTTTCTTTTTTTTTGTATTTTCCATTTTAATAGGTCATGGAATAAATAATCATGCATAGAATTTGGGAAGAATTTAAAAATAAAAACAAAATTAAAATAAGAATGAATTTTGAATTCGGTAATGATGAATTTGAAATAGAAGAATAAAAAAAATATTTTGAATACTTTATATTCAATTCAATAGTAAATAAATAAGACAAAATCCTATCAAATTGTAACACTTTGAACTTCGATTTTGGACCTAGATTTTTCATTATATTGTAGAAAAACAAATAACAAGTAAAAATGTTATTGTCATTCAAGCCCGACAATGAAATATCCTACACCACATTGTTGGTTGTAAATGACTGTTACGAAAAATGTATTAACGGCCCTCGCATAACCTGCTTTTCTTATTTATGCTTATGTTTGCAATGGTTTATTATGATTCTAACATTTGTGTAAAATTTATGCGAGTTAGAAAATATTGTTGACCGACCCTCGTAATATTTGGCACATCGTTTTTGTCTTATGTTTAAATAAATTTTACTAAATATTTTTACAACAACCACGTATATGTGCAATTTATGAGTTTTAAAGTTATATTTGGAAGGGTGGTTGTAAAGGACATATGAGAAATAATAGACCGATTCTCGTATAATTTGGCGCATCCTTTTAGAATACAAAAATTCTTATTTTTACAAAATTTGGTTAAAATCGTTTAGAATTTACATTTATATGGGTCCTTTATGATATAATAAACCTATCATAACCAAATTCAATAGTCCTTGGACCAAAAAAATAGTACTTGCAAAATTTCATTAAAATATCTTCAAAACTGCGACCTTTATTTTGCGAACAAACTTTACATGGACAGTCAACCGGACGGACAGACATGCTTAAATCGGTATACTTGAAAGTTTTGGTAGGACTATTTTTGCTGCCTGTTGCAAACATCTGCACTAACGAATAATACCTCCCCCCCCACCATCTATGGTGGTGTAGGGTATAATAATTCGGTACACAATCACGTGCAACAATCATTCAATAATACCAAATTTTGTTGCTAAAGCCTTCATTTAAGAAAACGGATCTTGAAAGTTACCGGTTGTTGGAAGAAGTTTACGAATAAAATGTCCCAAGATTGAAAACTTGCAGCATTTCTCAACGAATATTGTCTTCAAAGCCAAGAGAACTTACATTATCATAGAGATTAATAAAACAAATTATATTCCTACTTTTGAAAGCAATTAAATCTGGAACCATATGAATTAAAGTTGGATGGATGAGATGCTTAAACGCTACAAAAATAAATAATTTTTTTCGTCGTTTTACTTCTGACAATGAAAAATGGATACATTACTTTAATCCCAATCGCAAATAAATATATGAAAAATTCAACAAACTACTCATAAGTTCACAAAGTTCTCATATTAATGCCGAAGTATATACATAATAACATAATACTAAGGTATCGCCAATTATTTGGTGGAATTCGAAAAAATTCATTTGAAGAATATAGTTTTTTGAGGAATTTTTTCAAAAAGAACTACTTGAAATAATAATATTTCATTATGAAAATGCTTGCCCACACGTTGCAATACCTGACAGTGGATACGAAGTCATCGTCTTTAGCCGAGACCTTGGAAAACGCTGTACTTTAAAACATGGTGACAGAAATTGGTTTGATTCATCCTTAACCTAAAAACCGAAGCAGTATTGTTCGGCCCAAAATTCATATGCTATCAAAATGGTAAAAAATAGAGGAGACTATGTGAAGGCATGTGAGACATTCAACTCAATTAAAATATTAATTGCAAGTCACATCCTTTTTATTGAATCTATTATGGATGTGATTCAATCCTTTTTTATTTCCCATAATGAAAGTAGTTTAAGAGTAGTTTTATAAAGCGTGATTATGATCCAAGGTTGACTTCAGATTAAATATTGTTTACACAGCAATGAAGTGTATCCATGTGAATGTCAAGATTTGAGACAAAGTCAGAATTTTATTGGTTTTTCGCATATAATATCGACACATATTGTAAGTCTTTTAAACGGGAATGTCCTAGAAACTATTAAATATATAATATAAAATTTAACTTTAAATATTCTGTTCATTAAAGTCTTTCCGAAAAATATAAATTTTATTAATGTTTTCGAAAAAAAAAACATTTTAAATAAAAATAAGTGAAGACACTTTTTCGGCAAAAATAATTTTAACTTTCTGAATTTTCAACCCGAAAACTGATTATTTTTGAACTGGGTAAAGATATTGATTGACTACATAAAGTTTGTAAGTAAAAAAAAATTGAACAAGACCGGGGCAATACTTTCGGATATTCATCAATAAAGATGACTCAAGATCTTGCAATGTTTTAAAAGCTGTAAATTCAAATGCAAATTATAAAAAACTATGTGTTTTTAAAGACCTCATCAAAAGCTATTTTTCAAAATAAGGACACGGAGGATTGTTATCCCTTGAACAATCGAAATTTTTATACGAAAAAAACGACCTTTTTTGAAAATTGAAATGTAGATAAAGCTGTTATAGAAAAATATTAAAGACTATCAAAATCTTTGGTAGGGCACGGGGGTGTAATATTCCCCTTTTTAAACGAAATTTGAAAATCTGAAACTGTTAAAGAAAATAAAAATATTATAAAATATATAATTTTGGGATACTGCACGGTGGAGTAATATACCCTTTTGTGTGAAATTTTTAATTATTTTGTTACTACAATGGTGGGTTTTTAAGATTCGGCATAGCCGAATATAATACTCTTCCAAGCATTTGTAAGGTATTGGCATATTATGATACATACACCAGTTAGAGACAACATATAAGGAATTTTGTACTTGGTAGTATGCATTTGCCCAAGTTCCGAACACTACTGTATATTAGAACATTTTTAATTTCATTCCATGTCAATCAATATTTTTAATTTAATAATCTGGATTTCCTATTTTTTAATAATAATCTGCGGTGGATAAAAATAATTTGAATTAATTCGTATGGTCGTAGAATGGACAAAGCTAAATCGACTCATATTTTTATTAGATACAAAAATATTTATACTGTATGAATCACTATCAATTGTGAAGTTTATAAAAAATATTATTTCATTTTAAATTATGAAGTATGAAATATTAACTTAATTTTAAATAAATAATATAAACACTTTTCTTAAATATAACACAGAAACACTTAATGAGTTATAAAATTTATTATATTTTTCGGTATAAATTTTTTTTCTACTGAAACGATTTTGATAATTTGGTAATTCGAATTGGTAACAAAACATATAAACCTAAATGTTATGGCAAAATTTCATTCAAATTTAATTCTCAAATTTTATTACGAAAGTTTTTCGCTTAAACTAAGAACTTGTCTCAGATATCGGTCTTTATTGTTTAAAATACTAAACTGATTTTGCTGGTTTTAAATAGAAAGATTTTCAGTACTATAGTAAATACTCAGGCCAAATTTCATTAAGCTCTGTCAATTATTGTGGATGTGAGCGTAATAACACAGAAAGACAGACAGTCAGAAAGACAGACATAGCTAAATTGACCCAGATTTTGATAGATTAGCGTTGCACATGGAATGAAAATGTTAATATACCCTGTTTAACACTTGTGGTGGTGTAGGGTAGAAAAATAAATAAAAAATACCATTAGGAAATTGAAACAAATTGAATTTTTTATCATTTCAAGTAGTTCATGCATTTTAATTATTATTATTCATACTTCTTAAAATCAGTTATAGGCGGTTAAGCCCAACTATCTAGTCACTTACCCCACATCGTCGGTTGAAAACGGTGATTACGAAAAATTAATGAAGGACCCTCGTATAATTTGATTATCTGATTTATTCTTGAGTGTGAAGTACATTATTGTGACACTAAGATTTCTGTTAAATTTATACGTTTTCAATAAAATTTTTATCCTCTAAAGGTTTGTATGGGACCTATGAGAAATAATGGACCGATCCTCGCATATATCGGCGCATCATTTTGGAATATTATACGACTTACATGTGCCAAATTTCGTTGAAATCAATTTATATTAAGGACTTTATGACGTTAAAACTCTATTCCAAATTTAAACGATATATTTTAAAAATTGCGAACATACATTTATGTGGACAACCAGTCGGCAGACGGACATCGTTAAAACTACTCAGAAAGTGATTCTAAGTCGAATGATATACTTAATGGTGTAACATAGTGTATTCAAAAACCGAAATCGGTTTTTTGCATTTCAGAAAACCGACTGGTTTCGAATAATACATATTTTCGAATATCCGGTTTTTTTTTTCGGTCAGTTAACCGATTTTTAATGGAAGTCACTTTTAAACTCTTCACTAATATATTTAACTTTATTTTTGTATATTCCGCCATGACTAAGAAATTTATAAAATTTTTCATTACGTCATCATATTCTGAACGGATTTTGCTATATTCGTCTGTTTTAGACATAATCACGGGTTTTTAACATAAAACCGCATTCGAAACCGGTTTTTTTGAAAGTTCTATTTTTTGAATAACTCAAAAACCGATTTTCTGAAAATGTTCTTCTGCATGTAACAAACATCAGCACAAACGCATAATACCCCAACCGCCTTCGGTGATGTAGGGTATAAAATGTATGTATCTGTATCTTAATGGTTCTTTTTTTTTTTTTTTGGTAAAAAGTTACATAAATTCATTTCCAAGAATTTTGACAAGATTTTAATTTGTATAAATTTCGTTTCAATTGAATTCTATGAAATATTAAGTGATAAATTTGAAATTGAAAACGTTTAATTAGTTTTAGTTTTCATGTGGAAATGTCATGCGAATTACACTGCAAATACATAACTAAAATATTCATTATCTAAATTAATCATATTCAGAGTTTATTCCATGTAATGAAAGCGAAAGTATTTTGAAATAAAATAATTTAAACATGAACTTAAAGTTTAATTGTATTCGACTTTAATTCATAAATATTTAATTCAAACATTTCAAAAAAAGAAACCGATTATTTTAAAATTTTGGAAAATCCCGAGAGAAAATATATTTATAACCTAAATCACAATAGATCTTTTTGTTTGTTATTAAACAACAAAAATTCCATCCACTTTTAAGTGTATCAATTTTTAACGACCGGAAAAATACAGCTCTTAAGTTCACATGTTCATGTTTTTCTACTAAACCGATTTGATAGTTTTTGGAATAGTAATGAAGTTTACATAATTTAATGTTAGTGTTTCTGTGTTACATTTAAGAAAAGCGTTTGTATAATGTACACATTTTTGAGTGCATGTATGTATGTATGTATGTATGTATGTATGTATGTATGTATGTATGTATGTATGTATGTATGTATGAAACATAGCGTAGTTAATTCATACGCATTTGAGGTGGAGAGTATTGAAGATTCGACATAGCCGAATATAGCATTCTCACTTGTTTTATATTTTTATTATCGTGGACATGAACATTAACATAGTTTTGAGTTACACCACAATTGAATTTTGAATTTATGTATTTCCGATGATTCGAAAGGTATTGACTTAAAACTTTTTTGTATTTGGTTTTGAATTATGTCTGTTATTATTCTAAATTTATTTGAATCAAAAATATTAAAAATGGTTTACAAAATTTATTTCCGTTTTTAAATTCAGGTTTTGGAATTTCAAAACATATAACATATATATAGGTTAAAAAAGGGTCAAATTCGAGAGGTTCTGCACTTGTGTAATGAAGCTTCTCAGAAAAATATAAATTTCATATATGTTTTTAAGAAAAATTTTATTTAGATAAAAAAAGTGAAACTGATTTTGAAAGTAAAGACAACATTTTGAAAGTTGAAAATTGAAATGAAAATAACTTAAAAACTATAAGAGAGATCTCATCTATGAGAAACAAAATGTTGTGAAATGTCACACACTGCAGATTTATTTCCATAAAATCAATTCTGCCTCACCTTATCCAAACATCAAAATCACCACGGAACATCTATGAATGGTTTTGAAATTTTGACTCAATCGTTTTATAGCAAATACCTCATCCTTCTGATTTCCATTTATTTTGACCGAAGCAGAACTGTCTTACAAAAGTACGTTTAAATTAAGAACATATTATCCATTAACGTTTTATAGTGCTTTCTGTCGCTTTTGCTCGATTAGGTAGTCCATCCCCATTTAAAATCTACGACACTTTTTGACACGTTATTTGTTCTCTTCAATTCTCCTTGGACAAGAGCGCAATATCTTTTCTGGCCTTTTGCTCCGTGCTCTTGGTAGAAATACAACATTATTGTTTTTGTACCACTCAAGGGCTTTTTTACCATATTGACAGGATGTCCAGTAGTTAAAAATATGAATGGAAGCACACTTTTTTGTAAACATTTCTTGATGTAAATTTCGTTATTTATAGAGCCCGTTGTTATAAATGATTGGCTTCTTTTTCCACAACTGCATTATGTTTGCCATATCAAGCACTTTTTGGGAAATTTTGATCGCATTCCTAAACATATCTTTGTACCATCGATCATTAGCAACATAAAATTAGGAAGTTTCGAAAAATATGTCAGTACATTCCTTTCGTCATCCAAATATATTTTTTTAAACTTTATTTTAATTTTCATTCTCTATGTTTGGCCTATAAATTTTTTAGCGTTCCACTCAGGACCTTTTTTAACTTAAGTCCGAATACTGAGCTGAGCGGGCTGCCTTCCTGGCGGATGTGTTGGAAGCTTCTTTGAGATTCTTTCTTTTATACTGTTTATTAATGTTGAATGCTTGGTCACCTTTTGTAGGTCTTTAAGATTGCATTAGATATCGGTCTATATCTTTTAATATACTGAATCGTTTCTGCTGATTTTAAATAGGATACTTCTTAGGAATATAGTGAAAACTTAGACCAAATTTCATTGAGCACTGTAAATTATTGTTGTTGTGAGCATGGCAACAACAGAAAGACAAAAAGTCATAGCTAAATCATGAAGTCTGAGATGATTCCTTCTAAGCGTTACACACGGAATTGCAAGTTAATATACTTTATTTGCCACTTGCGGTGGTGTAGAGTATAATAAATAAATACATGCATACATATGTATTTACATACATACATACATACATACATACATACATACATACATACATTCATACATACATATATACATTCACATGTTTGTTATTATTTAAATTTGATCATGAACTTGACATTTTATAAGAAAATTTCGCACTCAAAATGACTTGTTTTGACGTGTCAATTATGTAAACAATTGAAAAAGTGACGGACTAAAAGAAATTTCTTTGAACGAATCTAAATATTATAAAAGATACACTTAAATAAGCCGATCTACTTTCTTTGTACGATTTGGTCAGACAAAGAAATATAAAAATGAAAAATGTGAAAAAAACTAAACTGTAATAAATGATTTAAATTGATTAAAGAAGATAAAAATAAAATAATTTATATTATTAAGATTGTAATCTTTAAATGTTTAAGAAAATCGTGTTTACACACATAAATACTAAATATATATTCAGTCATTCATTTATTCATTCAACAAAAGAGCAAAACTCTTCCTGTATATCCGTTTCCGTATTCTTTTCAAACACATACACATATATGTATTTCTATTTTAAACCATTATTTATGTATTATATTTTACTATATAAATATGATATTTATATAAAAGTATTTTAGTTTTAAATTAGAATTATTAGCAGCTTAAACACATTCATACTTAGAAGTTCATTTCGTTCTTATTGTTCTTCTCCTTAACCTTTACAGGATGAAGAAGTTACCTTTAAATGTGTTCCATTACATATTTGTTGTGACATATCTTTTGGTTTTATTCCAAAATGCTGAAAGTAAACGTACATTCGAAATAGATTGGGCTCACGATAGATTTCTAAAGGATGGTGAACCTTTCCGTTTTATTGCGGGCTCCTTTCATTATTTCCGCGCCCATCCGGACACTTGGCAAAGGAAACTACGCACAATGCGTGCTGGAGGTTTGAATGCAGTTACAACGTAAGTATTTTTTATCAACAGACATACATACATATATAGTTCTTTAAATCATTCCCAAAAATATTTTAAAGTTATGTTGAATGGTCTTTGCACAATCCCAAAGATGGTGTTTACGTCTGGGATGGCATTGCTAATCTGGAACGTTTCATTAAATATGCAATTGATGAGGATTTATTGGTTATACTTAGACCGGGTCCATATATTTGTGCTGAACGTGATTTTGTAAGTTTTTAGAAAACTAAAGATTATAAATATTTATACGATTTTCTCTTGACAGGGAGGTTTTCCATATTGGCTTTTGACCAAATATCCAGGCATCCAGTTACGAACTGCAGATATAAGTAAGTAAAATTAAAATCTAAATATGAATTATATTCTGAAATGTAAAAATGTTTTTACTCTGACTGTATTTCGAGGCAAAGATAACTCAAATCTATTGCCTTTCCTCACCTTATGAAGATAAGTTAATTAAGAATTCTGTACCGCTCATCTTTTAGTTAAACCAATGGAACGTTTAAAATTATTAGGAATTTTTCACATTTAAAAATTCGAGAACTCTGTTCTGGAATCAAATATAGTCTAATCCAATTTCTATTACTTGAAGTAAACGGAAGCAAACGGAAGTCAGAAGCAACAAGCCAAAACGTTCATCCGCTATTTTCGAAATTTGCAACATATGGCTTATATCTGAAAAATTGCAAGATTAGGCTCACGTGTCTAGTCGAATATTCTGATAATTGTTCCTTCATTGTTCTACTTCAAACAAATTGATTGCTTTCAAGTCTCTGCTTCTAAGTCGAAACTTCCATAAATTATCAAACTATCGTTTATTAGCAATCGATAACTTTCAGTAGACGTTTTTTTCCATACTACTTATGAACTTTTGGAACGTATTATAAATCTATTTCAATAAAGAGCAGTTATCTCGAAATTAAGAAATACTGACTGTATGAATTTTGTGCCAGTCCTTTTAACCTTACAAATACAAAAGTAGTTAAAAATAGTTTCTGAAAAGAGCATAGAATTTCCACTGTTAAGTAATTCTTCATATATACAGTTCATTTGGTTCGTCACCATAGGGAGTTAACAATCTAGCACTTTTTTCTATGTATATGTGAAATGTATGTTCCTAAACGTGGTACTTGGAAGGGGTTTTATATGGGACCTATGGAAAAAATGGACCGACCCTCGCATATTTTGGCACATTGTTATATATTATAAGACTTTATGAATATTATAGGAGCTTTATGACCTTATACTCCCATTCCGTGAAGAACATTTGTATGGGAGGTACCTGGAATATTGGACCAAATATGAAAGAGAACTTTTATATACTTAGAATTCGATTCAACGATGTCCATTTGCTTGAATGTCTGGCTGTCCCTGTAAATTTCTCTTAACCCATATACAAAGTTTTAAGCTCATAAAAGTATTTGATATGACACTATTTTTCGGCACAAATATGTCTTATAATATTGTAAAACGATGTGCCAAATTATATTTTCGCAACAACACTTCTAATAGCTCCCTTACAACCTCCTTTGGCATTGTAATTATATTTGGTTAAATTACCATTCGTAAGTCGAGTTCCCAGATGTTATTTAATAGTTCAATGTTATCTGATACGTTCCTATTCACTCCCATTTCTCAACACTCGTAACCAATTTTAATTATGTTATTTTTTAAAAAATAATATTCCCCCGATTTATCAATTCAATTTATTCGAACACGTTACATGATAAGCATTTTCATACATAGAAATATTAATCCAAATTGAAATTGTGTTCATTGTTCCGGTACCTCACAAAGAGATTAAACAATAAGTCATGAAATATTGAATGAAATATTGTGAGCGTAAATGAACACACAGAGACAATTATATATCAGGGGTGGGCACGAACTATTTATGGAACACGAATTATTTATGGAACTAACATACATATTTGAGAACTAATTACACATCAAACCACATTTCTTCTTTAAACCTCACAAACACTGTTATAAAAATTGACCGCTAAACATTTTTTGGGTCCACATTTTCCAACTCAGTACTATATAGATTCAAATTGGTTGATTTTTTTTCTTAATTTTCTTAAAATAATTTTAGCGTTCTGAGATTATTCCCCAAGTCTTTTTAATTCACACATTTTATAACTCTTTAGATTACCTTTTCGAAGTCCGTTTATGGTATGCGCAATTAATGACCAAAATAACACCATATCTGTATGGTAATGGTGGTCCCATTATTATGGTACAAGTGGAAAATGAATATGGTTCATTTTATGCTTGTGATAAGAAATATCGCACATGGTTACGTGATGAAACTTTGGCACATGTTAAAGATAATGCTGTATTATTTACCAATGATGGACCTAGTGTTTTATATTGTGGCCACATTGATGGTGTTTTAGCTACAATGGACTTTGGTGCCACAAGTAATGTGACAACATATTGGAATAAATTGAGGCGTATACAACCTAAAGGGCCTCTAGTAAACGCTGAATACTATCCCGGTTGGCTAACGCACTGGAGTGAGAAAATGGCTCAGGTGCCTGTCAATCCTTTAAAGAAGACTCTCATGTGAGTTTTGATTTTGGGAATTTTTAAATCAAAATAAAATTAATTCTTTGTTTATGTTTTAGTGATATGTTGGATGATGGTGCCAGTGTTAACTTTTATATGTATTATGGTGGCACCAATTTTGGTTTCACTGCGGGAGCTAATGATATGGGTCCTGGTCGTTATCAGCCTGATATAACTTCCTATGATTATGACGCTCCCATGACAGAAGCTGGTGATCCTACTACAAAATTCTTTGCTTTAAGAGATGTTATATCACGTTATTTACCACTGCCAAATATTCCCGTACCAGAACCGTTGCCCAAAAAGAAGTATGGTACTATAAAACTGCAACAATGTTGTACTTTACTCTCCATCGAAGCTCGACGACGTCTTGCGACCGGCACTGTTACAGCCGATAAACCTAAAACTTTTGAGGCTCTGAATCAATATTCAGGTTTAGTACTCTATGAAACCTTTTTGCCTACCACAAAACATGATCCCGCTATATTGCGTGTTCCGGGATTACATGATCGTGCCTATGTTTATGTCGATGATGAATTTGTGGGTATTTTATCAAGAGAAATTCCCGTCTATGATTTACCGATTTCCATAAGTGCTGGCAAAAAATTACAAATGTTTGTCGAAAATCAGGGGCGTATTAATTATGGTCCCATTATTGATTTTAAGGGCATTACCTCGGATGTTACTTTTGATAATAAGGTTTTGAAAAATTGGAACATGACAAAATATCCTTTGGAATCTTATGATGATATTGAAAGACTTATTGAGAAGGAGGGTTCAAAATTAAATGAAATCGATTCATTTAAAATGTTACAAAATGGTCCTACCATTTTCTATGGTTCATTACAAATAAGAGATTTAAAACCATATGATACTTATATCGATACTACAGGCTGGAGTAAAGGTTTACTGTTTGTTAATGGTGAAAATTTGGGTCGTTATTGGCCGGTAGTTGGTCCTCAAATAACACTGTATGTACCAGCAGAAGTACTTAAGGTTGGTGTTAACAATATTGTACTTATTGAATATCAACGTGCCTCTTCGTCGAGTGAGATAACATTCACAGATCAACCGAATTTCGGCAGCTCAAAGAAATAAAGAATTTATATATTTTTTATGTTATAAGATTATTATAAGAATTTATTTAAGAAAAGAACTATAATTTTGTGTGTAAGATAATATTAATGTCAAATCTTTTAGATACTTTTTTAAAGTTTTGTAATATTTAATTTTAATATAAAAATATATACCCAAAGTTTTCTGGAAACGATTTTCTAAGGTTTTCAATAATTATTTTAACCAATACAAACTCAAGAGGTGAACTGGGTTATATTTGTCATTACCTATGTAACTCCATGTTGTGAAATCGAATCAAATCGAAAATGTTGTCATAAAATGGCCAGTAACTTAAGTATCGATCTTGGACGTAGGACCTATGCATGGAGCTCCATGTACAATTTGTAATGACTGAGAATATCTACAGTGATTAAGAAATTCATTGTTAAAGATGAGTTCCTAAAAATTTAGACAGAGCTGAGTAGAACTTTGCATCATTATTTATTGCCTTAAAGAGGCAATAAACTGGATTCGTACACATATACCGATAAATAAATAAAAATAATAATAATAATAAACAAGTAAAAGTTATAACCTATCAAGCCCGACTATTTAATATCCTATACTCCATTGTTGGTTATTCATGGTAGTTATCAAAAATTAATGTTCGACCCTCGTGTATAAGACTAATATTTTGTAGGAATATATTATGTTTATATAAAACGCTTTTTCTCAAACAAAACAAATAACTGGAAGCTGTTCTCTTTTGATTTTTAATGCATAAATACGTGTATTTTTTTAAATTTAATAAAAAACTGGTATTTGTTCTCTTCCGATTATTAATATATAATCATGAATAATTAATTTAAATCAAACAACTAAAGAATAAAAATACACTTTTGCCTTTATTTATATCAAAAATTCGAGATTTTTTAAGATTTGTGTACAAAATGTAAGAAAATATTACGTTTATATCAAATTGTTTTTCTCAAATTTAACAAAAAAACTGGCAGCTGTTCCCTTCTAAATATTAATCTTTAAGTATGTATAATTAAATTAAAATAAAAATACATGTTTCCCGTTCTTTTTTAAGATGGATATTTCCCTACTTTGGAAAATTTTTATTAAATGTAAAATTTTAATTTTTATTTTTTTAATCTTTTCTTTTTTAACTCTAAATCTATGATATAAATTTATATATAAACATAGAAAAATTCATTAATGTTATAAAAGATTCAAATAATGATTTCATATGTACACTTCATTTCGTATTACCCTAATGTCCACTTGTGCCATTAAAAATCTCAAATTTTTGTGTAAATTTAAGAATTAGTTACCCTTGGGCTCTTACATTGTTGATGTAAAATAAAACAAAACTTAATAGTTAAATAAATATTATGTAATTAAATATAAATATAAATAAAAATGTGTAACATATTTTCGTACTACATTTATAAACAGGTAAGAAGTTCATAGTCATCTAAGACCGACTATATAATATCCTACACCATATTGTTAATTATTAATATTTTTGTTTATAATTTATGAGCTAAAAATTCTATTAAGGCAAAACATGTGGGCAAAATAGTGGACTCATCACCGCCAACTTTAATAACTATAGATTTTAAATTTCGTTGCAAAATTTTAAAAATGGTAACTGTATTTTGCTCACAAGATTAAGAACCTATCTGTTACGGATATCGTTTAAATTGACCTTGAAAGTGTTTCTGAATCAATCTGTGCTATGTCCATCTGTCCGTCTATCTCCCTGTTGAAAAAATTCTCTCACCTAGAATAATTGTCTGAATCCCTTTTACTTTTTTATTTCTTAAGAAAACATAAATGGATTTTAACAAAAATTTTACGATAATATACAGTTATATGTTCTTCATCGTCTTGCAAAAATTGTTCAAAATCGGATCAATAGAATAAGGGTTATAGGCAGATATATTCAAAATTTTGATACAACCCACAATCTGTGCCTGATATTGGTCGAAATTTTTTTAAATAATTTACTGAAATCTGGCATATACATTTATTTTGATACAATAAGAAACCCAAAGAAACAAGATTGTGCTGGGGTCATAATTTGACCTAGCTCTCATACAATGTCCCTTCTCGGAATATGGTTTATAGGTTATAAAATTCTTAAATATAAAAGAATTCTTTAGAAATTTGGCACGATAAATTTTCTGACTATCTAAATTAATTTTATTTATATCGGTCCCTATTTTGATATAGCTCCCACTTCAGGCCCCTTTTCGGAAAATAGGTTTTGAGAATTTCTAAAAAAAGATCAGTTCTATTGAAATTTAGTACAATGATTTGTCTATTAATCTATATTTTTATTATGAACGATCTTTACCAATATTTTGCTGTATCTCCCACATAAGACTCCCTTGAAAAAGTTTTGAGCTTATAAAACTGGTAAATTAAAATCAGTTCTATGGAAATTCGACACAATTATTTTTCTAACTGTATTTAATAAAATTACTAATTTGAACAAACAGAACTTAACCATATCATACAGTTATATGGGTTTCACATCATAAAAAATCATCAAAATCGGATCAATAGAAAAATTTGTAATTTTAATTTAAAATTTTTAGTTTTTGATGCACCCTAAAATCAGTGTATCATTTATGTCGCAATTTTGAAAATAAGTCTCTGAAATTTGCAACATATATTTAATTTGATATCAAAGAAATTAGGTTGTGCTTTTATTTCAATTAGCTCCCATATTAGATCCCTTCCCGGAAAACAGTATTGAGCTAATCAAACGTTTTAATATAGACCGCTTCTATTAAAATTTGGCGCAATTAATTTTCGAATTGACTTTAATATATGTAGCCATGTCCATATATGGTTATGACTACCACATAATATCCTTTTCCAGGAATAAGGTTTAAGATCTTAAATATGAACTTATCTTATTGAAATTTAGCACAATTGTTTTTCTAACTCTTTTGAATATAAATTAATAAATTGCAAATATCGATCATTATTTTGCTATAGCCCCAATTTAAGGCTTCTTTCCGGAAAATGGCTTTAAACTTATAAGACTCTATGTTGTGAATATTTGGCCATATTTTGCTATAGCTCCCATTTAAGATCCCTTTCCGAAGAACGAATTTTTAACCTTTAAACCTTTAAAACTTGAATATAAATAACTTTACCGGCGTATGGTTCAAAAATCTTAATGTCTGCTGTTTCTTGTAAATTGTCAATCATGTTTTACGAACTAAAATGCGGAATTGTCTTCTTGTGTTGTGTTTAAATTCCTTATAAAACAAAAAAATACATGTGTTACAATGTCCTTCGACTAAATGGTTCTTATAACAAAAAAATAATAGACATGATGTAGTGATGTTACCTTATATATCATGATCATTTATTCGATTAATCGTGTATTTTTGTAAAATAGAATATGAACATTATTTTCTTTTTAATTTTTTTTTAATTTTATAAACAAACTAGTTAAAGCCCAGTGCGTTTTGCCGCACTTATTAAGTGAATGGTACCCATAGTCCTTTCCGTCCTATTTTGACCAGTAAAGAAGATCCTTGGGAAAGTAATTGGAATCAATTTGAATAATCCCGTTTTTAAAGTTATTTAGAGATTCGATAATTAATATTTGTTTGTGTGGGCATACCTGTTCTACATTGCGGTCGAATTTGAGAACAATTGATAGTCTTTAGATATTCGATAATCAATATTTTCTTTTTATGGGGAACACCTCTTCCCACGATCCTATCTGCCCTTCATTCTGTTTAGTAAAACAGTTACTTGAAATATTTATTGAGTCCAAATTTGAAAATTCTCGGTGTAGTTGTTCTTAAGATTATCAGAATTTGTTTAGTAAACAGTTCCTTGATAAAGTGGTTGGGACCAAATTTGAAAATTCTCGCTATTATAGATCCTTAAAAATTCGATTATAAATATTTGTCATGTATGAGGGCTCTTCCTCTTCCCTTGACCTTATCAGTCTCACATTTTGTCTCGTAAAAAAGTTCCTTGAAAAATTATTGGGACCAAATATGAAAATTTTTACTGTTATAGTGAGGAGTACCTCTCCCCCTGGTCCTATCGAAAATTTTTATAGCTTATGTTACTTTTGTGTATACGGAGATCATTTTGTGAAAATTTCAACCAAACCGTATATCAACCAAAATCCCTTTTAATACATCACTAATACAAGAACGCCTATTTATGCACACATGATACATACATACATACATATTTATGTATGTATGAATGTTTACATTACAGCATTATTGTGTAAATATTAAGATTTAAAGAAAACAATGTGTTTAATAGTCACAATGGACTTAGTTACACATGACCACACACTATGGGTATATATATACCCAATAATTACCTTTTGTAGGTAGTTGTGACGTTAGTGTGACAGTTTATAAATTAAAACTAAAAACTAATTAAATTTTTAAGACGTTAAAATCCAAAAGAACAACAGAGGCAAACAAATAATTAAGGAGATTTTTTAAGATTAAAATTGTCCCTCGACTTTATATATGGGTTTCGGTTACAATCATAACACATGGAAAATAAATAAAAATAATTTAATTTATAATTAAAAACATATAAAATCTGAAAATTATTTAACTCTTTATGTCCAAGAAAATATTTACAGTTACCTAGTAAAATTGGTTCAGTATAAAATATGTTACAAATCGATATCTGAGAAATCCGGAAATATTTCAATTGCATTGATTGTTGTAAATTTTAAGTGTTTTATATAAAATCGCTATTTTCAAGAACAAAGAGATTTTTGCTCGTAGAAAAAATAGTTCTAAGTGTAGTAAAGTACATGTCACAATTTTGAAGATGTCTTACTGAAATTTGACACGTACTATTACTTTGTCCCAAGGACGATGCCTACTGAAATTGGTTATGATCGGTCCAATATTTCAGGTAAATTACATATAAATGACCCCCCCCGAAATTGGGTTTTTGGTCCATAAAATACCTAAATACAAAACGATTTTTGCCAAATTTTGTAAAAGTAAGTCTTATTACATTCTTAAACGATTTGTTAATCTATACGAGACCGGTTCATTATTTCTCAAATGTTCCTTACAACCACCCTTCTAAATATCACTTTGAAATTCATAATCAAATTAAGGTAAATATAAGCCAAAACCACTGCGCGAAATTAAACGAGGGTCGGTCCATTATTTTTTCTAACTCAAATATAACCTTCCCGAAAGAATCCTTTTAAAAGTTATACATTTTACCTAAATGTTAGTATCATAATAATCTGTTGCACACATAAGCATAAATAAGAAAATCAGATTATGCGATGGCTGTTAATAAATTCTTCGTCAGAAGTCATTTACAATCAACAATGTGGTATAGGGCATTTCATAGCCGACCAACTGATTTTATAAAATGTGATTGTTAATCTTTTTGAAGAAAGAACTTAACATTTTTTTCTAAAAATGTTTGGTATTGACTTATAGGTATATCTTTCCTACGAACATACCTCGCACACAAACCTAATTTTATAATAGAAAAATCAATTCAAAAACAACTCAGCTCTTAACATGTGAAATTTCATTAAGATATCTGTAACGGTTCGAAAGTTGCAGAATTATTTCCCAAAAATCGTTTTGGACTCACTATTCTTTTATAGAATTTAATAGGTCGGTTAAGGAAGAAATAGCCCCCATAATATGTAAATATTAATTATCGGTTATCTTTCGAACTATTTCAACGAGAGTTAAACAACTTAGTCTTAGACTGCTATAGTGAAAATGAAATATATTCCAAATTTTGACATAAAAACTGGGTTTTAAGATCTATTACATTGGAAGTTATATCATTAACTTCAATTAGAGTTTATTTTATAATGAAATAACTCCCATTGCATGAAATTTGTATACCCTACAACACCGTAGATAGTTGGGGTAATATGCGTTTGCGGAAATGGTGTTACACCCATCGTTAAGTATATCGTTCTACTCAAAATCACTTTCTAAGTGGATTTAACAATATCCGTTCATCCGTCTGTCTGTCTGTTTGTCCGGTTGGCTGTCCATGTAAACATTGTGAATAGTCTGCAGGTCGCATATATATTATTTTGGCCTAAGAAAGAACCTTTTTAAAATAGGGCATTTTCGGTTAGATATTTCAGGTACATCCTTTACAAATTTTCCTCCCGTAATAGGGTTTTAAGGTCATAAAATTACTAAACGTGCAAAATTATACGACGGTCGATTCATAATTTCTTGTAGCCCCCATATATCCTACCCCCCAAAAAAATTAATTTTAAAACCCATAAATTCAACATAAATCTTAGTGTCACAGTAATGTACTTAATAATTAATCAGAAAATTAAATTATGCGAGGGTAATTTTTTTAATTTTTCATAACTACTATTTTAACCGACGATGTGGTGTAGGGTATTATATAGTAGGGCTTGACCGACTATACAATCTTACTTATTTTAATATGCGTCCGGAATTTTTCGGAAAGTTAGTTTCATATACTAATTTTGAAGTTATTTTTATTTGGAACATAACTAATGTTTATAATGAAGTATTTAGTGGCAAACAAGTGCAATATTAACTGTAAAATTATTCAAGATGCATATTAAAGAATGTATTATGTATGTGTATGTGACGTATAATTAATATAAAGAAAAAATTAAAAGTCATGCATGTGACCACAATATTTAAAAAAATTTACATTTTATTATTTTATTTAATTAAATTATTTATAATAAATAAGAACAAACATTTTAACTATGGAAGAAAAGAAAAATTAAATATAAAATATTAATTAAAATTTATATTATAAGTTTTTTTAAATATAAAAATGTTCGTTTTTTATAAAATAGACTAAATTTAAATAAAAAATATTTTTCGTATTTTCTTTAAAATTAATGGTGGATCTGTTGCTCATGATGACAATGATGATGTCTGGTTTATTTTTGGGATTATTAAAAGGTTCATAACACGAGTACATTCATTCATACTTTTATTATTTTTTTAAAAAGAAATAGAGAAAAATCATACACGAAATTTTGTGTAAAGTTAATTAATCCCAAATGATTAAAATACGTCAGATTCACAGTTTTGTTACACGGAACAAAGTGAATTAAAAATAATGAAGAAAATGTGAAGAAATGAAATCGTATTCTGGTATGTAAACAATTAAGGTCATTTAACATTAAATAGTGTTAAGAAGGTGTTATTAAAAAGTTTTATATTTTAAACGTGATTCAAAAATAATTTACACACGTATGTATTAATGTATGTTTGTATTTTTTTTATTAAAAACTTAACACATTCACACATTCAATGGGAATGTTCATTAAGAAAGTTAAAACGGAAACTAAAACTTTGATTTATATGTAATACAACTTACACACATAAAGAGTGAGATCGAAAAATTACTAACATAAAAATATATGTTTATACAAGTAAAAATGTTATAGACGGTTGAGCCCGACTATGTTATACCCTACACCATATTGTTGGTTGTAAATTACTGCTACGAACATTTTGTATACGGCCCTCGTAATAATATGATTTTCTTATTTATGCTTATGTGTGCAATAAATAATTGTGATACTAACATTCAGATAAAATTAATTCGTTTTAAGTGGGTTTTTTTCGGGAGTGTTACATGTGAGTTAGAAAAATTATGGCCCTTCCCTCGTATAATTTCGCGCAGAGGTTTTGACTTATATTTATCTTAATTTGATTAAATATGTGCGATTTATAAGTTTCAAGATGATATTTGTAAGGGTGATTGTACGGGACCTATGAGAAATAATGGACTGAACCATTATACTGTAGAACATAATAAGACTTATTTTTGCCAAATATGGTTGACATCGTTCTACATTTAGGAGTTTAAGGATTAAAAACCCCATTCCGGGGGACATTTGTATGAGAACTATATGAAATAATAGACCGATCATAATCAATTTCGATATACATCGTCCTTGGGATAGTTCCTTCCAAAACTCCAACCTGTGGTTTGCGAACAAGCTTTAAATGGACAGCCGAACGATGTACTTAATAAAACTATTTTTTCCGGAAGTTACAAACACCTGTACAAACGTATAATACCTTTACCATCTATGATGGTGTAGGGTATACAAAATGAAAGATTTTTTTAATATTTCAATAGTTTTCGAAAAACCTTTTTATATACGTTTTTGTAGCGCTTTCTGCCACTTTGCTCGAACATTGCTCGGGAATTATTAAGGATATGTGTTAATGTCTTGAACTTTATTCGGGCCTGGAATATTTGCCGTTGCTTTTCATTGATATATCAGATTTAAGTCCGCGGTTCTAGTAGAGATTGATGCCGATGAGAAAAAATGAATGACAGCGTTGTCTTGCTGAAATATCATGTCTTAATCCAAATTATCTTCAGAACAATTAATTTAAACATCTTCTAATATTTTCACGCAGGTTTCTTACCTTACTTACCTTTGCCAAAGTTTCTGTTCATTCTGGGTGGTTTGGATTTTTCAAATCTTACCAATAATGGGTGTTTCCATTCGGACTATTTTATTCATCGGAAACAATTATATTTTTACATTCATCTGTTCAGGACATGTTATTCTTAGCATATTCTAATCTACGTGATATGTGAGAGCATTATAAAGGTAACAATTTGGTAAATTTTTAAATAATTTGAGAAATATGTAGTTTATTTTAATTGGCCCCTTTTATGAGTTCATTTGTTTGACATTAAACATTATAAATGACATTTTTACAGAAATTATTTGATAAAAAAAATCAAATAATATTTGTGTTAAAAGTTTTAATGAAAAAAGTGTGTTAAGATTTTGTCGATTTCAATCCTTACACAAATAAATGAATAAGTGAATGGAAATAATATTTTTCTAATTAAGAGATTTCTTTAGTTTTCGCCATAAAAAGCTGTTAAAATTTTGCATTTTAGTTACAGCTTTTACTGGGGTTTTTGAAAGCTCTAGCATTTGTTAGTTCGAAATTTGAATCAGACTAAATTTAATTGTAATCACTTAGCTCTTCATACAAATTCCAAACGAAATAACACTTACATATTCAAAAAGAAAAAAAAAAACGTTGATAATTTAACAATTGTGATGAAATTCACCTGATTTCAGTTTACTCTTAAATTACAATGTTAAATTTGGTGCAAATTGGACCTAGTCTAGTTCGGATCTGGTCCCCTTATAAAGTATTAACTTTAACGTTTTAAAATAACCTAAAAAATTTGCCTCATATTTAACTAAGACATTAACGTTTTTTTAACAATTTTAATCGTTTAATCGTTAAAGTTTCTATATAAAGCCCCTTAAAAAATCCATTTAGCACTCTCAATTGTCTTAAAAATCTTATCCATTATGCAACTCGACATGAACACGTTTTATATTTGACCTGAATTTCCTTTGTGATTGGACCAAAACTTCCATTAGGTCCCACATAATGTTTCTAGGTTAATTAATAAAAAGATTAGGTAATGATGTAAAAAAAAGTTCAAAAAGTATAACAAACACCAACCTAAGCTTTTGAATATACATTATATAATGTAAAATATTGTTGACTTTCGAACTGCATAAGTTTACCCTTTTTTGGCCAACTTTTCAGTAATTTCTTTAAATAATTCTTAAGAAGAGAAGTCTGACTAAATCGTCTTTGTAGCACTATAACAGACATATTTCTGGGTGGTTAACAATTTTTTTTCCAAACTGTCAAAGAAATCGATTTTGGTCCATTTTGTAGTGGTTCCAAAACAAGTTTTCGGATATAATTCTCTTACTTTTGTACCGTTGAAAATATTTTTATAGAAAGAATACAACAGACATTTTTTGAATTGATTTGGAGGATAACAGATCCCCAACTGGCCAGTGATTTGATCACTAATAAAAACAAAACAAAAAATCGCCAAAATTGGCCATCTTTTTGTTTTTTTTTATTATTTTTGTGTATAAAAAACACTTAATTATTAAATAATTTATATTTTTAATAATGAGGTATATTTTACTTATTATTTTAGCGAAATTTTCTTTTGATTTTTAATTAAAAATTCTACGACAGGTCTTGCTTCAGATATGGGTCTATATTATTAATTAATTTTAATATACCGAACTTCTCAGGTCTATAATAAATACTCTGGCCGAACAGACATGAACCACAAGTGATGAAGTCCCTCTTCACCACTTATGGTTGTGGTGGATATAAAAAAACTTGAAGCAAAATTATAATGAGAAATTGTTAAATTATTAATTATTATTAATTAATTTTAATTATTGTTTTTAGTTTGAAATTAATACTTTTCTGTGCGCAGACATAGAATCGCAATTGCGATAAAATCTATACATGAACTCTAAAAAGTTTCCAATGTTAAAATAATCATTAGCAACTTTCAGGAAAATCTCAGATGATGATTTTTTCCTGTGCACCTACAAAATTTTCAATATAATTAAATTAATTATATTAATCTAATTATTTATTATTATTTCGTAACATTAAATCCATCCATTTTATAACAAAAAACTGTTTTACAGGAAAATCATTGGGGCTAAGTTTATGAATTCTATCTGCAAAGATACCATCGGCCTATCTGCCCTATATTTTTTCACTACATCAATTCTTAAGAAAGCGATTGGAACACTTTGTCCTGTAAAACAGTTCCAAGAGAAAGTAATTTAAATTAAAATCTTAATATTCTCACTTCAATTGTTTTTTTTTTTTTTTGTCTGATATCCGATAATCAATAATTGTTTTGTATGGGAGCTACCACTCCCCTGACCCTTTCAATCCTATATTTTGATTAGTAAAACAATGTCTAAAGAAAGATATTGGAAAATTGAAAATTTTCGCTATTATAGTTCTTTAATTATTCCATAATCAATATTTGCTATCAATTTACATATTGTCCTGTAAAACAGTTCCTTATTTGGACCAAATTTAAGGACTATCGCTGTAGTAGTTCTTTAGTTAATCTATAATCACTGTTAACTTTGTACGGGAATACCTCTCTCCCTTGTCCTTTTGGAATTTCTTATGGCCTTTGTAACTTTTGGGTATGTTGGGATTATTGTGTGAAAATATCAGCAGAATCGGTCCGGCAGTTTAGCTGTCTACAAGTCACAGGCAAACATATTTTATATATGTTTATTAAAGAGATTAATTAATTTTAAATTTTACTTTTAGATAAAATTGTTATTATAATCATTAATTTTTATATTCTATTAAATATTATAGAAATATGTGTTTTATATTTCCAAAGAAATAATATTTATATGAAAATAATATTAATTTCACTTTTCTGGTAATTAAACATAAAACAACAATATTTATACCCTACACCACAATAGGTTGTGGGGAGTTTTATACGTTTGCACAGATGTTTGTAACGGGCAGAAAAAATGAGTCCTTCCACCCCTTTTTAAAGAATCAGAATCACTTCCTGAGTCGATTTGTGCATGTCCATCCGTCCGGCTGGCTGTCTATGTAAAGCTTGTTCGAAAAGTACAGTTCGCAATTTTAAGTATCGTAATGAAATTTGGCACGCACTATTATTTTTATCAATTTCAATTAGGTATATATAAGTTTGTCATTTCACAATTTTCGACTTAGATCACCAAAAGAACATATATTTTGAATCGGTAAAGAAATCGATTGAGCTATGTCCGTCCATCCGTCCGTGTGTCGGTTGAATTCAAGTTTATGAAGCCAACCTGTAGTTGATATATATTATATGTATATTTCAAACTATTGGAAATGTTTTCGAGATTTTTGCCATTTAAACCCAGGGAAGTTGGTTCATTGATATTAGTAAAGTTGAAGTTACCTTAAACTTTTTTTCGGTTTTTTCTATTAAGAATTTATAAGATTTGGAGACTAAATTTAATTTGTGTGCTAAAGACATGAAATGAATCGGGCCATTAGTTTCTGAGTTATAGGTAAAAACATATTGAGACCTATGGACTTGGTTATGGCACTGATTGATTAAAATTTTGTTTACCGAATTTTTTAAAATCGGTTCATAAACCACCGAGATTTAGTCAATTCTTTCAAAAAAAATAATTTCTTTTTTTTTTTTTTTTAGTTGAAATAATAAATTTTTGAGTTGAAAACTTCACAGTAAATTTTTTAACCTCCTATGAGATATATGGACTAAATTTTGACACAGAAAAATAGTTAATGTTTTCATGTTTTTTTTTTTTTTTTTTTTTTTTTTTTTTTAATTTTCGAAATCGGCCCATAAATAATCGAGTTTTAATTTCTCTTTCATATTTATTCGTTATCTGAATAAAATTTGTATGCAAATTGAGTGCTGGAGAATCTATGTTGACTGATATAAGGGCTATAGTAATGGCTGTTATTTGCTCCCTTTTCTTCAAGCGATGACATTATCAAAATGTGTTATATGTTAAGTCCCTTGTTAAAAAACAAAAAATCTCATATAAGAAAAAATGAAGGGTATTAAAAATTCGGCACGGTCGAATAAAACACTTTAAATTGTTATTTTTTTTTTAATTTCAACAATTTTATTTTTAGCAAAGAATATAAATCGTATGGTTTATATTCTTTATTTTTAGTCAGAAGAAATTGTTCTGGATAAAACAGACTTTGAAAAAATATTTATTCTCTCACATTTCGGTTCTCATTTACAATATTTTTGTGTACGGAAACTATTTCCAGAAAATTCTGGCTAAAACTTGCAATATTGACGAGTAAAATAACAAAACGTATTATTTTTAGAATTTTCAAATATTTTATTTTAAAATATAAATTTTCAAACTTTTTTGCAGAAGAGTTTATGCTCTTGGCTCTAAGCTTCAAATTATGTATGTAACAAAAAGAAAAAACTTTAATAACTCTTCTTCTTTATTAATTTTCTAAAAAATAAATATATTTAAAATAAAAATGTGTTCCAAATTTTTAACAGGTATATTTACGGAATTTACAACAAGTTTAGCTAATGAATTCTAAAATACTAAACAGGTAAAAATGCTATGTCGAACCTTGAATACCCTCCACCACTTTCATTACAAAAACATTTACATGAATCAAAGACTGTTGGAAAAATAATCATGATGATTTATTAATAAAATTGCTTCATATAGATCAATCAAGTTTTATAAACCCAAAACTGTTTTCGGGAAAAGGGCTTTATGTGGGAGCTAAAACAAAGTATTTACCAATATTAATCAAATTAGTAACGCATATTTGAAAGAGTTAAAAAATAGATTGTTCGGATTAATCGGTTTTATATAATAGTTTTATAAGCTTAAGTCTTATATGGGATCTATGATAAAATATATACCGATATTGTGGAGAATTTTAACAAAATTGGTCTATATTTAAGAGTTTTATATATTTAAAACCATATTCCGGAAGAGGGCTTTATATGGACGCTATTACAAAATATTATTATTTGTCAAATTAAGAATATATAAGTCTGGTAAATTTCAGAATATTATCTTCAAAATTGCGACATACTTATGTGACAGACTGGCATATTTTATGGATGAATTCTGTCCAAATTTAGTTTCTTTTAATTGAAATATTAAAAAAGTTCTATCTCTATTGGTCTATAACTTTCTTCCAATTAGTGTTTGTTCCCCATTTATTAATATTATTTTCCAATTTCTTTGTATTTTCACACATATTACACTCATTTTGGATACAAGAAAGAAGTTATCAAAATATTGAAAAAAGGTCATTAGAAATTCCTTTAAAATTTCAACACAAATACAAACAACTCTTCAACGAGTGCACAGTGAGACAGGAAATTCAGCAAAATCGGTTGAGTATATTAAAAGATATACACCGAAATCTGAGGCAACATCTTAGTTCAAGCATAAAACTTTTGTAAAATTATCGATAATAAATAATTATATATTATAAATAAATAAATAAATAAATAAATAAATAAATAAATAAATAAATAAATAAATTTATATATTGTATACGTCCGTGAGTGTGTGTGTGACTGTGTATGTACGAAACATAACGTATTTACTTCACACGAATTTGTGGTGGAAGGTATTGAAGATTCGGCATAGCGGAATATAGCAATATTATTTGTTTTATTTAAAAATATTTATTGGATTTAAAATTAAAAGAAAATTACAATTATATTTTTGTTGAATTAATTCATTAAAAAATTTATATTTTTTTTAAATTTATCCTAATTTTCAAACAACGTGTAAGTTCTACGAAAATTGAAATGTTTTTTCATATAATCGAATAAATATGAGGCGAATAAAATATATGTCATACAATTAAATTATTTAATTCGTTTAAGTAATTTTCCAAAAAAAAAAAAAATGATTCTAAAATTTTCTAATTTCTAAATTTAAAGAGTTATTATTTTTTTAATTTTTTAGGTAAAAAAAGAAAATATTTTTAAATACTTATAGATATTTAAATATTTCATTTGCTTAATAAATTTTCTATAAATATAAATTTTGTTCTAAAATATAAAATTGTATTATTTTATTCCTACCTTCTTTTTAAATAATGAATAAAATATTTCAAATATTTCTTTTTATGCACACAATTTTATTTAACACTTCCGGTTTTATTCAGTCAGTTTATTTTTCAAATAATTTGTTTGCAAATTATTTTTATATCTTTTTGAAATCATAAAAAAGAAAACAGTAAAACACTGACAAGTGATATAAAATAAAAATGTTCTTGTCATACAAAATTATTTATATGAATTTGTTTTTTTATTATTATATTTTTATTTCACTTATATTTATATTTTTTCTAAATTAAACACTTGAATATTTTTCCTTCAAAATAAACGTTTTTAAAATAAAAATCAACTTTAGTATGTGTTAACACGCCAAAATGTATGCAGCAACTGACATGAAGATCAACTCAAACACGTTGTTAAATAAGCGCCAACTAAAGCAAATACACACACTAACACATTCTCGTAGTAGGAACCTACACACACACATACATAAATAGATAGATAAACATATAATATGGAAATAATCAAAGAAGCAACAATTGGCTGTTAAAATAAAATAAAACACAAATAATACGATGAATTTTCAGCCTAAAAGTATGCACAGTTTATTGCAATAACAATATAAACACACAAACTCAATTTAAGTGTATGTATGTGTTCTTTTTTTATAAACACAGACTTATTTAAATTTCACTAAAAATACAAACATAGAGAACAAAGTTTTCTATACAACAAAGAGAAAGAGAGTGTAAATTTATCATTGAGATAGATAATCGTGTTTTCTATATATGAAATGTAAGTTAGTAAGTGTGTGAGTGTATGGGTGTATGTATGATTTTTATTATTTGTCATGTCTAATTCACATACCGTTATGGTCATGCGTAATGGTTTTTACTTTTTACAACAACAAAAACAATCAGAACACTAACACTAATACCAGCAAACAATATAAACACACAAATGCATCAATGGTGATAACCAAAGAATAAGAATTAAAACAATAACAATATGTTAACTTATGTTTGTATGGATATTTGTTGTAATGTTAACTACAACACATACTTCATTTAAGGACGCGTAAATTCTATATGTTGCTTTTGTTGCAATTGTTGTTGTTATTGTTTTTTCTATTCAAAATCTAAACAAACTTACAATTATCATGTTATGTTTATTCATCATAATAATAATCGACATCATCATCATCATCATCGTCATCATTAGTTTTATCATTATTTTTATCTTGGGCAGAACTCTCTTGAAATAACAGCATTATGAGCTTTTATGAATTTTTTTATACAATACTGTTATGGTAGTATGTATGTACATATGCATATATATATATATATATATATATATATATATATATATATATATATATATATATATATATATATATATATATATATATATATATATATATATATATATATATATATATATATATATATATATATATATATATATATATATATATATATATATATATATATATATATAGGTATTTGTATGTGTGTGAAAATTTTGTGTGAAGATTTCAATTTTTAACTAAAGGAAACATTTAAAAGTATAAATACACATAAGAGCAGTATGTATGTGCATACACATACATATTACGAAAAAAAAATAAAAGTTATCCTTTTAGGCCGTAATAATATTCCTTTAAGGATATTTTTTATGAATGAAATGAAAGTGTATGAATGTATATTTATTTTTCTCTGGAGTCATATAAACTTTAACATAAATAATTAAATTTTAAATAAAATAATAATTTCGGTCAACGAATTTGCTGAAATTATTATGAATATTTACTTTTTATAATTAACTCTTTTCCAGTCGATAGGCTGGGGCTTAAAAATGTTTAAATTGACAAAATAGGAAAGTGATCCCAGATTTCCGAAGGAAGTTTGTATTGTTCGAAACCTAAGCAACTTTTACCCAATAATTTGATCTAATTAATTCAAAAGGAGGCTCCTACATCTGAGGTCTACCAGAAAGAAGACTTTTTGGGTGAAGCATTTTCAGAGAAATATAAATTTGATACATATTTTAATACTTTTTCGACAAAAAACAATAATTTTTGCAGTTTTAGTTTTTTATTTTTTAATTTTTGGACTGCGTAAAGTTATTGACATCAATATTTTTGTTTAATAAAATAATAAATAAAAAAAGATGTCTAAAAAGTCAGAATATTAAAAAATCAACTACAAATAACCCACACGTGAGCATGTTTCTTAAAGGTGTCACCAGGGCCTTGAGAGAAATGTTTGTAATAAGATAAGAAACAAAAATCTGGCGTGTAATTGAAAAGTTTTGATGTCCGATATATATTATTTGGAGGATCAAAATCTCCTCCCGTTGACGCCGCACAATGATGTTCCTTTTGAATATTCAAAAGTGTTGTTTTTGCACTTATATAAACAATAAAATATTTGCATTAATTATTTTAAATCATGCAATTTCCCCAAAAAAAAAAAAAAAAAAAAAAGATTTTTGCTCTTTCTATCCAGACTTGTGATATGGGAAAGTATCAGGTAATTTAATTTGTATTAAATGACAATTGTGGATCGGCCCGATAGGTCCTCAAAGTTCTCAAGACTCAAAACTTAAATTCTCATACAGTGCACACACGCAGAGAAACGTCATTTCGTAATATGTTCGTCGCAAACACTTATATATTTGCGGCAAACATTTATTGTTATCACCAACAAATTTTCTTTTATTAATTAAAAAAATATTGTGGTCGCAATGTGCTTTTATTCAATAAAAAATAATGCAAACCAAAAAATTTTTTTATTGAACTAACAATATTTTTTATTGGAATAACAATACTTTTAGTAGCCATAACAATAATTTTAGTTGCGATAACAATATTTTTAGTGACAATAACAATAACTATTATTATCAATGCAAATAAATAGGTTTTTTATTGATATAAAAACAATTTCAGTGGCGTTAACAAATATTTTTGTTACGGTAACAATATGTAATAACAATAGAATGATGCTTCTTGTTTATGGTTACCGCAAACATATTCTTTTCTGTGTGCTAAGACCTTTGCCTTTTATGAAAATTATTCTGTAACTTTGGAACTTTTGGATAATTTAACTTCGGGCTTAATTTTCTTTAAACTATAAGATATATCCCATACATGCAAGCAAATCCACTACTCGATTCCAGGACCCACTAGAAATATGTCCTTCTCCAAACAATATCCAAATAAATTTTTCTCAAGATGGTTCATGATGGCAATGAATTATCTTCTAATCATATGCGCTTCAAGGATTCTATTCCTTGAATAGAAGAGATATTCTACGTAATTATCACTATCACAAATGCAAAATTAATGTTAAATAACACAAATAATTTTTGAAAAATAAATTTATCTTATATGTATATGTTTAGTGAAGAACAGTTATAAATCGCTTTAAAAGCCACCATCATCTCAAGCTTATTTCATGCGTTATCCTAACATTAAATCCTGACATTAAATGGTCAAAAATATTTAAAAATTATAAAACCAATAAGTCAACAAATTTCTCAATAACTTCATTTTTTGTTTTATACGAGTTTCTTTTTTTTAATTTCAGAAACAATTATTCAATATAAAAATTTAAAGTTACTTTTAACATTTGCCCCAAGAAAATCAAGTTAAAAATATAAACATCAACCAACAACTCATACCAAAAACTTCAATACACTGACATACACACACACACACATACACATAGGGATGTATGTGTTATGTATTACAACAATTTTTGGCCAAAATAGTCAAACACACAAAATTATTAATACGTGTGTGTATGTTAACAAGTAAAAGAACGTGAATATTGTTCAAAATACAACAACAATTACAAAAACAATACAAGCTTAGAAATATATTTTATTTTATGAACTTTTTTCAACATTTTGCATTATTAATTAACATTAATAATGCAAGAAAAATATCTACAAATGTTTTCTATTTTCTAGAAGGGACGACGAAAAATTTACAGAAAAGAAAATATTTTGAAAATTTCAGAAATTCAGAAAAATCTTTAAAATTAAAATTGTTTTTTTTTTTTTAATAGAATTACATTTTGCTTAAATCCTTAATATATATTAAACGACTTTTTGGACGGCTCTCGATATATTTACGTTAACATGTATGATTTGCCTCCTACAAATGTGCAAAAAATTTGGTAAAACAAAAAGTTCTGAAATAATGATGAAATATTTTGAATTTTAAATATTTATAATACTCGACAGTTGTGTGAATGTATGAACAAAATACTTATACAAACAAACAAACAAATAAATAAATAAAAATATAAACATAATTTAATAATTCTACCCACAACATCCGGTTGTAAGCGGAAACCATTCAATCAGCCATTTATACACAAACACTGACAGAGTTATAAATTTTTAGAAAACAACATAATTTTTAGAATAAAAATAATTTATTTGTTTATTTCATTTGTTAGTCATTCATTCATTCAGTCACTCACTCAACTAGTCATTCCGTCATTCCCTGAGTTAGTTGATTTTTCCTTCATTTTCATTATCATGCCGCCTCATTTTATTACTTTGATTTGTTTAAGTTTCTAATTAAACAATTAACACAAAATTATTGGAAAATTATCTATCAAGAGCTGTAAATAGAAATTAGTAAAAATAAACAATAACAACAATTTAGCACCATCGCATGATTATTTATTACTTTACAATATTGCAAACTTATGGATCCTTCGCACTTGTAGTTTGAATGTATCCATACATACGTCTGCCTATCAGTTTTGTTGGTATAATTTCTATTGTTATTTGGTATTTTATTGGAGTTCCATCATAAACCATTTATTTATTGCTCTTGATTGCTCTTGATTTAATTTTATTTGGCTGATTTTGTTGAAGTTTTCCGCAAATAAGTATTATTTTTGTCATTTGTATGAATATTTTTGTTTTATTACACTTCACTTCACGATATACAATTAATTAAAAAAAGTTCAATAAGTTCTTGATAGGGTTCGGAACTAGTTATAGTGATAAATATCTTTAAATAAGAATCAGATCAACGATATAATAATTTTCAGAAAGCGCACAATGTAGTTATTAACTTAAGGTAGGTAGGTGGTAGATGGGTGGACTGCAGCCTGATAAGAGAAGAAAAAGAACGAGAGTAGTTAACTAAAAATTTTAAATGAATTTAAAAATTTTTAAACTTATTATTCAGTTCGATAGCCAATAATATTCTGTATTATATAGTAATTTTTCAAGGTCTTAGGTTGAGCTATTGATTAGTTTTTATTTTAAAGACATGATCAATTGCTATTTTCAGTACACTGAACCAAATGTCATAGGCAATATTAACGAAAAATTTTCGTAGAACTTTAACGAAAAAGAGATGTTAAATATATAAATTTATATTTCTAGTTGACATAATTTTTCTTCAAATTAAAGAATTTTCTTTAAATGTACTAAAAAAATAGTCTAAAAATTTTTAGTAAAAGTTGTTAAATTGAATAAAATTTCGTTGAAAAACTTAATGAAACATATTTTTCATTAAGTCAAAATCAACAGATATTTAGTAAAAATGCATTGAAAGTAAAATTACACACAAATTTACTCAATTTTCATACAAAAATAAAGTTAATTTGAATAATTTTTTTGTTAATTTAACTATTTTTTTTTTAGTCAAATAATTTCTATTTTTTTTTTTGTCAAATAGATATACATCCAGGATATAGATATACGTACAGAAGGAAAATATTTTATAAAACATTCTAATTAATATGATTGAAATTAAAGGAATATTTTCCATAAATTCATAAAAATGCAAATGGAAATTCTGCTGATCAACAAACATTTAAGTAACTTTTCATTAGAAATACAAGCCGGTCCACTCACCTCTATCATATTGACATTACACTATTTTTAGTTGTCTATTACGTTTTTTACACTATTAAATTATATAAAACTAGCTTTTACCCGATGCGCTTTGCAGCACAAAAATTCTCCTCAGTCCTGGATCTCGAAAAAAATTTCACACATTGACGTGTATTAAAAAAAGTAATTGGGACCAAATTCTCGCTGTAGTAAATCACTAGATATTCGATAATCAATATTTGCTTTGTATGGAAACTAAGTCTCCCCTGATCCTATCCGTCTTACCTTTTGTCTAGTAAAACAGTACCTTGAGCAAGTCATTGGTACCAAATTTAAAACTTCTCACTGTTACAGTTCTTTAGATATTCTATAATCAATATATGTTTTTTGGGGGGTACTCCTTCCCATGGTCCTTAATAGTTTATGTGTTAATTTATTACAACAATTTCACGTAATTCTATCCTCAGTTCAACTAAAATTTCGTAAATTTAACATAAATATGGTATTTAAATTGAATAATATTTATCAATTCAATGGATTTATTTTTGTCAATTTGAATAATGTATTATTCAAATTGAATAATTTTTATTCAAATTAACAACTTTTTATTTACGTATTGAAATAATCATATTGTCAATTTTTCGTCAATTTGAAGAAGTTACGAAAAATTAACGAAAATTTTTGTGAAGATGAATAAAGGATTCGTTTGCTGATATTTAACCTACTTTTCTTCTATTTTACATCCTTTTTCGTTATATTTACTACTTTTTTGGTTTAGGGTATTTAAAGAAATATACTTCTTAAATAATTAGGTTGGAACCATTCGTTCAAAAATTAAAAATAATTAAAATTTCAAAAAAAAAGTTTTTTTTTATAAATTAGGATTTAAAAAGGGAAAGTACTTATCACAATAATCGGATCCAAGAAATGGTTTTATCAGAGAATAAATGTTTTCATTTTTCTGCAAAAAAAAAAAAAAATTAGAATTTAATAGGAAATCTTGAACAAATTTTAGGACCTATGTTAGGTCCACTTACTTAAAAATACTAAAATAAACAGAAAAAAAATCAATTTAAAATTAATTAAAATAGAAATAATGTAACTTTTTTCAGTAATGATTTTATTTTATACATAAAAAAATATTAATTTAACATTGTAAATACAGAATTTTACTACAATTTTATATATTAATTTCGCAAGGTGACTTTATATGAGGACTAGATACAATTGTTGAAAATTGCCACATGATTAAGTGCATTTTCGTTGGAAAATTTCATGGGGGCTAATAAAATCATGGACCAATTAAAACAATAATCAGTCGGCATAGTATTTGACTTAACTAATGCTTACATTGTGAGCTCCTCATTATAAATACATTTTGGCCAAGTTTTCAGATAATTTATGAAACGGTAAGTAAAGTCGTAATATACTTCATAAAGCCTACAACATCGATTTTTATACCCTTTCCCATCAAGATAACTTTGTCATTATGTGTTATACGTTAAAACAGGATTTTAAACTCCATAATGACTAATTGACCGAATCCACTTAAGCAGCTTTAGCAGTTGCCTATTTAAAACCGTTTCATCATTAGGCCTATCACTCAACCAAGGCCTCTTCCCGAAATATCAATTTAAACTTATAAAACTCTTACTTATGGATCAATTATATTAACAGTCTTTATTACCAATTTTACGAATATTGGTCCCTTTATGGTAATAGCGCTCAAATAAAGCCTCTTTCCGCACTAAGATTTTAAGCTTTTAATACTCTAAAAAATGGACCAGTTCTATTGAAATTCAGTACAATTACTTTTCTATCGCCTGAGTATCAGCAAAATTGGTTTAGTATATTAGTTTTTAAATTAGCAAAATTGGTTTAGTATATTAAAAGATATAGACCGATATCTGAGACATCCCCTGAATTCAAGCAAAATGTTTTCCTAAAATTGTTATTTATAAATCAATAAATTAAAATAAATAAAATACAATTTTGTCAGAATATTAGGCTTTTTGTACTTTATTAACATTCCGAAAATTATCAAAATCGGTTAAGTAGAAAAAAAGTTATAGCCAATAATATAACTAATTTTATTACTCATTAAAGAGAAGCTTGTATATAATGTGTACGTCTGTACGTATGTACGATAAATAACGAATTTCTTTACACACATTTTAGTGGAGGGTATTGAAGATTCGGCATAGCCGATTATAGCATTTTTATATTGTTCTTTATTGTTCTTGTTATTATTTTATGCATATTAATTGAATATTATTAATTATAAACTGATAAGAAGAAATTATCACTGACTCTTCATTTGGTTCCATTTTTTTTTATTAAACAAAAACAAAAAAAAAAAAAAAAAAAAACAAAATAATATTGATTTTAATTGTTTGTCTTTTTCAGTTAAAACAATTTCATAATGCAAATAAATTATTACTATAGTTGTTGTTGTTGTTGGCGTTATTGTTTCCGATATTGCTGGCAACTATTGACTGACGAATAAAACGAAACGTGACTTCTTTGAATAAAAGGATTTACAAAATAAATACGAAAACTAAAAAAAGACTCTGAACCGAATGAAATGATTTCAATAAATCATCACCTTATTATGCGTCACAGAGTTTAATCCTTAATTATCATAAAATTAATATTATTAAGCTGAATCTTAATCGTTAATTAATTACAGGCAAATAATGAAATATTAAAAAAATAAAGTTTAAATATTACACTGTAACAAAAAAGGTAGTAAATATAACGAAAAAGTATATAGAATTGGAGAAAAGTCGGTTAAATATCAGCCAATGAAACATTTAATCATCTTCATGAAAATATTCGTTAATTTTTCGTTAATTCTTCAAATTGTCGAAAAACTGTCAATATGACTATTTCAATACGTAAATAAAAAGTGGCTTATTTGAATAAAAATTATTCAATTTGAATAATACATTATTCATATTGATAAAAATAAATTCTTTATATTGATAATTATTATTTAATTTTAATACCATTTAACTTTTTGGGTTCAGTTTAATTCCATATTTAAATTAAATTTACGAAATTTTAGTTAAATTGAGGAAAGAATTACATAAAATTGTTGTAATAAATTAATACATAAAATATTAAGGACCAAGAGATTACACAATATCTTAAGAACTTTAACAGTGAGAATTTTCAAATTTGGTCCCAATGACTTCCTCAAGAAACTGTTTTATTGGACAAAATATAAGACGGATAGGCTCAGGGGAGACGTTGCCCCCAAACAAAGCAAATATTATTATCGAATATCAATAGATCTACTACAACGGGAATTTGGTCCCAATTACATGTTTAATACACGTCGATTTGTGATTTGTGATGGTTCTTTCCAGATCTAGGACTGAGAAGAATTTTTGTGCAGCAAAGACCAACGTGTAAAAACTAATTTTAGATAATAATTAAATAGTGTAGAAAACATAATAGACAACTAAAAATTGTGCAATGTCAAAGGACGGCGAAGACAGGCTTTTCTGATGAAAAGTTAATTACAGGTTTGTTCATCATCTGATGTTCCATTATGCAAAATGGTAGACTTATAAAAATTTAGTTGAAATATCTGTGTTTTTACAATTTCAATGTCTTTTCCACAAGGGGCTTACGGCCTCCTTTAATGTGTAATCAAAGGTCGAATCTTAATTAAAATACACAATATTGTTCCAAACCTAAGCAAATTTTCGTAGTTAATATTCATCGCTTTATATATTCTCCTCAAATGAATTAATGAAATTTTTTTCTTTTATTTATTATTTTATAATATGCCAAATTAAAATATAATCAAAACTATACGAACCTAAAAAAAGCTGTTCGAAACTTAAGCAACTTTTGACATTTCGTATAATATTTTCTGTTTCTTTTGAATTCAGCGCATTTTTTGATTTTAAGATTCGTTAAAATATATATATAGACATCGTTCGAACTCAGATTTTAGGCAGTTTATAATTCTGAAGTACTTCAGAAAAACTTCATTGTACACCGACATTTGTATGGGGCCTAAATGAATTAATGGACCAACCACAACCGATTTCAATAGACCACCTAAGGACAAAATAAAATCAAGTGTCAAATTTTTTGAAATAAACTGCGAGCTAAACTTTGAAAAAAAGAGTCAGCCAGACGGACATAGTAAAATCCCATCAGGATTCTGGGTCGAACGATATACTAAAGTAGTGTTAGCAATATAGCGGCTGGCTGTTTTTGTTTGTAAACACTCTACAGGTAGCAATTTTAAGGAGAAATTCCGATGAAATTTGGTATATATTATTTTGTTCCAGGAACGAAGCCTTGAAATTGACCATGGTCCCATGCTCCCATACAATTGCCTTACCGGAATGAGGTTTTAAGCTCATAAAAGTCCAAAATATAAAGTGAAATTTGGCAACAAAAGAGTTTAATGATATTCTTAAATTATGTGAGATATTATGCGAGAATCGGTCCATTGCTTGTCATAGTTCACAGACAAGCTCCCTTCCAAATATCACTTTTGAGGGCATAAATCTTACATATACTTCAGTATTGTAATAATAACTGGTCAAATTAAAACAAATATAAGCAAAAATCTATATAAAAATTATAGGAGAGTCGGTCCATAATTTCTTCTAGCTCCCACATAACCTCCCAGATTCATTTTAAACCAAGAATAAATAAGAAAATAAAATTATACGAGGCGCCTTCATTATTTTTTCGTCACTACTATTTGTAACCAACATTGTGGTGTAAGGTATTACATAGTCGAGCTAGACATGTTTACATGTTATACCGTTCACCTAACCACAAACTTGACAAACTTATAAATAACCTTCAAAGTGGTATTCATAAGTTTGTCAATCCGTTTGTAATTTCCACAATTTTCGACTTAGATCCCCAAAAGAATATATGTTCTGGATCTGTATGAAAAAAGAAATTGAGTGAGCTATGCCCGTCTATCCGTCCATGTGACGGTTGAAATCAAGTTTATGATGCCGTCCGATAGTTATCATATATTTATAATTTTGCTGTTGAAATCCAGGAAATTGGTTCTTAATGGTGCAGATATTAGTAAAAAACTAAAGGTACCTCAAACACTTTTTCGAGTTTTTCCTATTTTTTGAAGAATTTATAATATTTTGAGAATTAATTTTTTACAGTTAGACGTGAAATGAATCGGACCATTAGTTTCGGGGCCCTATGAGACCTATGGACCTGGTTATGGCACTAAAGTTTTTTGCCTCGAATTTTAGTTTTTTTTTCAATTTTCAAATCGGTTCATAAATACCCGAGATATTAACAATTCTTTGTTTTCCTTATGGTTGTTGTTGGATACAGTATTAAAAACAATAATAATGTAAGGCAAAATAATCTTTTCGACGTTTTGAGCCAATTATAACAGGAACTTAACGTTGCTTTAAAAAAGTGAAGGGTATAAAAGATTCGCTACGGCCGAACTTGTTTTTTTTTAACATTTATTTTAATAAAACAAATGTTAAAAATACAATTTCTTATAGAAAATTTAAATCGTCTTGTTTTGTTATTTGTTTATTATTAATAATTCACCTTCTTCATCTTCGACAAGTAAAACAATTTTTCAACTTCATATTTACAACAAAAAAAAAAAACAAAATAAATATAAACAAATAAAAATAATAAAATTTATATCAAGAATACACAATTTGTTTAACTCTTTTTTATTATTTTTACAAAAAAAATATATTTACCATAAAATTAAAAATAAACTGAATTTATATGAAACATGAGCAATGAAAAAATATTTTTGGAAAATAATTCAGAGAAGCACAAAGCGAATTTTTCGCTTTTACAAGTGTGCATAGTGGTTCCAAAACCCTTTTTTTGGAAATAATTATGTAACTTTAGAATTATTGAATATTTTTAACGTGTTTTTATTTAAAGTGTTTTCTAATTGATTTCGAGAAGGGCATATTTGTAGTGGGTCCTGTGGTAGGAAAGTGGATCTTCACCTCGGGTATGTCGATTTTTTAAAAAAATCGCCAAATTTATTTATAATTTGATTGAAAAAATATTTTACATAAATATATAGGCCTTATAATTCTCTACTTAAATACGCTTACATTTGTCGGATAACTCTTATAGTTTAAGAGATATTTAAACCAAATTAAAATGTTGACCCATTTTGGACAGTTCTTTTAATTTTTTGTGGGCTCTAATCGAGCAAAAAAAATGTCTAAAATAAAACCTGAATTCTGTACAAAATTCTAAATAATTTCTGCGCAAGACACATACACCTATGTGGATTCAATAAAATGATATAAAATTAAAAAAAAAGAAATTTAGAAATAAATTAAATTTTTTTCTGATTTTTTTTTCAAAAAGGTGGTAATATTTTTCACTTTAAAATCAACTATTTTTTTTCTGGACTATATAATTTTTTTCTCATTTCTGACAGAATTTCTAAAGTAAATGCACATCGGAATTTCGTTAATTTTCACATATATTTCATTAGTTTTTTAAAGAGAAAAAATGTCAAAAGTAAAATCATCAAAAAAGTACCTTGATTATATAGCTACATTTGTTAGATATCCACACAAGAAATCTGTAATGGGCCATTACTCTTATAACGGCAGGATTAGCAATTTACTGAAAAAAGTGAGTTTTTTAAACAAGTTTTCCTCGGATTAGAATTTTGGGTATTTTGGAATGAAAAAGTGGGAATTTTTTTATAGTCCTATACTAAGGACAACTTTGTTCATGTTATATTCAAATTTCTTCTTGTTCCTCTAAATTCTTATAGAATTTATTTAATGTCAAATATTACAATTTTTATATAAATGCACTGAAAATAATTTTTTTTTTTTTAATTTTTGACAAATTTATTGAAGAAATTTATTTTAAATAGTTTATTATGTACATGTTATTATTTTTCAAGTAGTTACCTTTCCAACGATACCAAAAACTTATATAAAAATTGTACATCACTCTTCAAAAATTAACTGAAACTTGGACCCTTCCTCTAGAAATTTGCACATTTCCCATACAAATATGTGCTGAATTATTGTATGGAATAAGTGAAGAGCGAATTTCAACATGACTTTAAATAATATTGCATAACTTTATAACCATTAATCATATTTTAGTAAATATGGACTAGTTTGGAAGTGCATAGGTTTCTAGTTCCTCCCGGGGCCGGGTGAAAACCAATTTCTCCAAGTCCTCGGATATAACTTTGGATGCGACTAATTTCACCCGTACTCTCCCGGCCCCGTTTCGTTAAAAAATATGTAATAGTTCCAGCATTTTGGAACCACTGATTTTTAAAAAGTAAAAATATCGAAATAAAAATACTGAATTTAAAATTTGGTTTGTACGACTCCAACTTATTTCATATTGACTTAGTAAAATATTTCAAGAATTCGTTACGTATTTTGACAATTTGATTTCAAAACAATGACAATATAACAATTATCGTGATTTACATGATTTTTCATGTAAAATACGTGTTTACACGTATGAAATGTAAATGAATATAATCATATGTAATCTTGAATAAAGTCAAAATTGAGTAAAATGCTTTAATTCTTAAAAACTATATATAATCATATTGGAATTTTATCCAAAGGGTCTCAGAGTATATCATATCAAAAAGAAATGTATAACTTTTAATAGCACCTTTAAAGATGACAGAGGCCTGCCCATATTTGGACACATTAAAAACGTGTCAGACTCGTTTGCTGTTAAAAGATTAAAGATATTCCGTGTGTAACGCCAAGAAAGAATTTTATAATTCCCTTTAAACTATATAAAGTATTGTTCAAAGTCTAAACAATTTTTGCTGAAAGTACTGACATACTTCTATAAACTCTCTCTATGTTTAAATCCTTGACAGTAATTACAACAATTACAATTTTATATTCGATTGTGACGAATTTGAAATACCCTCCACTTCAAAAAGGCTTCATATAACAAGTAAGAATGTTATATTCGGTTATACCGAATCTTCAACGTCCTCTACAACAAATGCGTGTGAAGTAAATACGTTATGTTTCCTACATACAAATATAACATAGATACATGCTGATTTTAAATAGGAAACTGATTAGGACAATAGCAAAGAACATGGACGAATTGAATGAATTCGGACTATTATTTCAGGCGTGAGAATGTTTCTAACAGACAGACGGACATATCTAAATCGACGCAGATTATGATAAAAAATATTCTTTATGATTCTTTCTTAGTATTACATAAAGAATGATATATCTTGGTGGAGGTTAAGAAACCAACAATTAACTCTACAAATTGTGTTAAAAACATGAGCGACTTTTTTCTGCACTAAAAAAATAATAAATAAAACAAAAAAAGTTTTAAAGAAAAAATTATAGTTTTACCGAATCTGTGGCAAACTTTGGTTCTTCCACAATTTAAGTTTTTGAATTACCCAAATTTCTATAAAGTTGTCTTTTAGAGCAATATAAATATAGTATTGCTTACACTTTCTATAACTTAAAAATATTGTAACTCCTTTTCAATAAAAAATTGGCCAAAAATTGGTCTTTTTGGAAAAATTAAATCTAAAGTTTATAATTTTCGATTCCATTAAGATATTTTTAAAATATATTTTTTTTTACAAAATTTTGTAATTAGTTTATATTGAAAAAAAAACAACACTGAATCAAAAATAGAAGTAAATATAACGAACAAAACCTTTATTCATTATAACGAAAATTGTCAATATGACATTTGAATAAAAGTATTCAATTTGAATAATACATTATTCATATTGACAACAATATATTATTTATATTGATTGTAGTAATTTAATACCTAAACTATTAAGGGCCAAGGAAAGAAGTTCTTCCCATACAAAAAGAGAATTTTTAAATTTTGTCACAATGACTTCTTCAAGGAAGCGTTTTACTGGACAAAATATAAGACGGGTAGGATTAGGGTAGAAGTAACTCCCATACAAAGCAAATATTGATTATCGAACACTATATATCTATATTACAGCGAAAATTTGGTCTCAATTACGTTTTAAATACACGTCAATTTTTGATTTGTGATCTAGGATTGAGAAGAATTTTTGTGCAGCAAAGTGCACCGGATAAAAACTAATTTTAGATTATAAATAAATTTTTAGTAAATAAAACCTACGAAATTTGGTTCAGTGAATATATTAAGATCCAGTTTCTCTTTAATCCAGTCGCTTTAAAAGGAATACCAAGTGGTAAATTTAAATGTGTATAAACCAATACTATGACCAATAAGTTTTTGTTAACAATTTATTTTTAAATCAATTGTTTTTTAATTAAAATCAATGGTTACTCATGAACATACAAACACACATAAACATACATCAGTATTAACATGTTTTCTTTCATCAATCTGCATTTGCAGATAAATTTTATAAAAACAAATATAAATAATATAAAAAATTATATTTAACCAGCTTTTACCCGGTGAACTTTGCTGCATATACATTATTCTTAGTCCAACCTCCAGAACGTGAATTAAACAAATTTTATGCAATGGACCTTTTGCCAAATGCCTCTGGACCTGTACGTTCTAAAATTTTATTAAATATTTGCATTGCATGGGAGCCACCTTTTTTCCCTTAATCCTAACAGTCCTACATTTTGTCCAGTAAAACAGTTTGGAACCAAACTTTAGATCTTTGACTGCTATAGTTGTTTAGATATTCGATAATAATTTTTTCCTTTGTATGGGAGGTAAACCCCCTGGTCCTATCAGTCCTACCTTTTTGGCCAGTAAAAAAATTATTGAGAAAGTGATTGGGATCGAATTTGAGAATTTAAGAACTATTGCTGTTATTCTTTAGATATTCGATAATCAACATTTTCTTTGTATGACGCACCTATTCCCCTAATTCTATCGGCCCCACATTTTGTTACAGACAACCAAACACAGATTTATTTATATATATAGATGCATTTCTGAATGTTTTATCCAATTTTGTTGTGTTTTTATTATTTAATTTCTTTTTCATATATTTATAGTAACCGAATTAAATGGACTCAATCCAACAAAAAATCTCAATCGCAAACAAATAAAATTAACAATTTTTTTTACGCGTTAACAATTTTACTATTTATTGTTGACATACAACAATTGCATTACATCCTTCTGGCAGATGTTGTTATTGCATTTGCAAAGGCAACAAAAAAAAAATAAATAATATCGTCTATATAGTCACATCATGAACAACAGATGTTTGTTTAATTGTTGCACACATGAAGTACGAATAAGTAATGAAACATTTAGAAATAAGTTAAAGTATAATATGGGTTTAAGTATGGCTTTGTTGCATGGGACTCTATAAATAATTATAATAATTAAAAGAAACATCAACTTCATATTTGAGATAATAACTATTACTAATAATAATAATAATAATAATAATAATAATAATAATAATAATAATAATAATAATAATAACTATTACTAGGCTATGGTCCTAGTTTAAAAAAAATCAATAAAGAACCGAACTTTAACAGCTTAAAAAGATCTTAAAAATAGTGGACGTACAGACTTATATAATACAATATTTCTGAAACAATTCAATTGTAACATTTAGAAGTTTTATTGGCATAAAATATTATCCCAGAAAGAGGATTTTACAGCTATATAAATATAAACCGACGATCTGTATTTAAAAGCCTTATTCCTAGTCTTATCTAGGAGTTAAAGTCTAATGTGAACGGACTATAGCAAACAAGACTCTTTCTAAGAAAATGCTTCAAACTATTTCATTGTGTAATATTTTAAACCAATAAAACTCTTAAATGTTTCGATGTTATCGAAATTCGTCATCTAAATTAATTTTAAACCAAAAATTATTAAAGTCAAATTTCATCAATATATGTACATTGAATCTTTATATTAGAGTTTTATAAGCTTTAACCAATATTCCGGGAAGTAAAGAAAATTCATCAGTCCAAATGGTAATGGAGTGGTTTGTCATTTCGTGTGTAACGCCAAAAATTATACATTTTTGCATCAAATCAAAATGCGTCTAAAATCGGTTGGGTAGAAAAAAGCTTTCGGCCGATATCTGAGATTTAAATTATTAAATTTGACTTCCAAGAAAATGTCACTCACCAAAAAACTTTTGGATAGGGTAACCTCACAAACGCAACAGGAACGAGATATCGCATATCTCTCTAACTAATACAGGAAAGAGATTTGACACAAGAATAGTGCTTTGACACTGGATTATTACAAATATACTTATAGGGTACGAGAGAGTGGTATCCCCTAATAAATGAAACTTTTAATATCCCATATTTCTAAAACTTTTAAAGCGTATTTAAAAACGGAATATTACACAAATTTCTATAGGCGTTATCTCCCTTAAAAACGGAATTTTACATATAGTAAATATCTGAAACTGTTAGGGAAATTTTCATTAAAACCTTTATAATACTATAATAATTTCTATACAACAGTTTTGGAGAAATAATAAACGATTTTGTTAATATCGCATACTGGATTTTTTTTTAATTTGGCACAAGTTTGAAGCGATAATGTCAAAATATTAAAGACAACGTAATATTGGGATAGGGCATGACGAACTGGTACCCCCTTCAAAGTGAAATTTTAAATATGTCCCCACAATTATTTCTAAATCGATCATGATGGAGGGTATTAATAATTCGACATACCCGAATAAAACATTATTAATTGTTGCATATGACTTTGTTTATACGGAGCTAATTTAGATGAAAGTTTCTTATTTTATTTTATCAGATATCGGTCAGATCTGACAGTAGCGGTTTCAAGTAGCGATTTTCTGGGCAAGAGTTTATTTTAGGCTAAATTTTACCTAACTCGATCAGTTACATTAGAAATAAGTGTTCCATCAATGTACGACGGTCAGACTGACAGAGTTAACCGTACCGGGTTTGGTTCAAGAAGAATTTAACAATTGATAGGAAATTTTACAAAAACATAATATCTTTATTATGTCATAAACTTAACAAGAAACAAGTTAGAACGCTGCATTCTACGACGCCAAATATTTAATACCCCGTAAAAGTGGAAATTTTAAACATGTTCAAATTTCCGCTTTTAAGGAGACGCCACCCTCTCATTATGCAAATTTCTTTAGTTTTTAATATTTTAATATTAAATCTTTTTCCACATGACAAATTTTAAGAAATTTTCTTTAAAAGTTTCAGAGATATGAGATATCAAAGATTTGTTTGTTAGTGGGATACCGATCCTCCGTGCCATATCTAACAATATTTAGTTAAAGCATTTAAATTTTGGTCAATAGCAAATACTTTGGATAATTATAATGGATGTGAGCGTGCCTAAAACAGGCAGACAAATGGACTTAGATTTTGGTATAACGCAGTTACACACGGAATGACAAACTTAATAAACCCTAATCAACACTTGTTTTGGTGAAGGATGTAAAAAACTTTACTTCACACACAATCAAATCTTTTGACGTGCATTGTAGTATTAAAAACCCGAATATCGGTAAATACAACAACCATTACAAATTGATTTATTACATCCTTTTTTTATATGCTACAACAAGTTATTATGCTGAACTTAAACAAAAAAGAGGTTAGAATGTATAGTCGATTAATACCGACTGTTTAATAATCTACAACACATCGTCGATTAAAAATTGGATTAAATTAAAAGTTAATGAACGACCCTCGTATAATTTGATTTATTCTTAAGTGTACAGTATATTATTGTGACACTAAGATTTATGCTAAATTTATGAGTTTTAAAAATTAATAATTTTTCTGAAGTGGGTGGGGCTGTTTTATATTGGGGCTACATTAAATTATGAACCGACCCTCGTATAATTTTGCACATTGATTTTTGCTTATATTTATCTGAATTTTTTATCCTTAAAAGCGATATTTGGACCTATGAGAAATAATAGACCTACCGTCGCATATTTTAGCACATTGTTTTAGAACATTATAGGACTTACTTGTGCCAAATTAAAAATTTTTACGACTTTAAACCCCTATTCCGGGAAGAACATTTGTATAGAAGGTACCTGAAATATTCAACTGATCATGGCCAATTTCAATAGGTTTCGTCCAATTTCATCGAGATATTTCAAAAATTATGACCATGAACATCGTTAAATTTAAAAATGTTTCTGAGTCGAACGGTATACTTAAATGTGGGTATAACGTCATTTTTTCTGCATGTTACAAACATTAGCACAAACGCATAATACCCATACAGCTTCGGTGGTGTAGGGTATAATTATCATTTTTGTGGACAATTTGTGTTGGAGTCCAGAAATGATCAGTAGTCGTTGTGGTATGTAAATACATATACAATTTTGAATTGTTCGTATTGATATAATTTAATTAACATTATTGCATTTCTGTTATTTGTATTTGTAGAAATGTGCGTCAGTATTTCATTGGCAAAAAAAAAGCATTTAAAAATCATTATTGGATTTTTTTAAATACAATAAAATTGTTCTCAATGAATAAGATTTAAATATTCGATATTTATGCGATACCTGGAAAAATCTGAGAGATTTAAGGCTGACAAAATGATAATAAATTTCGGGAATTTACACTTTCACTTGTTCTGTGGATCATCACTATTCGTAGTCTATTAAATATATTGTTTAGTATATTTAACTTGAATCACTCTGCAATGCGTAAGACGTATGGGCAGAAGACGTCTAAATGTATACGTGGCCAAAACAAGAAACGTTTTAAGGACAAAAACAGGAAAGAAAACAAATACAATAAAATTAATCCAAAGGTCTCATTCAGAATCGAAAGCTCAAATGAAAAAGAAAGCATACCGATAATGAAGAGGCATGAAATCAATTCAAGAATGACACACTGGCTTTACAAACAATGGGAAAGAAATGCAACATAAAAATAAGCGATAACGATAAGGATAACACAAAAAAGAGTATTGGAAACAATTCTCTTTTTAACCTATAAAAATTGTGGGTACGATAAGAAGTTTCTGTATTATCGGTTCCAAACAAAGGACTCCAATGAAATACACACGAAGCGCAGAGAAGTTCTATGGGGTGCATATTGCTGCATAGATGATCCAAAAATAAGAAAAGATCTACAAACAGAAAAGTCCCACTGGCTGCCGAACCATACCATGACTTTACAGACAACAAAATGGCTATAAAATTGACAGCTATCAAGAATACGAAAGAAGGACTGATTGGAAACACATCTATTGGATACCCGAGCATAAGAAAGCGAACAATCTACAATGAAAAAGAAATGCAATATAAAAATAAGCGACCGATAAGGATAACACAAACAAGAGTATTGGAAACAATTCTCTTTTTAACCTATAAAAATTCTGGGTACGATAAGAAGTTGCTGTATTATCGGTTTCAAACAAAGGATTCCAATAAAATACTTAGGAAGCACAGAAAAGTTCTATGGGATGCATTTTGAATGTGAAAAAATATGTGAATAATGAAAAAATTCCGTTGGGATGTATTGCTACACCAATGAGTCAAAAACTAAATAATTTTAATCATATCTTTAAGAATATTGCATATTTTTGACATGGACATCACCTATAGAAATGTGATTTCCTCCTCCGGGAATTTCTTTAAATCTTCAAAATTATCATATTATATAGAATTTGCCTGATTTAAACCCATATATCTATGCATTACGTACAAATCTGTCGAAAATCTATTGGAAACATTATCACGGTCACATTTATGGCCCGAATTTAAAAAAGACTTAAATATAATTTATATCCAAAAACTTCTTATTACTATTCCAACTCCCAATGTACGCACATATAAAATTTCGTTTTATCTACAGTGTGAAGCATATTTGCGTAAACATTTTTATGAATTTTAAGTAAACTTTTTATAAATATATATTTTTTGTTATAATTTATTAATTTATTTATAATTCAAAATAAAATAAAAAATATGAATGCAAAAGCAATTTCGCAATTCCGAAAAATATAAAATTAAAAACGTATTTATTATTGAAGAAATTAGTTAGTATATAATTTTAGACACATTTATTATGACTTGAAAGGAATTGTCTATTAAAGAAAGAAATATTATAATTAATAATCATAAATAAAGTAAATCGTACTCCGAAATTGCACAAATAATCAATAGATGTAAATCATCAATTCAAAAAGTAGTTAATCGTTTCCAAAAGGAAACAGAATTTAAAATAAACCAAAATCTAATCCATTGAAAGTGCTCCGACGATTGGAACAGAGTTGAAGAAAATATTGGGCAAAAGCATTTCTATGGATGTAATACGCAAAACTATAATAAAAGCCAAATAAAACGCTCGTAAGAAGCTCTACATTAACGAAAGATATAAAAAACTAATAAATTTCGCAAACATTTATAAAAGTGAGACAAAAGATTTTGGGATAGATCGATCTCTTCAGCCGAATCAAAATGTATAATTTTTGTCTCTTTTCAGCGTACTTTAGTGCGGGAAAAATGAAGTGCTTAATCCAAGTAACTCTCAAAAACCTTGAAACATGGATGCGGTAATATACTGTGTGGGTATATAAGGTGTAGGCAATTTGGAATTTATTGTGGAAAAAACTGCCAAACTAGATAGTCTTAAGGACAACCTTAACCAATCTGCGTGAGAATTTTAAATTCTTAAAGATTTTTACTTGCAACAGAGCAATGATTCTAAATTTACTGCCGCTGTTATGATTTGGCTTGAATACATAAACTCACAACATGCTTAATACTTCATCACTAAGTATAATCCCAATAGAGCATGTCGTTCAATCGGAATCACCAGAAAAAACTTATAAATCCTATGCCAAATCGTTTAAATGAAGTATTTAAATTCAAAGAGAAGTCCTGCAAAGTGTTATATGCGACATTTTAATAAACTTTGCATTTTAAATTTATTTTAATTTTGAATAGTACCTACACTTTTGCAGTGTAAGAATATAGAATTACAACAGGTTTCCGTTATTTTCAATTAATATTGTTGAAGACATTTATATTTTGTTTTTTATATCCATCACCACCGTATGTAGTTGATATATAATGCATTTGTGCTGATGTCTGTAAAATGCAGAAAAAATGATGTTACACCAACTTTTAATCACTTCCCGGCGATATCTGTCCATCTGCCTGCCTGTCTGTCCCGCTGGCTGTCCATTTAAATGTTGTGGTCCAAGGATGAAGCCTATTGAAATTCGTTTTATTCGGTCCAATATTTCAGGTAGCTCTCATAAAAATGTTATCTCAAAATAGGATTTTAAAAGAAATTCAAAATAAATAAGTTTTATATTATTCTAAATTATGTGCCAAATTATGCAAGGGTCCGTCCATTACTTCCCATGGAACCCATACAAGTCCCCTTGCAAATATCACTTTAAAGGACGTAAATCCCTCATAAACATTGGTTTTGTAAGAACAACTAGTTAAGTTAAGACAATCTAAAATCGATGTAAGAAATTATATGAGGGTCGGTTTATCATTTATTTGGGACCGATATAATTCTTTTCAAACACATAAATTTTACATAAATGTTAGTGTCACATTAATGTACTTAACACTTAATCATAAATCAGAAAAACAATTTATTCGAAAAAAATTTCAAACGTATTTCTAAAATTCATAGAGTCGTGATAATAACGATTTGTGTATTTAACTCCATAGTCCAAAATTGACTTATGTTTACTAGTTACTTTTTTTTAATTAAAAATAATGTTTGGTCCTTGTTTTTAAAACGTTTATTTTTATTAATTTTAAAAAATTTTTACAATTGAATTTTATAAAATTTAGTTAAGCACTTCTTACAAGAACTTCACAATTAAAATCGCTTATATTTTCGCTTTTTAGCACTTCCTTTCCATTTACTAAATAAATAAAATTATTTTCATCATTCTCCTTTGAACTTAATTGACCATAAAGTATTTTACCCTCATATTCCCCTCGAGCAATGTATTGTTTCTCTTTCGTTCCAGCAGATCCAATTTTATCTACAAGCAACATTTCATTTAATAACTCCGTTACATCAAACGCATTTACTGGTATTCTATTGTTTGTGCATTGAACCCATTCGTAAAAATCTGAATCATCGGAACTGACATCTAATAGTTCTACATCTTCGCTTACGTCATAGACGTGACCATCATAAATGGCAATCGCGCTTTTCGGTGGTACAAAATAGGCCGCTAAAATATGTTTTTTATGAAAAACTCGTGCTGCATAAATATTTTTGTTATCATTATTGGGATCAGTACCAATTTTAAGTAAACATTCTGAAGATTCAGTTTCCTTTAAATCAGTTTTTTCATCAAAATACATCCATTCATACTTAAAAATCATATAAGATTCCTCATCGCTTTCTTCGTTTAATGACGAACATAATTTTAATTTGATACACTGATGAGGACTATAATTGATGTGACAGATAGAACAGGTTTTTTTATAAAGAATCTTTTCCAGACAGTCTCCATGATAAGTATGACCACATTTAGTTATAGCGTAAATATCCTTAGAATTATTCAACTTTTGCGAACATGAGGCACACAAAACATTCCGTGAACTCATTTTTTTGGTATCGATCTTTTCAAATTTATATTACAATTAAATTTAATAATAATAATAATGATTTCTATTATAAACTTCTTAACCGATCAAATATGTTTTATTTTAAATTAAGAATTTCAATAAGTAAAAATTTTATAGTTGGTCAAGCCCGACTATGTGACACCCTACACCACATTGTTTACCGTAAATTTCCTTTCCCAATTTGTACTTATTATTATTATTATTATTATTATTATTATTATTATTATTATTATTATTATTCTAACATTTAAGTAAAATTTCTGCATTTTAAAGGGATTATTTTCAGGAAATTACAAAAAATTATGGACCGGTTTTGGCTTACATTTATCTTAATTTGAATATATATTTTTACAATATCTACGTATGTGTGCGATTTATGATTTTAAAAGTGACATTTGGATGGGTGATTTTATTGGTCCTATGAGAAATAATGGACCGATTCTCGTTTAATTCGGCATATAGAATATAATAAAATTTATTTGAGCAAAATTTGGTTAAAATCGTTTTATGGGCTAAAATTCCAATCCGGGGAGACATTTGTATGGGACCTATATGAAATAATGAACTGATCATAACCAATTTCAATAGGCATTCTAATTGGGCAATTATAATAGTACGTTCCAAATTTCTTCAAAACTGCGACCTGTTCTATACGAACAAGCATGACATGGACAGTCAGCCAGACGAACATACATGCTTAAATTAACTCAGTGATTCTGAGTCGAACGGTATACTTAAAAGTGATGGTGGGACTATTTTTTCATCTCGATACAAACATTTGCACTTATTCATAAAACCCCTACCACCTATTGTGGTGTAGGGTATAATAAATTTGTGGTCAATTACGAAATAAGAATTCAAACGACTTATTATTCATTATCAAAGTTGAAATATAAGATGATTAATATCACCTATCACGATTAGTACAATTATTAATAAGGCTATTAGGTATATATATATATATTAATAATGTCTATTCTCTTTGCTTGAAAGATGACTTATTATCACAACAAAAAATTTACAAGAAATAGCAGTCAATAGAGGCAAAATCTAAATTATAATTTCAACACGTGGTGAAGAGGATAAGAGGTAATCATATTTGACCCCATAATGTATATATATATTCTTGCAACAAATCGAAATCTGAGTCGATTTAGCTATGTCCACCTGTGTTTCGGTCTCTCTGTTGTTGGCACGCTCACATCTACAATAACTGACAGCTTAATAAAATCGATAAAAGAAATTATAAGAGGTCGGTTCATCATTTATTTTGGTCCGATATACCCCCTACAAAACAAATCATAAATGTTATTGTCACATTAATGTACTTTACATCATAAATCAGAAAAGCATATTATCCGAGTGCCGTTCATAAATTTAAATTAAATTATAAAAATCGGTTCAGTAGAAAAAAGTTTTAAGCCAAAAATATAACGAATTTAATGATTCATGAAAAGTTTCGTGTTATATTTAAGAAAAACTTTTACATATTGTATACGTCTTTAAGTGTATGTGTGAGTGTGCATGTACGAAACATAACATATTTATTTCACATGCCTTTGTGGTGGAGGGTATTGAAGATTCGTCTCAGGCGACTTTTGTGATTATATTTAACGAATTATAAAACGAGTTCAACCAAAGTAAGTCTTATTAATTTTTAAAACGATGTTCCAAATTATACGAGGATCGGTTAATTATTTCTCATAGGTCCCTTACAACTTTCAAACTCATAAATCGCCAAAATATTGGATATTGTAATAATATTAACTCAAACTTAGATAAATACAAGCCAAAACCGCTATGCGAAATTACACGAGGATCGGTACATAATTTCTTCTAATTCCCATACAACCCTCCAGAAAAAAATTTTTAAATGCATAAATTTTATATAACTATTAGTATTACAAATTATATGAGGGTCGTTCATAAATTTTTCGTAGCAGATATATACAGCCAATAATGTGGTATAGAGTATTACATAGTCGGGCTTGACTGACTATAAGATTTTTTCTTGTTGTTATATATGTTTGTAGGTATATGTGTAAGTGTTGATGTACGAAACATAACGTATTTACTTACATGTATTTGTGCTAGAGGGTACTAAAGATTCGGCATAGCCGAATATAATATTCTTACTCGTTTTATTTTATTTTCTTAAACACATTAATATTTTATTATTTTAAATTCATAAAATTATTTACTTAAATTAGGATACCAAGTTTATGCTTCACACTGTATGTTGTGTCAAAATTTTAATGACATTTGTCAGATATTGTTTCTCCTTTTCAATTAAAAAATTATTATATTTTAGTTTTAACTCTCATTTATAATTATGGAATATAATTTTTTTTAAATTATGGAATATAATTTTTTTATAATTTTAAAACATTTAAAATGATTTTCTTATATTTTATCTTAAAGTTTACAATAATAATTCATATATCTATATTTGTATATATATATACGTATATAAGATTTTCTAAATACTACAAATATTACAAAATTAAATCAAAAAAAAAAATTAATAAAATAATCAAAAACAACATGTTTAACATAATAAAATAATCATTGACTTTTCTTTCTTAAAATAAACAAACAAAAAAATAAACATCTTAACATTTTCATCTTTAGTGGACAAAACCGTTTTTTAAGTTTAAAATTCAACTAAAAATAATGAAAATCATGTTTCTCTTTTTCTATTTAACCACACACATACACACACGCATACTTACGCAAACTTGCGCATTACGCACACGCAAACTTATGTATTCTTATACAGTCCACCACCACAATTTGTGAAATAGTATATTAACTTTGTCATTCGGTGTGTAACGCTAAGATGGAATCATCTTAGACCCCATTATGTATATATTCTTGCAACAAATCACTATCTGAGTTGATTTAGCTGTGTCCGTCCTTCTGTCAGTATGTCTGACAGAGCTCAATGAAATTTAGCCTGAGTATTTGTTATAGTCCTGAGAAGTTTTCTATTAAAAACCAGCAAAATCGCTTATGTATATTAAAAGATATAGACCGATATTCGAAGTTAAAGCAAAATGCTTTCGTAAAATTGTCAATTATAATTCGAAAATTTATAAATATATAAACTTTTATATATTGTGTACGTGTGTGGGTGTATGTATGAATGTTTATGTACGAAACATAACGTATTTATGTCACACGCATTTGTGGTGAAGGGTATTGAAGATTCGGCATGGCCGAATATAACTTCCTAACTTGTTTTTTTTTCCTTTTTCTTGTAAAAAGTGAATGAAGAACACAAACACCAAAAATGCCTTAAGATATTTAAGTAGTTAAATGCTTTAATAGAAAATTTAACCTCTATAAAAATTGTTATGACCAAAAGTACTAAATATAGTACGTACTTGTACATTTTTTTAATTTAAAGACTGACAAAAAATTATGGGAACAAAAGTACAAATAAAATTTAATTAGGACAATTTGTGGGGTTATATGAAAACTGTGAAAAATTATGGATCGACCCGCTTTTATTAACTCAGGGTATCCTTAAAAAGCCAGCTTGTCGGACATCGTTAAATTCTCTAGGAATAACAACAACATTATTATAGCATTCCTTCATGTCTTAAGCGTTATGTTCTAACTTCAAATAATTTAATCTTATACGATCGATGCAAATTAATTAAGTCATCGTCGGTCAAGTGAGATCGAAAAATTCTTAACATACATATTTTTTTCTTTGAAATTATTACAATTTACAAAATAGAAATATTTTTATAATATAATCACTAGTGATGAAATTTTGAACCTTTTTCGGAAGGTCTTTCATTAACTTTTGACACTTAATAGCATCTCCGTTTAAAATCTATCACACTTTCAGACACCTTTTTGTGCTCTTCAACTTTCTTTTAACAAGATCCCAATATCTCGTCACTGGCCTTAGCTTCGGGCAGTTTGGAGAACTTGTCTCTCTTGAAACAAATACCACATTATTGTTCTTGTACCACCTAAGGACTTGATTACCATAGTGACAGGATGTCAAGACAGTTCAAAAATAAGTGGACACATTATGAAGTCTTATTAATGAAAGCAGCCTTTTTCATGTAAATTTCAGTTTTAACAATTGATTGACTTCCTTCGTCGCAATTGCATATTGATGGCCATATCAAGAATTTTTTAGGAAATTTTGACTGCTTTTGGAGCCTCAGCTTTTCTTTAACATTCCCTTGGGCATCAGCAACGTTAAATTTTGTACAAATTTCGTGCTCTTTTTTTGGTCTGTAAATTTTTAGTGTTCCTGTCAGGAACTTTTAGATCCCTGTATGTTTTTAAATCTGAATTAGCTTTAACTTTTCAGGCACTAAGTTAATCGGTCTGTTTTTCTACCAGATATATTGGAAGCACTTTTGAAAAGCTTTTTAGTTTTGGCTTTAGAAACGCCATTCCTTTAACCTGAACTATTCTATTAACAGACAAGGCCTGTCGGTGCTGTTTAATAATACTGGAAACAGTTTGACAAAGGTAACAAGAACAAGGCCTGCCGGTACTGTTTAATAATACTAGAAACAGTTTGACAAAGGTAACTTGATCAAAAAATAAATCAAATTATACTTGGGTTAAACGTTTTAATGAAATATGTATGTTAAGAATTTTTCGAACTCACTCCTTAATCTCTAGACAAATTTAGCTATTTCTTATACTTAACTGTGCGAATAGAGCACGTTCGTGGTAGAAATGTATGAAAAATAGCAACATTTTACTAGAGGATGACTCGTTTAGGTGGGATTTTCAGCCAAAGTGTAAACATACACAAGTATTTGCTATCTATGAATACGATAGGACTTGAAGATTCAAAATTTTTTAAAGTAAGTTGAATGCTCTTATACACCACAGCTGTTGGTATGTAAAATTTTACGTATATTTAAATAAATCTAACCATGATGGAGAAGAGGCTGAAATAACTTTTTTATATAATAATTTTCTTCACACTGTCTACTGAAATGGCGGAACTTAACACAATTTAAATGCAAATTATGATGAGAAATTTAAAGATAAAACAACGCACACAAAATAAACCATAACAAAAGTCTTTAATAATTTTTACAAGTTTAAATTTCATAATTTTGTAATAAAATGTTGAAAAGCAAAAATAAAAAATGCAAAGTGTTAAATGGGACCAAAACACGGCTAAGAAGTGAGTGTATAATTGCAACACAATTGCATTATTGTTGTTATGCTTTTATATGTATTTGTATGTAACTGTGTGGTTGGTTGTTTAATGGTTTCTTATAAAAATGTTGCATTTTCTTTTACACCTCTTCAGTCCAACTTAAATTAAGATTTTTGTTTTGTTGCTACAAGCAAAAGTTTTATTTCAATACTTGGAATATCCGTTTCCGGTTTGTTATTCTTCAAGTATTAGCAAGAGCGAAAATGTGTGTGTGTGTATGTGTGTAGAAATTTTAAATCGTTCTTATGCACAAAAAAAAAACAGTTTAGCAGTGAAGAAACAAATATTTTAAAAGAAATCTCACTTCATTTTATAACTTTAACGCGGTAGATGGTATTTATTTCATTACAGGATTAATCTCATGTTTGTGCTCTTTACAGTGTTTTGTGTGTATGTGTATAAATCTGCTACATCTGATTGCATTCTCTTAACGCCATTCTAAACGTTCAAACAAAATTCGTAGGCGAAATGGCATTCATTAATTTTTATGATTCCACATTTCATTTTAATCTTAATCTTTGTTTTAGATTTCTATAAAAGAAAATCGTTTCGAAAAACTTTTGCTCATTTTATAAAATTCAATTAATTGTCTAAACGAAATAATCTATTTAATTTATATGATGAGTATTTCACTAAAAAGCAATAAAATATTTTAAAAATAACTTAAATTAATTAATGGTTCTAGTTCAAATGCAAAAGGTTAAAAAGTAAAGGTATAAATAGTGATTTTAGTCCCGGGATAATGAAAATAAAACATGAGTCTAGATTTCAAATTAATTGTTAGTAAACATTTAAAGAGGACAGTAATCTTCCGTGGTATAACTGTTCACTTTGCTGGAATGATTAATATATAACGATAACCTCCACTTGTGGTGGAGGGTATTAAATTATAGATTCTGAGAGAAGTAAGGGTTTACAGAAGACCAGGAAAGCTGTGTAGTAACCCCTAATAGATTCATAAAAATCGAAATAAATTTGATAACCGTTTTAAGCATGTTTTCTTAGCACGTGCCAGATTCAGAGAAAATTTTCTGAATATAATTTCAGCAAGAATCCATAATAAAATTACATGAATTTGAAATTGCAAAAATCATCTCAGAACCCATAATATATATATATTATTGCATCAAATCAAAATCTGAGTTGATTTAGCTTCGACTGGCACGCTCACATTCACAAAAATTGGCAGTACTTACAAATTTGACTTAACTATTTGGTATAATCCTGAGAACAGCCAGCAAAATCGGTTCAGCATATTAAACCATATAGACCATTAACTGAGGCAGCCTCTAAATTCAAACGGGGAACTTTCATCAAATTTTCAATTATAAATCGACAAATTAGAATGAAATTTTTCTATAACATCAAGTTATATTTACTTCACTTTGATTTCAAAAATTATCAAAATCGGTTCAGTAGAAAAAAGTTGAAGCCAACAAAATAATTAATTTTATGGTTCATTAAGTGTTCCAGTGTTATATTTAAGAAAAACTTTTATATATTGTATACATTTGTGAGTGTATGTGTGAGTGTGTTTGTACGAAACAAAGCGTATTTACGTCACACGTATTTGCACTGGAGGGTATTGAAGATTCGACATAGCCGAATATAAAATTATTTCTTGTTATTATATTTACTGTCTCCCAAATGAATATATTATTTATCTGATAAAAATGAGTGACCAAAAAAGCCCGTACTTAAACTATTAAATATTTTCAATAAAACCAAACTTGGTCTTACAAAAAGTTGGTCAAGCATTCAAGATTTGCCGTCAAACTGTTTTCAATGTTATTAAACTTAACCGAGAGAACTTGTCCGTTGTAATATTGATTCTGGTAAAAGGAATGGTCCACTTGATATTTCCAAAGCTAATTAGAAAGCATTTTCAAAAGAGCTCCCAACATATCCGGTAGAGAAGTAGCCCGTTAAGCTCTGTGCTCGGACTATTTGGTACGAAAAATTAGAGATAATGCAGATTTAAAAACATACAAGGCTCAAAAAGTTCCAAACAGAAACGGTTTAAGGAAAAAAATTTAGAGGGCTAAAACAGAGAAGGGAAATTAAAGTCAACTTTTATAGAAAAATATTCTTCTGATTCTGGCAGATAACGTTATCATCGTCACTGGAGAAAATCTCTTAGCGACTTATCTTCTTTAACCGCTTTTTAAACATCCAGGTACTGATCACTTAACCTAAAAATTGTGGGAAAAGGAGATGGTATTTATGAGGAAGTAAGTATTAATAGAGTGCCGAATGTCACATAAAAGACTGTTCTAGACTTATAGTGTCTAAATATAACTTGCTCCAGTTATCAATAACATAACATGGCTTATAACATTTGATTCTATGAAAATATTTAATTTTTTTTCTTTATAAAGTTTTATTATTAGTTTTTAATAAAATAAAGAAAAAATGTCGAAAAACGGACAAAATTTGGATTAGCTATAGAATAAAAATTCGACAAGGTCAGTCAAAAAGTAAAATTTTAAACTTTTGAAGCTAAATAATGAGAGATATCCTACTCATATGATGAGGTCTTCAGTAGCGAAATCCATTCATAAAAAAATCTTTAAAATCGGTTTAGATATAAGAAATCTGGGTCTTTTATATATTTTTATGACCCGAGATGACCAACTTTGGGACCCTGTGAACCGACCCCTGTTAGGTCCACAAAGTCCAAAGTCACTCGTGCACAATTTGTAGAGTTGCCACTTAAATATTTTACTATTGTTATCTTGACACTTGTAAAACAAAAACATCTGTTAAATGTCAAACAATTTGTTGGTTTGTGTGTAAACAATTCTTATAGAAATAAGAAAGTTTTATTATTTTAAATTTAAATAAAAAAAAATAAATCAGATATTAAAAAAATAAATAAAAACAAAATGAAACATGAAATTGTTGCAAATAGTTGTCGCATTTGTTTGACACAAACAAAAAAGCTGCGTTCCTTATACAAACCAATAGATGAGGGTGATGAACCGCCAAATGAAATGCTACAACTGATCACGGGAATCGCAGTGGAAAAGGTTTGCTTTATTTTTATAAAAATAAAGAAATACTTTAATCTAAAAACATTTCTTTAACTCATTTTAGCTCGAAGAACATGAAACGTTACCAAAAAATATTTGTAAAAATTGTGAATTATCACTGAATATGGCATTCGAATTTCGGGAAAATGCTTTAAAAACTCAGGAAATTATTGTCGAATATTTAAAAGCATTATATCAAAATAATGAAAGTGATGCTAATAATGGCCAAGATGAAAATGAGTCTATTAACTCATCCACATCTAAATACAAAAGTGAATATGAGGATATTATGAATTTAGAACCTATTGATTGTGTGGATGCTCTAGATGATGATATACAAGATGAACACAATAAAACATCTGAGGAAAATGACGAAGAGTATAATGAACATGCAAACGTTGAAGAAAATGAACTTATGGACCAAGATGAACCAACATTCTATAAACAACAAGAGCATTTAGAAATTTTAAAAGATGATAATGGAATAATAGATGAAAATGAAAATTATTCCGATGATCAACAAGATGAGCAAAGTGAACAACAAAATATAGAAGACATTAACGAAAGTATAAATAATGAAGGAAATATTGTATGTAAAGATCAGATTGAAATTATAGCCACTGAAAATGGTGACTACAGCGATGATGAAAATACCTCTACAAAAAGAAGCATTAATACAAAAACTAATAGAAAAAAGTTATCCAAAATATATTTGAAACCTAATACGGATTTGGAAAACTTAAATGACACTAATAAGATGAAACTAATACCTCGCCGAGGACGTACATCAACGAATGTAAGCAATCAACCTGGTCATATATGTGATATCTGTGGGAATGTATTTGCCAAATTGGGACGTATGATGGAACATAGACAAAGACACAATAAAGAGCTTAAATACTGTTGTGAGTAAGTATTGCTAACAATTTAAGTATATATTCATAGACTAGTAAGTAGACGGGAAACTGATAGAACTGAAATTCAATTATACTGTGAGAAACTTAGTGCATATGAAAGTATTTTTAAAAACTTATATTAGTGTTTCTGAAATACTAAAAATATTCACTACCCTAGAATTATATCAGTTACACTTCTAGTTGTATTCCATGTATATATTTTTAAATAATGTAATAAATTTTTAATCTTTTTCATTTTAGAATATGTGAACAAAAATTTCTAACCCGAGAACTTTTGCGCAAACATATGTTCTCTCATAGTGGTGGCAAACCTTTAAAGTGTAAATATTGTTCACGCACATTTTATTATGAAAGCGTACGAAAAGCCCATGAAGCGTAAGTATTAACAGAGTGTAGGCTTTTCCAAAAATAATCAAAATTTAATTTATCAGAGTTCATCAGGGTCATAAACCCTACGTTTGCGATGTTTGTAATAAAGCATTTAGTTATGCTCATGCCTTAAAAAAGCACAAACTAATCCATGATGAAATAAAACTGTATCGCTGCGATTATTGTAAAAAAGATTTTCGCCTGCTTCATCATATGAAACAACACGAAATGACAAAATTACATCAAAATGCAGTACGTTTTGCAAATTCAAAAATTTATGAAGATTGCCAAGAACTTATGGGAGAAGAGCAAGATTTAAATGAAGATATTCTGTTTATTGAAGAAATTGCAGATGATCAATTAGCTAGCGCTAGCTAAGATTTCAAGAAATCATCTTTTTTTTTTTGTTTTTAATTCTATTTTTATTTATATTTAATTGTAATAAATAAAAACAAAGCCAAATTGTATACACAATAACCTAAATACCAATTATTTTTATTTTCCCTTAATATAAGATTAAAAAAAGTAATTTAAAAGAAAAAAAACATTTTTAATTTAAACATAATTTGTTATATTTTTTGTAATTACTGTTCTGTACTGTTGTACTGTTAAAACAAACTTATTACATAAAAAGTATTAAACGTTTAATGAGTATTATGCTATAGTTGCCCTATTTATGCTTTAATGTCCAAATCTCTATATATTGCTTTATCTTACAATGCTAAGAAAGAACGACGAAAATCATTGTCACATGAGCTTCGATAGAAGCCTACTTTTTTACTGGTCATTTGACGAAAACGTCTTATGCCTTCGTGAATCTCCTGAACACTAATAGGTTTAACAACTTCCATACCACGACCCTGAGTTACCTCTGGACAAATATGCATCATGGCTGGTGAAGCGCCAGTCGAGGTGACACGACTATAAGGCTCTGTAACACGATTTGAAGAATTTAAACGTGTTAAAATTGCATAATCTACTATTACGGCAATAGTTTCATGCGCAAAATATGCCAAAATATTCATAGTTGTTGTCGGTATTCTTAAATCGGCCGGCAAATCAAGAAAACGGCGAAATTTATTTTTGATCTTTTCACCATGTCGACAATAGAATGACGTTTTACGAGCTTCATTAAATTCTAAATATTGTTGTCCACTTAATATCTGCGAAATGCGATCTGCCCGAAACAATCGTCTGGTACGATCTTCATCATACATCTCCGGCACATCAATGCCCAATTCTTCATCTGATTCTTGTTGATCTAAATCTTCCATGAAATCTTGAGGACGTCCAGTTCGTATACTCAGAAATTTTTTCAATATACGCATATCCTTTAAATGTTTACGCATTCTCGCAATTTTCACTGGATGATTTCGCATTAAAAATTCAAAATCAGCTTGAGAGGGGCATGGGTTGTTTTTACGTTTCATGGCAACCAAAGAGGCTTCATTGAACATGCCTCTTAGTTGTTGTTGCAATATATGTTCAACTAATTTAACACTTTCCATGCGAGGTTGATCACTATCACCAAAACTTCGCATAATGTCTGAAATCTCTGACAGTAAAGAAACAGGCGAATCATCCGGTACCATCGAATTAGTGGCATTTGTGTTATTCGCTACCACAGTGGTGATAGTAGGATTAATAACAGCTCCTAAACTAGTAGTGTTATTTATATTACAATTCATAATTTATTCGATTTTCTAAGGTTCTTTAAAAATGATCTACTTCTAAGAGCAAATTAATTGTTTTTTGTAAACAAAATATTAAAAGGTATTGCCAGCCTAAAATTAATATTTGCAGCTGAGTAGGTAGAATTGCCATAACAATTATTTAGATTTCGTTAAATATTCTTGCCATATTAATTAGTTTTAAGATTTTCAATCATTTTCTCTTGTTATAAGTAAACAACCAAGGAATAGTTGAAAAGAATACCCACTTTTTATGTTTTGTAACAAATTAATAATCTAACAAAAAAATATTTAATAGTATAGTGATTTAGATATGCTTGGAAAGCATAATAATACTTAATCTTTAATTTTTGAAAGCTTAAATTTGTATAATTATAACCTCCACCACAATAAGTGGTGAGGGCATAATCAAATCAAAATCTGAGTCGAATTAGCTATGTCCGTCTGTCCGCTGTAAGACCCTTCACATTTCTGTAAAATTGACAGAGCTCAATGACATTTAATCGATTCAGTATATTAATAGATATTGACCAAAAAATTGTCTGTTATGACTTAAAATTAGAATGAGATTTTGAAGCTATGTGAGCTTCATTACTATTCAAAAATTATCCAAATCGCTTCAATAGAAAAAAATATAGAAAGAATATAAATTTTTTTTATGACAAAATTTCATTTTAATTTGTTGTTTATACTTTCGCGAATATTTTTTGGTCGAATTTACAGGTTTTCTCAGACATCTCAGATTCTGAAATGATGCAAGAATATATATAAAATTAATGTTGAAGGATATAAAAACATATATATAACCAATGTTTTCGTTTTATTTATTTTTAAAAAATATGTTCTAACTGCTCTTTTGTTAATTTTACATAAAAATAATATACACTAAAAACATCCACAGTGTACATATATTCAGTTTTTTACACCGGCTGATTCTAAAATGCCGTCTCGTTGTTTATAAAATTGGCCGTCGTCAATAAAGATGGTTGACAGAGTTTTCTTTGCTGCGGCATTTGCCTTGTTTTACGCGTTTTTGTGATATTTTTTTGTAAAAAAAGAGAAATGCTTAGATTATAAATAATATTTGCATGAAAATTTAATAATTTGTGTTAAAAGGATTTCTTAATGTTATCGTAACAAAATGTTGTTAAACGAAACTATTAAATCATCAAATATTTTACAAATTCAACAAAATGAGAATACGACACAAAGCGGCAACACAATTAATGCAATTGGCGTCATCACTGCCAATTCTGCTTCTCTTGGTGTATCCTCTGTTGTAGCAACAACAGCAACCACAACAGCCGGTACACCATTGAGATCTCGCTATTCAAATAGGGATCGACAACAGTCCGATGATAAGCAAGAAAATTCGAATACTACTAAGGGTAAAAATCCACCAAAACCCATGGATGAATTTTACAAAGATTTACAACAATTTCATGAGAAAAGGGGGTAAGTTGATATGTAGAAATTGTTCAAAATTTTACCGTTAATACAAATTCAAAACGTAAAACCAAAAGGCTTTAATAAGGCAATGAAACATTGATTACCTCACGTCATAACAGTTATACGAACAATTCTGAATTTAGTTGATATTAAATGTAAAATACCGTCGAAATTAATTGTTAGTTTAAATATTTATCCTTAAGAAAATTATAATATTTATAGAAAATGTTAGATAAAGTAACACAAAGAAAGGATCATCTAAGAGTCCTCAAAGTATATAGTTTTAGAAACAAACTAGAATCTGAGTCGAGTGCTTATGCGCGACTGTGCGATCGCCTTTCTGATGTAACCACTCTCCCGTCCATGCTACTGGACAAAATACAGTTTTTAATTTAGCCACTCTTTAATACTTATTGAAAATATCGGACAATTAAAATCTAAAATTGTATTTTTTCTTTTTAGTACTCCCATTATGCATATGCCGAAAATAACAGGACGTGAGGTTGATCTTCATCGATTATATTGTGAAGTCACTGAAAGAGGTGGTTTTCAAAAAGTCAATATGCGGGACGAATGGGACGAAATTTTACCCGAACTTGGTTTAAATGAGAAAATTGTCAATGGCTCAGCAGCCTTAAAGTATATATATCGTCGTGTATTGGAAAAATATGAACGTTTAAATTATTTTGGTGAAGATCCCGACAAAATGGATGCCTCCGATGCGGCTGAATTGGCAGAATTTAATATGAGTGGAGGTCGAGGTAGAGGATCTAGATATCCCTCCTCATATGGAAGTTCTAATCCGGCTCTGATACACAATGTAGCTATGACGTATAACTATAGACAGCATAACGTCAATATGGATAGGAGGAGACAATTTAAATTATCAACAGATCTTCATAAGCCCTCAGCCTATGAAAAATTGATGTTATCATTATTATCACCATTACCAAATGAACAAGATTTCGCCATTAATGCTTGTACATTAATGGCCAATGAAAGTAGGCATACTTTGAAACTTAATGAATATCCTAAGCTATTAGATGCTCTATTAGCTCATACTGGTGTATTTTCTGATTATACTATGCGTAAACTGTTTCAACACATTTATAGTGGTGTGAGACATCATTCTTTATACGGATTTTGGTATGATTTGTTGGCGGATAAACCTCAAATTATGGATTTGTATACCGATGAGCAGGCTTTACGTGAAGCCGCTTTAATTGACGATTATGATGACGGCAAACCAGAAATGGAAGGCATATGGCAAGATTGTCATGAACTAGATTTTTTAAATTTGCGTACTGGTTTGGGTACTCAGGACTATGTCGGTCAACGTGTTTTACAAGTGGTTTCCATACTACGAAATCTGAGTTTTCAAGAGGAGAATTTAGGAGTATTATCGAAAAATAAAACATTTCTACGATTTCTAGTCATGAGTTCTAACATACGCTGGAGTAATGTACACATACAAGCACTTGAAATAGCTGGAAATATTGCGGGAGAATTGGAAATCCAAGACCCTACGATTGATGACTTATCTCGTTGCTTAATGGCTACTTTATGTGATGGTATTGAAGGACCCGACCGTGGTGTCATAATCAATTGTTTGGAGATTTTATATAAACTTTGTCAAAAGGATACCAATGAAGACTATGTGCTAAAATGTTTAAATGCGAATTTCTATAATACAATCGCTTTGTTTTTATCACTCAACGATATAATGCTGTTATTGTTTACTTTGGAAGCCATTTATGCACTAACTTGTTTGGGGCCCAAAAGTTGTCATTCTATGATGCAAATAAAAGGTATTATTGATCAGTTGATATCTTTAATTACTGTTGAGGCTCAAGCTTATGGTCCAGATGGTTGTATATTAATGCGTGTGGTAGAAACCGTACCCGGTAATATGCTGCCTATGGTGGCACAAAATATTGCCAACCTACAAAATGTGGCACACATACAAAAGCAAACCAATACCATAAGTAGCCACAATCAAATTAAACCACAAATACTAACACCAAATCCAATGCCAACACCTGAAATACCGGAAACTATAGGTGATCATACACAACCACAGCAGGTGGGTCAACAGCAATTACAAATGCCTCAAAATTTCACTCATGACGATGAACAATATGCATTGGCTTGGCTTGGTGCCACATTTGAACGAACTACTAGTGTGGAGAGTCATATTGAAACACAAGAATTATATCGCATGTATTTGTCACACTGTCAAAAGTCGGGAAAACACTCGGTTGTTAATCATTTACATTTTCCCAAATTGGTTCGTCTAATATTCACTGCCTCAGTTGGTCCAGTTACAGTGAGAAAAACTGATGGAACAGATTTACCCGGTTTACACTATGTGTCCATTAGATTACGAGGTCAACCTTTACCTCTTCAAAAATCAGGTGTTTCTGCAGGTGGCGGACAAACATCTCCTGTAATCAAACAAGGAGAAAATCCAGGGTCTGCTAGAAAAAATAAGAAAAAATTTAAGCAGCAGTTGGAAGCGTGTCTTGCACCTGCAGTTTCAAGTACATCAACGACATCTGTAACAACTAATTCCACAGCTGGTTCCACTATGACTCCTACTTCAACAACAACTACTACTGAAAGTTCTGCAGTTACAAATTTAACTGAGCCAATTAAACAAGAAACGAGTCTTATTAAAAAAGAAACCAATATTGTTAAACAAGAAATTAATCATGTTAAACAAGAGATAAATCCAATTAAACAGGAAACAAATTCTGCTAAATCAGAAATAAATCCACAACCGATACTTCCAATTATTACAGAAAAGCTTCCAATAACACAAGCACAAGTTGACATTAAAGGCGAAAGTGAAAAAATGGATATAGATGTAAAAGAAGATATTCCACCAAAAATAGAAAATCAAACTCTGATAATAGCTCCAGCACAAGAAACTGATATACAAGTTCCAGATATTGCAAACCAAACAACACAACCATCAACTACAATCACTACACAAAATCCTTCAAGCTCCCTGATAAAAAGTCTTTTGGCAAATAAAGTAAATCAGAGGCAGTTAAAACAAAAGGATGTTGCCGGAAATCCCAATTCTATAACAACATCTACCGCTGTTGCAGTCACTACCACAACACAACCCATTAAAGTAACTAGTACAGCGATTACCGCTTTGGTCAATAATCCTCTTATGCAACACACCCCCGTAAAAGTAGGACAAACTACAATTAAACCTTTAAATCCGCATCCACCGCCACTTGAGAAGAAAACCCAAGTATTAGAATCCACACCTCCACCTTTAGCTCCTCTAAGTGGGTCTAATGTAGCTAAGGATGCATCGGGCAGACCAATAATTTTGGCCAATCAAATGTTAGTTGATATTCTAGATAAAAAAATGATTGACCCACCAATACCGGGAACTATTATACAAAAACGTAAAATAGAAGATAATCTGGGAAACAATAAACGCTTGGCTATAGAATCTATCTCTGCCAAAGAAGAAGTCCAAGTAACCCCATCTAAAAATGCTGCAAATTTATATGCGGAAATGGCCGCCTCCATACTAGAAGATGAAGACCTTGAAGAATTTTCAACTCAACCGCAACAACAAGCGCCGCTACCACCATTAGATCAACCAATCCAACAAGCTTCTCTAATTATACCAGCTAAAGTGCAGCCTCAAGCAACTGGACCTTTACAGGGAGTGCAAAGGCAATTGGTATTTCAATCGAATCAGCCACAGTTAAAAATAACCCAACCAGTTGCTACAACAAATCAACAAATACCCAATGCTGTGGCTACTATAAAAACTGATCAGGGTCTTCAAACAGTACCGGTTATATTACAACAAAAACCCTTAGAAATGCAACAACAGGGACAAAATCAAATCCTACAGCAAATGATACAGCCTGCACCGCAACAACAACAAACCTACGTATTAGCTACAAATCAGCAAGGACAGACCTATTTAGTAGCTCAACAACCACAGCCACAACCTCCTCCTCCACCACCACAACCCACCCAAACAGTTTTGGTGACACAAACCCCTCAACAACAATCAACTGGACAAAAAACTATAATAATATTGCAACAACAAGCAATACCGGGACAACAGCAGCAGATAATTACTACGGGGCCTTCCGTACAAGGGCAAAAAATGTTTATGACCACTTCGCAAGGTCAACAAGTGCTAGTTACACAAAGACCACAAACACCTCAGCAAATTTTCATTAATCCCCAAACAGGTACAGCTACCCACATACAACATGTACCCGTACAAACACAAGCCAGACAAATTATACAAACCTCTAATCCACAACCGCCACCACAGCAGCAAACTCATCAAATTCAAGCAGGACAAATATCTCCATCCCTACTTAATCAACTAAATCAAATACCAGCCACCATAAAACTTCACCAGCCTTTAGGTCAACAAACAACAACTGTCCAACAACCTCAACCAGCCACAATTACACGTATGACAAAAACTGTTTCTCTAGTTCAACCCACTTCCAGCACGCCTACCACACCAGTTGCCATACCTCAGTTACAGCAACATCAATCTATCATACAACAACATATTATTTCAGGACCATCTGAAAAACGTCATGTTATACTAAGTGGTGGCGGTGGATCCAGTGGTATGGGTATGCGTGCAATAGAGATAAAAGAAACCGTTATAACTCAGGCCCAACAACCACCACAACAATGTCAATTGAATTCGCAGACTATAATAACAACACAACAGCCAGCAGTAACAGCTGCGTCGCAAGGAACAATAACACCACCACTTTTACAACAACAGGTACAACAACAAATTAGAGCTGTAATTGAACAACAGCAACATCCTTCTATAATACAACAAAAAATTTCCTCATTGCCTGTTGTACAGCAACATAAACAACAGTTACAGTCACAGCCACAGACGTCATTGTCGTCTTCGGCGCCCCAGCAACAACAGTCAACTAAAACACAAAGTCAAATACAGATGGTGCAAGCAAATATTGCTGCCTCAAAACACAAAACATCAATATCACAACAACAACAACAGCAAACGTCAACACTTATAGCAGCAAAGGTTTGTTTCGATTTTGTTTTTGTTGCACGCAAAATGCAACAAAACAAAACGACAACTAATTTTTCATTCATAATTTCATTATCTTATTTGCATTTCTTTAATTTAATTTTTCACTTTTTTCTGTATTTTTTTTTAAATACGTTTAATTTGCCATTTAAATTGAAAATTGCAAAATATTTTATCACATATACAGTGTTGGACAATATTGAAGTTAGGTTATTGTAACATAGGGTAATAAATAAATGCAATTCTAATTCTGATCCGATTTTTTTAAACCCTAACCAACCAATAGGTAGTTGAGATATTATGCGTTTGTGCAGATGTTAATAGCGCACACTTCTTGTGTAATCATTTTTCTCAGTAAGTTTTTAAAGTTCTATTAAATATTTAAAATTTCTCTTATTGAAAGGTATTTTTCAATATAAAAAATGAATACCTCCTGTCTGGCTGTCTGTCCATGTAGCAATTCAAAGATAACTAGTGCAGTTTTAGAAATATATAGAAATGAAATTTGGAATGTACGATTTTTTTGTAAAAGAACGAAGACTATTCAAATTTTTTGATGAATTTGTAAATATTTCCTTTACAAAGTCTCTCTCTGGATGGGATTTCAAGCTCAAAAAAGTCATAAATATGATGATATTTTAATAATGAAATGTTATCTGTCATACACAGACCCATTTGTTCGACACTGTATACTTTAAAATAGAGCAAAAGCTTTTGAGGTAAAATTATTTTCCAAAATTATATTATTTTTTTTATTCTATAGAAATCCAAATATCAATTTAAATTATAAAATTTTTGATTTTATTACTTTCTTTTTAAATTGCTACCCTTTGCTGCTTTATATAATTTTTAGAAACTTTTTTTCAATTCGCAAATATATTTTAGTTAAAAAATATATATCATGAATATTTTCTATTATATTAAAAAATTAAATAAAAAAAATATTCTTTTGTTTCAAGTTTTAAATATACAAAAATTCTACAAAATGTTATGTTGCTGGTGTGTGTTGCTTAAGTTTATTTGCTTATATATTTGATTACTTTTTTAAAATTTAATGTAAAATATAATTAATTTTACAGCTACCGGATTCTACACCATCATTGATACAAACTAAAAATCAATCTCCAAATGTGGTACAAACTGTTGTACCAACAATTCCTGTAACAACTCAATCATCGACCGTGAAAAAACCTTTAACTTTGATAAAACCATCACTACCAACAGTTAAATTGCCACCAATTGCTAACACCTCTGGTCCACCACCGCTGGCAGCGGTCAACGCAAATACTAATGTTAATGTTGCAACGGCAACTGGCAGTACACCAACAAACATACCAGCTCCTGCAATTACTGAGGCTAACAAAAAAGAAGAAATAATTAAATCTCAACAAACAACAGCAACTCCAGTTTCTACAACAAAAGCACTTACCACACCAACGTCACAAACATCAACAACACCATCAACAATGGCGTCTACAACAACATCGACAACATCAGCTAGTAATGTTTCTGCTTCACCAGCTTTGCCACAACAAAGTCAAAATACAACACCCGTTCAACCACAACCTATATCCCAACAAACACCTGCAACCACTACACCCCAATCATTACCATTACAACAACCACAAACTCAACAAATATCAGCTCTCGATGCCCAATGGTTATACATATGCGATTGGCGCAATTGTCCCCGTAAAAAATTCAAATCATTGGGTGATTTACAACATCATGTTTGTACTTCTCATGCTCCAGATCATTTAGATCCAGCTGCGGATATTTTTTGTCAATGGGGTGTTGGTCCTGGCCTATGTGACGGTGTACCTCGAAAAAGATTCTCGCTTATGACTCATTTAATCGATCATCATTTATCAATGGATAGTTTAAGAGCCGCTGTTCAACGTAGAATTGCAACTGGTATTTATAATATATCACCTGCTATACCACCCGTAACCATTGTTCGTAATCTTGAACTATCACAAAGAGCCAATAATGCTTCGCCTTCACCTTCAAATTCATCATCGTCTAGTTCTCAGAATACCACAACAGGATTATCAGCATTGCAAGCTATTAAACGTCATACAACTGATTTAATGAATTCAAAAGAACTAATGGATGAAAATGAAGGACCAGTCACAAAGAGTATTCGTTTGACGGCCTCATTGATTTTACGTAATTTAGTAACGTATACCTCTACCGCAAAGCGTAGCGTTCGTCGTTATGAACCACATTTGGCAAATATTGCTTTAAGTAATGTTGAATCAAGTGGCACTATATCTCACATACTCTATGAAATGAATGGTTAATTAATTATTATACATTCTAAACTGACTTTTTTATTTTTTATTTTAAAATTATTGTGTTTTTAAGTTGAAAATCGAATGAGTTTTTAATATTGAATTGGCTAAATAATTAAAGTATCGAACTAATATTTTTAATATAAAATAGCATTTCCGGTAGAAATGTTTTTCTTTATTTTTTTCCATATATTTAACCAACTTTTTGATTTTACAATAAAAGCAAGATTTTTAAAATCAATATTTAAAATATCTTTGAACAATGGGATATAAACTATTTTTTATTATATTTTTGTAGACGAGTGTTATTTTTTACTTATCCAATTGCAACATTGTTTACTGAATTTAAACAGAAATTTCAGTGTGATCTCTATCACACGGTAATCTTTTTTCAAGACCTTAAAAAATGTAGACAAAAATCGAAAAAAGTACAAACCTAAATCTCCGATAGGTTTTATCTTTAAATTAATAAAAGAGAGAGAGAGAGAGAGAGGAAAAGAGATCACAGCATACTTGGCTTGGAGTGTGTTTAAGGAAAAAATATCATTTTCTTAGAGCTAATCAATGCCACATTGGGAAGTTGCCAGTCAGAGTGAATGGGGTTTTATGCTTTAAGTAAGCATAACCACTTTCTGATTCGATTTAACCTGCCCAGTTGGCTAGCTGTCGATGTAAACCTTGTGAACAATATGCAGCAACATAAAATTTTATACTGGGAAGTTGCAAAAAATTGCCGAAATATACGTAAACATCATCCATAATATAGCAAAAACGTATTTTTTAGAAAATTTTACTTCAATACCCGTGCTGTTTTTGCCCTCTTAATTTAAGCTAACCGACTGCTATTCTATCGGATATGTTAGGAGTTCTTTCGAGAATGTTATTTATATTTTTTCTTTGGAAAAATCATCAGAACTTTTCCTTCTTCTTGAATCAAGTTTTATCAAGATACAAATTCTCCCAGTATTGTTTAATAATATTGAAAATATTTTGATGGCAGACCTTTAAATGCTTATGAAATTCTAAAACAATATGCCAAATTATCAGGGTCGGTCTACTACTTCTCATAGGTATCAAACTGGTCAAATTAAAATAAATACAATCTAAAATCTATGTTCGAAACTATGGGTAGGTGCATAATTTCTTCTAGCTTCGATAGAAACTCCTAGAAAAAAACCTTTTCAAACGCATAAATTTTATATAAAGGTTAGTATCATAAAAATGTACTTCACACCTAGTCAGAAATCAGAAAGCAAATTATACGACATTAACATTTTATGCAAAACACTTTGGTAACCCATTAAAGGGAAAAATAACGTTACCAAACGGCAAATCATTAGCATGGCGTAATCTTTATTTTATCATTGGGAGTCTCGACTAATCTATATAAATAAATCTATTCCTATAAGTACTCCAAAATGCCCAAAATTCTGTGAAAAGTTTGTTTTAATAATTTAGTTCCTTCCGTCTTTAAATTATGACCCAGAGAAGATTAACTTTGGATGGACATTTGAAATTTTATTAAAAATATTCTGTAGTTCCAAAGTTTTAGAAGTATTTCCCAAAAAGGTTTTTTGAGACCACTATCCTCTGGACATTTCATTACGACATAATTTTAAATCTTCACTGAGAAAAAGGTCTCCGTGAGTAGATGTTCTTCATTGCCCTTCCCTAAATATCGGAAAGCCGATAGATAACTCGCTATAAGAATAAACCGTTTCCTTTAAAAATATTTAGTGTATATTTATTATATTTCACTACAAAAAATTATATTTGAAAAAATTAATAGAAAATTATACAAACATTACAGATTTATTTAATATACATATAATGTATGTTTGATATTAATTGTTTTACGATTTATATATCTAAAGATGCTATCGTAATATATTTGTAAGTAATTTGTTTATGTTTGTATATTAATCGAGTTCCCTTTATAAATATTTAATTAAATGTAATAATTATAGTTCAAGTCTTTTAAATCGTGCAATAAATTGGATGAAAAATATGGTAAGCAAAAAAAAAAAAATGTATATATATATATATATATATATATATATATATATATATATATATATATATATATATATATATATATATATATATATATATATATATATATATATATATATATATATATATATATATATATATATATATATATATATATATATATATATATATATATATATATATATATATATATATATATATATATATATATATATATATATATATATATATATATATATATATATATATATATATATATATATGTATATATATATATATATATATATATATATATATATATATATATATATATATATATATATATATATATATGTATATATATATATATATATATATATATATATATATATATATATATATATATATATATATATATATATATATATATATATATATATATATATATATATATATATATATATATATATATATATATATATATATATATATATATATATATATATATATATATATATATATATATATATATATATATATATATATATATATATATATATATATATAATATATATATATATATATATATATATATATATATATATATATATATATATATATATATATATATATATATATATATATATATATATATATATATATATATATATATATATATATATATATATATATATATTAGCAACTCAATTTTATATGGGTTGCGTCATGGTGTCGTTCTTAACCGGCAATTATTCTATTACTTGTTTTGCTATAGAAATTTACTATGGACTGATATAATTTTTTAAATAGAATTAAAACAAGAGCACTCAAAAACAACTGAAAAAAAGCAATAAATAAAGCAATAACTAACCATAACACAACTTAGTCTATGGGAGTTAGTAGTTTTCCATTTAGCAGTTAAAAACAAAATCAATATCTTTGCACGTTTAGAGATTATATTTTTATAGATAAAATATTTGTTCTTTCTATTAAACAATAGTTATCATAAATATAAGTTGATTTACTGAATACTAATTAACACAAATTAATTAAATGTAAATTAAATTAAAAAAAAAAAAAAACATTTTAAAATGAGAATGATTACTGTAGAAACACTTTGGATAAGGATGATTAGAATTCGTTTAACATCGGTTATGAGACTGTTCAGATCAAAGAATTACCAAGTTATCCTAATGACATGAATTCTTCTTATATTCAACCTATTAAATGGAATAGTTAAACCAAGTTTTTAAACTGTCATATCTTATTAATGTATTCGAATATTACGTTTTCGTATTATAAACAATTTTCATAATGGACAAAATCACTTAACTTCACTTATTTCATATTATGCCACACACAGTGGTCTTATATCGCCTTTTTGAAAATAATTGAGTGACTTTTGAACTATTGAATATTCCAAATGAGTCCAGGAGACTAGGGGTGAACCTGCGGAGTTAGTCACCTCAGGTTTGAAAACTTTGTTAAATAACAGCATAATTTTATTAATAATTTATGTTTATACTTTTGAGGCGATTTTCGGAATGAAACAATCTACATAAAGTTAGATACAATATTTTCTGGTCGTATTAATCTTTATCTTAATTATGACAACACTAGAAGTTTTTTGTTATTAATGAACGTTAAAGTGATTTTCGAAATAGAGTCCGCAAGGCAACTAATAAGTATCATTTGCGAAACTTCGAAACTTTATGTCACTTTACTCTTTTAAAATCGACCACACTTATGTGCTCTTGTGTTATCTTCTAAGAAGATCCCAATATCTCTCCATTGATCTTAGCTTCAGGCAGTTTCCAGGATTTCCCCCTCTTGGTATAAATATCACATCATTGTTCTTGTACCACTCAAGGGCTTGTTAACCACAGTGACTAAGTGCCTGGAAAGCTTTTTGTAGGACCAAATTGGCTTTTATTGAAAATATTTAATAATTTTAATAATTAAAAATAAAAATATAAAAATATCAAATAAAACTTTGGCAGAAATCAATCGCATAAACAGAAGTTGCGTAGATCAAATCAAGTACCTCAGAATATAATTCGAAGACAGTGAATTCTCAGTTCTTCATAACGACAATGTCAGTCAACCATTTCAAACAAATGCTGTTTTAACACAAGAATGTGCATTATGTTCAGAATTATCTCACGTCAACTAGAGGATTTGGATTAGGGGTATGATATTTGTCTACTCTCGTACATGGCGGTGCACATATTTACAAATGTAAACAACAGCCTCAATAAAGCATAAAGCGAGAGCTAATAAATATCCAGACAAAACTCGTAATATTCAACGCTTGTGTAAAATCAACTCTGTTCTACAGAAGTAAAGCCTCTTAGTTAGAGTCGAACACATTTAAGCAAAAACTGAAGGTTTTTAAGTACCTTAGAATTATATTCAAATTATTCTAATAATAACAACAACATAGATCTCTGAAACATTACCAAGGACGTACTCATAATAATGCAAATAAAGACTTTCTAGGACATCGCAATCTTGCATGCACAACAGCAGTTTCTTCTCTCCGGAATGATCCGATTTTCATCGGCAAAGGACTGTCACCCCAACAAAAAAGTGAAGATACTTTGGGGGAGTCATATGCTGCCAAGAGGGGTAAGGCGTAAAAACAACTGAATCAAACCGTATAAAATGGAGATGCTTTGAGTAAATAATATGCTCCTTAGAAGGGTAATATAAAAATAAATATTTAAAATATTTACAATTTCTGAATTAATGTTTTTATTAGAATTTTAAAAAGAAACAAAGAAATAAATTAAGATTTTGTTGGCTATTTCATTGATTGATATGGGTTTGAGTGTAAAAAATAATTATATAAAGAACTATTTTGAATATTTATATATTTATGTTTTTATGTATTTATTGATATATAAATATATAAGAATATATTTATAGTAAATATTTATATAAGAATAATTTGTATTTTCTTACTATTATTATGTATATTTTTTTGTTGTTATTTTCAATTAAATTTGTATATTATTTATTTTTTATTATTATTAATTATTATTATTTTGTTTTATTTTTTATGGTTTTTGTTTTACAATAAGCCTGAGGCACATATTTAACATTTCGACATTCTTTCATTTTACACTTAAAGTACTTTTTAAAAATACACTTTACACAGATTTTTATTCATTCATTTTTTAATAATTATTTTATTGTTATTTTATTCTTTGACAAAATGTTTGTTTTATTTCAATTCTAGTGAATTTCTTATTATTCGTTTATTTGTGTTTGTGTGTTAGTAATTATGATAATAATTATAAAATAATATTGTTTTGTTTGTTTGCTTTTTTGTTTAATTTAATTAATTATTGTTGTATATTATTCAAATTCTATAAAACTATTTTAGATATAAAATTGTATTTGTTTGTTGTTTATTTATAATATTTTTCCTATAATTTTTGTAAATTATTAAAATTTGTTAAATCTATGTTTTCGAAAAATGTTACATATAAATTAGTAAAATATTTATTTATTTATTTGTTTTTTTTTTTGTATACATTTGTTTTTAATTCATTTAAGACGAAAAAAAATGTAAAGACTTTTATCAGTTGTATTGTGTTGTTGTTGTTTTAAGTTAATCTAATAACAAATACAGCACTAATAACAATAAACAGCACTTTTTTCTTGTTTTTAACTAAAATTGAAATTTTTAATTTCAAAATTTATTCTATATTTTAATAATATTACATAATTATTAATATAGTATATATTTAATAAAGAGCTAAGTTACAACAAAACAAAAATTTTACTCAAATTTACAATATTAAACTATTTCTAAATGTATGTGTGTATGTATGTTACGGTTGTAAAACAGAACAAATGTTTACATACTCAAATAACTGAATTAGTAAAATTACCTATTACTATTGATCGATCCTCGTAAAATATGATTTTTGGAGTTGTATTTTTATAAAACACACTTATTTCAATTATTTTCATGATAATTCTTGAACGTGCAGGTTAATGACGACTATAAGAAATTACACGGTGTTAAGCCGACCGGTAGCATTTGTTAGGTCGAAAGGCTATGAGAGGCTCTCATGGGGGTGCACTGGGCATCTACATTGAGGGCTAGAATACTTCTCGGTGAATGCAATAACCTTTCTAGAGTCTGATGCTTTGAGGAAGAGAGGGATGAATCCCAAAGATAAGGGCCAAAGTTGAGTTTACCACTCACTGCTTGTAAAATACGTGTAGGTGATTAGCTCTATGCTATAGCGCAACAACAATGGAATCATAAGCCATCGTGTTTGATTACCAGAATGATACTCTCTTTAAATCTTAAAATTTAAAGTAATATTTCTTTGGCCCAAAAAGGAAAAAGGAAAGTTTAAACAAAAAATATATTCAACGACTCAAAAGTTTTAAAATTATCATATATATAAAAATAATAAAAAAACAGTCATAATTAAAAGTTTTAAAATGTGTATAGAATTGTTTAGACATAATTCTCTCCGTAAAATCAATATCCATATATAGTGAACATATTTACAGTGACTTTAAATATATCAATTAGGAATAAAAATAGAATTTCTGGTAGCACTTTTTTGTAAAAAATGTGACAATTTAAGTCATTTATGGTTGTTAAATAATTCGCTCTATTATATATTATCAAATTCATTTGATAAATCCAATGTAAAAAATAATTCAAAAAAGGCAATAAAAAATCACATTTTTTTGCAAATATTATTTTAGATAGTTTTGAATATATTCAAATATTTCTACTAACAATTGTATATATTTTCAATATTAAACTCTGCTATATGATTTGTAAACATTTGTTAACTACTTTTACCATTTTCTTTTTATTGTAATAAAAAATAAACCAAAGAAAAATGTAAAATAACATAAAATTTGTAATCCAAAAATCAAATACATGAAAAAACGAAATTAAAAAAAGAACTATGCAACTAATAAAGTCAAGTGTAATAAAATGATAATAATAAAACATACATAATTATTTAAATATATAAATCATACGGAATTTAAGTGAAAAGAAAAAAATTTTAAATGATATTGAAAACGTCTCAGACGTTTCATAATAATTCAACTTAATTATGCTTTATAAAAAGTATATTTTATAGTCTTCACTGGACTTAATAATTATTAATATTTCTTGCAAAATGTTAAAACAAATGTAAAGAAAACAAACAAACGATAGAAAATAAATGGAAATCATGTAATAAATTTGTTTATATAGATACTTATAGAATAGAAAAACGGGAAAAACAAAAAGTAATATTTAAAAAAAGTTAAAAAATAAAAACTAAAATTAATAGAAAAAAGAAAAAAACAATAATATAACAATTTCAATGATAAATATGTAATAGATTAGTTTAGCTAATCACAAACATAAATTTTCTGAAGAGCAAGTTAATTCACAATTTTCCAACTTCAGCCAATAAAAGTCCAACTGCACAATTATTAATCTCAACGTTATTTTCTTCATTTTCGACTACAATGCTGTCTAGTTGGGAACGTTCTTCTAACAGGGAATCGTGAGAGTTTTGTTTTGACTTTAAACGTTTTCTTTTAACTTGCTCTTCAGACAAATCCTACAAATTATCTAATAAATCCGAACCCACCACGCCCATAACACCAGATGACTCACCTACAACTCCTCCTAAACTAGGGGTCGAAGTTTCGGTTTGTACAACGAAATCAGGTGTTAATACGCCACCTCCATCCACTTGATCCATGGTTGATGTACCGTTTATTAAAGTATCCTCCTCCTCATTTAGTAAGTTTTCAGTATTTAAAGGTGCATCTACACCCACTACTTCTGATCCCAATAGATTATCACTGCCAACTGCGCCAAATGAAGAAGTTATGCTATCGTCAATGGTATTACCATTAATAAGGAAATCGCGTGTAAATTCTGATGGACTATAACGAAAACTGCTGGGTGTAGTTGTTATTGGAGTTGAAGGCATTGATTTCGATATATCACACGCTGAACGTGATAATGAAGAGGAGATATTACCATAACTATATTTGCCATTTGATGAAAAATTATTGGAAAATGTATTGATATTGTCAAGAACTCCGCCTCCAATGCCACCATTAAGTGATTGACAATTATTAACGAACCGTCTCCTATAGACATTATTTCCGTTTCCAAAAAGACTTTGAGGATTCTGATGTGGCAATGGTGTCGAGGGTACAGAACGTGATATCGATGAAGATATTGCACCATTACCACCTCCTCCATGCCCATTTCCTCCTATATTATAGCTACCAGATGATAAGGAAAAATGACCAGCACTGCTGTAACCCGATGAAGAGCCTGCAGACGAACATGTTGTTTTAGTATTACTGGTTTGATTTAGACTCGAGAATCTAGTGACTTGAAAATCGGGTGATGACAATATATCACTCACATCTACCTCATCCAAAATGGCTGTCGAATCCGAAGCCACTACGTTTGCAACTTCTTCCAGTTTCATAGAGGCACTTTGTTGGCTGCAACTATTTTCCGAAAGCATTGTTACAGAATCTACAAATTCAGATGGCACCGGTGTTTGAGCCAAAGAATTGCAGGCTGATATGGCCGTGGGATTATTTGTACTACAATGGAAACTCCGATTAAATGTAGGTGAATGTGATCGTTGCAATTGGGACAATGGCACCGACTGAGATCGTTGTGTGACATCGTTCATTTGACCCCCCGATATATCATTAGCACTGTGACCAATTATTCCCTCCGACGTATTGTTAATATTTATGTTGAAATTGTTACGATTACCAAACGAAACATTGGTAGCGGTGGAAGCTGCTGCAGCAGCCGCTTCTCCAAATAAATCTAAATCCAAAGAATTTTGATCTACCATTAAGGAATTAGTAACATTCGTTGACGTTGGATTGTTAAATGGAACGGTGGAATGAGACCATTGATCCATTAAGATATTATGTGACATGTGACCAAATAGTTGTTGTTCATGTTGTTGCTTCAACACAGAGGGGCTCGGTGGAGCCGAGGCTGATGTCATCATAGAGTTATAGGAACGTTGACGTCGGGTGGCTCCTATCATTGGATCTGAAGACGTGTCACAATCCAAAGACTGTTGTTTAGTTAATAGGCGCGATATACCAGGACTAGCAAAAAATCCAGAATTTGAAATGTTACCATTAGTATTATTCAGTGCAAGTGTTGGATTGTTACAAGATGTTGATCCCGTCGTATTGATATTGGGTGATATCGGTAGAAAACTATAGTTTTTTCTTGCTGCTGTTATCTCTGATGTATTAGATGTGGTATTTATATTAATTTTGCGTTTAAAAGAAACCTTTGGATATGATTGAGGTTGAAATTGTTGTTGCATTTGTTGTTGTTGATGCTTTTGTGTTATTTGTGCTAGAGACGCTGAGGCAGTACCAACAGTATTTGAACATGATAACGATGACGATGTTGTCGTTGTAGGTGTGACTGTAACTGTGGCTGTTAAACATGAAGACGTTAATGGCAATTTAATTAAAGACGGTGTAGTTGTTGCAGGATTCTGATAATCCAATGTTAAAGATTGTTGTTGGTGTGTAGTTTTACCATTTTGTAATTGACTATTTGTTATTATATCGTTAATTGAGGTTGTATTGTTACTAGATTTATAATTGTTTGTCGTCATTATCATGTCAGTTGATGTTTTTGTTGTTGTTATTGCCGAATTTGATGTCAATACTAACGATCCTGTCGATGTTGTTGTTAACTTAGATGTTGTTGAAGTTTCCGACATCAATTGATTTACTGTTGAATTACTGTTCCGTTTAGCATCAGAGGAAGAATTTTTGGTTAATTTTTCCTCAGCGTCTCCCATCTGAAAATATTGAAGCAACTCTGTTTCTTGGTCTTCCGAATTCTCCTCCTCTACGGGTAAAAAGTAATCATCTAGCTCGTGCTTATCCATATTGCAAATGCTTATAACGCGTTCTCTGGGTAAACCCAAATTTGCCGGCAAATCGGCGGCATCTTTGGACGCATTTAAATCTGGAGGATCACAACCAGCTACCGCTGCAGCAGCCATTATTTTCTTGGCTTTCAACTGTTGCAGATTACGTGAAAGTACCTTTGGTGTTGAAGTATCTTCGGCCAGAGTTTGATTATTTGGGCTTGTGGATGGTGCCATTTGTGTGGGTGGCCCCATATTGTAAACCACAACGGAATCTGTATTATTTGATGAAGCAGCAGGTGGGGCGGGTATAACACTTGCTGGTAAAGGCGGAGGCGTTGAAGCTGTTGTGGTAATAATAGGATAATTGGTTCCTGTTGTTGCTCCAGTTGTACACGTTGCAGTGCTCCGATTCGAGGTGGGAGAATTGGCCCAATAACCTTTAGTTTGTTGGGCTTTACGAACTTTCTTGCAGAAAATATTTGAAGTATTGTAATCTTCTGTTCCAATCTCTTGTTTAATTATTGTTTGTGAAGGTGGCGAAGAAACCGATTGATTCTCTGTAGATAATTCCATAATTTTTGGCGTTAAATTTTTTACAGCAGCTACCACCGGTGTTGTGGGTGTTGTTACACCAGTGGGACGTACATGTTCAAAGGCACTAGTTGCCATTGATGGTGTTCTAGTTAAAACATTTGAAATTCCTCCTCTAGTTTCGGCTGCTAGATTCATGGGCATTATTTGATGTTGCGCCATTTGTAATGCATTTGTTGCAGGTGTTGTTGTTTGATATTGAGTCACATTAGACGAATCCATAGACTGTGAATGTGTTGACAAACTACCCACTGAAGGTGGATAACCAGGAGAATCTATTACTTCTTGTTTGATTTTAACTTTATGTCCATCTTCCAATGCGGGCGATAAAACAGCATGATGACTACCACTTTTCGAGCTGTTGGCTGGAGATAACTGTGCCTGCATTGGTTGTTGTTCACCAGAATTTATATTTTGATGACAACTGGATTCTGATGATGAGGAACCTTTTCGTTTCTTTTTACGTCGTTTTTTCAATGGTCCCATATCCTAATCAGAGAACAAACAAAAACAGAAAATAAATATTAATTCTAGTAAAAAATAAAGCTTCATACTTACCGCCATTGCTCTCTTCTCTTTGGGTTCCCTTTGCGTTTGTTTTTTATGTGTAACACCACTACTAGACCCTCTACCGGCACCTGTATAAGGAGTATGCGTTCCGCCTGCCATGGACCCATTTGTTTTTATATGTTTTGCTAAGTCAGAGATGCTGCCAATTTTAACATGTAACATAGTTTCTGCCCATTGTTTTACAACACTCCATGATTCTTCTTGTTCTTCTGTAGTATCAATAATATTCGTTGATAAATCTAAACTACCATCTTTTTCTCCTCCTCCTTTTATAGGTTTCACTGTTGTCAATGTGGGTAGATGAGGCGCTGGTAATTTACTAGTTTTTCGCATAGCAGCATAGCAATAACGTGAGTGACCTCTTGTCCCTAAACGCCTCGGTCGTATGCCAGGAAAAACTTGTTTCATAACTTTACCAAAATCAGCCGTAGATAATGGTTTGATATCTAAACGATCACAGTAAACTCTATTGGAATTGGAAAAGTTATAAAAAATTACAAGTAACATTTCAAACATCCATTCACTTACAAGTAATCATTATAAACATCTTGTTTTGGTATCGACACTTGAGGATCTTGTTCTAAATGGGTACGAACCCAATTTATAGTGTGATTAATCTCTGAACGTGTACCCAAAGGATTTTGAGGCTGTCGTAGGGGATCTAAAGGAAAACATATATGATTGAATGTAAAAATCATAATAAATACATAAAATTCTTATATTAACCTGTTTCAGGTTGTTCGCCAGGCAAACGTAAATAAAGTAATAATTTTTCTACTGGTCTCAAAGTCGAAATACGATCCAATATTTGAACTATTTGTTGTTTGGCATGATCTCTAACAAAACATTAAGCAATAAAATGTAAATTAGTATATTAGTTTGTATGTATTTGGAAAACAAAAGATATTATTTTTTATAAAAAATAATTTGAAAATAAACATTTTCGTTATGCTTGAATACACACCCTATACCAGACTCTACAACTTGTTGTATACGTCGCAGTTTCTCTTCATCAGGTGTATGTACTCCTAGACCCATGAGACGACCGTGTATAGGTGTGGTAGCCAATTTTGAAGCTGAACTGCCAGTGCTTATTGCACTAATCACTTGGTCCGCTATTTGAGTGTTTATACTACCAGACGCAGAGTTTTCAGTAGACGAATGAGATGATGACGGCGGTGGCGGTTGTGTTGTGTGACGACCTGTTGCAGATATCTGAGTACCTGCTACTGCTGCTCCAACTGGCGCCATATTTGCTGTCGTCGATGGTGCTGATGATAAAGATGTGAGGTTTGATGAAAGATTTGTTGGTCCACTTGAGCCCACTGTTTGAGATGTTGTATTAAAAGAAGCTGCCATCAATTTACTAAGCTCATATTGTTGTTGGGCATTCAAATGTTGAAATTGTTCCATTCCAAAGTGGGTATGGTGAGTCGAAGGAATTGAATGAGGTCCCGAAAATTGTTGATTCGGAGATGAATGTGAATGGGAATGAGAATGGGGATGATTTGCACTTGTATGTGTCGTTCCTGGAGCGGTAAGCGAAGCCACTGCGTACGGATTTGGAGTCAGTACAGATGTAGCAGCTGCTGCAGCAGGTGGAAATGGTGGTGGTATAAAACCACTAGGTACAGGTACATTGGTAGTGGAAGATGATGTTGGATTTGGGGGCACACTGTGGGAAGACGAAGAGGATACAGAACGATGATCCAATGGCGGAGCTTGAAAACGAGCAGAAGCATATGCTACTTCAGATGAAGTCTGATGTGTGCCTAAATGTCCAGCGCCTCCGTATAAAGCAGATGAAGATCCAGCAGCTGGAGAAGTTAAACTCAAAGGAGTTGCATTATAAATTGGTGCATGATGATGGTGCTGCGGATGTTGATGATGTTGTTGCTTATGCACTGCACTAGTTGCTGTTGCCGTTACCGCCGTTGCAGTTACTGCACCTTTCGACCACTGCGCTCCTTGTCCATTTTTGTTCTCGGACATATCGCGTTTGTTTATTAGCTTTTCAAAGTTTAGAGCACGCGCGTGTGCAGCAATAACTGTACACGCAGATAATGCTCCGTGATGATCGCTATCACTAATTCAACTTGTAATCGTCGACGACGACTGCGAAAATGCTTCCAACAAAAAGAAAAAGCACTTGTTATTTCTTATCTTAAAACTACGTTATACTACTATAGGGAGAGTTAGTTAGGGTTTAACCCCCCCAAACTAGCTTAAATTTGTATATGTGTGTATCACTTCTTCTTAAAAAAAACTTTATACTAAAAATTAACTTAAAAAATCCTTTGAACTTTTAATTTGTCTATCTTCAACTGAGCACAGATTAGTTTTCCATTAATTTAAGATACAGCAAAAGCGATAATAAACGCGGCTGCTATGTCTGCTGCTCGATAATAAAACATTTTCTTTTTTTATATTCTTTTCTTCACTTATTTTTCTATTCGTTTTGCGTTCTTGCTTATATATTCTTCGTTTTCGTGATTTTTGTTCCATCACTATTTTGTCTAGTGGTTTTTTCACGTGTTTACATTGTGTATTTAAGGTAAAACATTTTAATTTTTTGCTACATTCTTAAAGACAAATAATTATTACGCAAATTGAACTGATAATTTTCATTTCTTATGAAAAAATAAATTATTATCTGCGTTTTAACGCGTGTCCTTTTTCGTGTATTATTCGTCGTCTCGATTATTAAAGATATTTTTTTCAATTGACATTTCCCCTATTTTTTGTCAAATTGGATGACATGGTTGATTAAAAATGTACTCTTTTATGAGAATAACAATATGAAACCAATAAAAATTTAGAAAGAAAACGTGTATAAGAGTTATGTAAAGCTGTCTTTTGCTTTTCAGATTAGTGATTGATTTTTAGATTTTTATATTTCTTATATATCAACATTATATAATTTATATATATGTTTTAAAATTAAACTTAATATTTAAGATATGAAATTTAAATAACCTTATTTTAAATCTGGCAATACTGACGCATAGTATTTACATATTGATCATTTTTATTTAAATTTCACTTTCGTTACATGAAATACTACACTATGCTACCACAAATATGTGAAACATGTATGACTGCGAGCATACCAAATATTTGTGATCGGTAACATTAATCAATAACACGTCAATTTAAATTGCGGCGGCTCTAACGCCGTTAAAAAGATTCAATGGATTTAATTACTAAATTATAAAATGCAACTCTTTTTGCTATATTAATGTTTATGGCAATTCAAAAATACAACTCTGTTCTGCCGCCAAGTGATGCCTGTGCGCTGTCACCGATTTGCGACGCATATGTGCTGACACCGATGTTTAACGAAATGTATAACTGCAAACTTTGCTGGCAGAGCCCGCTTTCAAATACATTGATGTTTCAAGCCCAGAAAAGTCTAGTCATCAAATGGCTTCAAGCACATATATTTATTAAGTCAAGTTTGCTTAATGCCATTTTAACAGCACCTGCTGCTAAATTTCTCGCTGCTACTTTGTGAAATGTTACAGAGAGCAGCGAAATAGCTGTCAAATGTTTATTTTCATTGAAAATTTACTACTGCTCGTGTGAAATATTTCTTTAAAAAATATAAAGTTTAAAATAAAATTCAAATTGCAGAAAAACACATATCGTGTGTTAAAAAAGTTTGTGAACATTGAAAAACATATTAAAAATTATCAAACAATTTCATATAATGAACTCACAAAAGCGTATAAAATTTGCTAAATAAACTGTAACATAACAAATTAATAAAATTATACCAAAACAAACAAAATTACCTTCTTATTGGACAAGCACGAATAAGTTGTAAGATAAGTTCAATTGAATGATAAAAGGTGATAAAAAAAACACGACAAGGTCGTTGTTTTCATTAGACACATTTAAAAAGTGGAAATAGAAAAAATGGATACAACACCACAACAACAAGGGGTAAGAAAGAAAAATTTCTCATATTGTAAACAAAGGAATACGTGTTATTAAAAATAATAAAAATAAATTTATTTACAGCAAAAAATGCCATTAGAATCATTAAGTAAAGAGGAAATTATTCAGAAATATAAAGTATTGTTGGGAATAGCAAAAAAGGCAAAACAAGCCAAAGATGGTAAGTTGTCAAAATAATGTATAATTGCAAAAAAAAAAAAAAAAAGGATTATTGTTTAACGTAGTACCCCTCAACTTGGTTAAATTCTGATTGGATTTAATTATGTCCATCTGTTTGTAACCTTCTGACTTGTAGAATTCAAATTTGAATAGTTAATTAATTTTTTGTCAAACTTTTTATGCATAAGAATAAAACTGACAATATGTCCACTGATGGATTTTTACAAGATTTTCTTGCTCATTAGATGTTAGATCTGGTAGTCCAGTAGATTGAATTAATGCACTATATCGTGAGGCCTTTGAGTCAGCAGTACAGCGCTTATAAGTTCCTGGAACAATTCATTCTTGTTCTCAACCGCGAACTTTGTAGTGCTGCCTGCTGCCTAGCAATCTTTTTTCGAGTGTGACTTGGATCGTAACCGAACGGACATCCAATTGTTGTTTGAACAATCGATCAGTCATTAAAACGACTACTATATGATAAAATGAATAATCGATTCTAATTTTTTCGTTCACTATTTTTATTCCGATTTAGTCGATTAATAAGATAAAAAATAAAAGGTATTTTAATGGACTAAAATAATCATAGTATTAAAAAATTGTTTAAAAAATTGATGATGTAGGCCGAAAGATGAAATTGTTATAATCGCTCCATGATTACGCTATAAATTTTCCTCTAATAAAATTGCTCTTATCTAATAATTATAATATAAAAAGAATTATAATACTTTACACGATACTATGAAATAACACTGTAAAATTTTGTGAAAATTGAAACTTGGTTGACCCATATAAAATTCCCTTCCGAAATTAACTTTAACGTTTAAAACCTGAATTAATTTGCAACTTATTTATTGTTATTATTTTTTTTAATATAATTTTAAAAATAATAATACACAATATTAATTTATATTAATATTCATTTTTATATTATATTTAATTTTCAGACATTTCCGAAGAAAATCGTAAATTAAAAGAACAATTACTACAAAATGAAACCCAAAAAGAAGCAGATAAAAAGGCCCTAATGACAATGAAAGAAATGTTAGAAGCTTATACTGAAAATAAACTTCAGCTAACAATACAAGTTTCCGAATTACAGAAGCAACGCAAATCGGATTCTGAAAATTTGGAGAAACTTTCAATAGAAAATGAAAGTTTAAAAAGGCAAATTCAACGTCTAACCGAAGACAATGAATCTCTTTTGACCGATATTGAAAACATGGAAAAACAACTTAAACAAGTTAGTGAGTTTGGAAAAGAGCAAAAACAGCATTTAGTATCATTGGAAAAAGAATTATCTCAACTAAAGGAACGTGACCTTAAAAGTACTACATTGCAATTAAAAAATGAGGAATTATGCAACGAATTAAAGGAATTGAAAGATAAATATCAATTTATTAAGGATATCAATACCGAACAAAGACACAAATTTAATTCCCTTAAAGACAGATTTATTGAAGTGCATAAAAAATTAAAGAAACTTAAAGAATGCAAACGGATATTATTGGAAACACAACATGAATATGCAGATTCTGTATCACAGTGGCAAAATGAAATTATTAGAGCCTCGAAAGTATTATGCAGAGAGCTCAATGATTTGAGAGAAGAAAATATAAAATTAAAAGAAAAATTGGGCCAACAACAAGCCGAAGAAAATGAAGAAGTTAAAATGGTATCTATGGATAAACTTAATGCATTGTTAGAGCTATCGGAAAAAGCTAAACGTGATTATCATAATTTACTAGAGGAGAATGTGAAATTAAAACGAAATCTTGGTATGAAAACCACAGAAACTTCTGCTAAAAGTTTAGGAAATTCCTATAAAAAAATTGAAGAAATGTGGCAGCTAAGCAAAACCGCATTCCAAGAATATCACAACATACAAGAAGAGAATATTATGTTGAAAAATAATCAAAGAAAATTCAAAGAAAATCATAATCAACTAAATGCCAATACAGAATGTGAAAAATGTTATAAAGTTTCTACAAAAATAGAAGAATTACAAGAATTAGCAATAAAAGCTAACGAAGATTTTATAGATCAATCAATAGAATTAGCAAAACTCAAAGAGCTATATGAAAAACAAAATAAAGAAACTTTCACTCAAGACTCTTCCAATGAACAAATTCAACGTCTTTTGGACAAAATTAAATTATTAGAAGAAAACAATGAAACTTTCAATAAACAATCACACGAATTAGAAAATATGAAAAGCGAATTGTTGAAAATAAATCAAGAAAAACAAAATTTGACGGATAAATTTCAAGTTTCCTTAGAAGAAAACAAAAACAAATCACAGAATGATTATGAGAATCTAAAACAAAGCATTAAAGGGTTGAAAGAAGAATTAATAGCAGAAAAGGAAAATTGTGCTAAACTATCCCATGAACTACAAAAAGTCTTAGAAGAAAAACATGCTCTATACAATAAAATACAAGAATTTGATAAAGCTGCGCAAGAAACTGGATCCATAGAGCTATTAAAAGATCAACTTTTGACAGCACAACAATCGTTAGAAGAATACCAACAGTTATATAAAAATAAAGAAATGGAACATGGCGAGTTATTGGATGAAATGCGAGAATTAAATGAAGCCCTTAAAGGACGCGGTGATCTTATATCTCGTCAACAGGAAGAACACCAAATATTAAAAAGTGAATTAAAAGCAAATTCTGAAAAACTTGAAAAAATACAACAACAAATTAATCAGAAAGATGATATCTTAAATAAAAAACAAATTCAATTAGACAGTATTACGAAAGAAATAGAAACAACTAAACAGAAATTGGAAACGTTGGAGCACACTAATTCTTTAAATGAGGAAAAAGTTCGAATTCTCAATGCTGAATTAGAAAATATCAAATCTAATCCTATTACCAATCCTAATGAATTGGACAACCACAGTGATATTCTTTCAACCTCCACAATTTCCAGAGCTGATGAATTACAACGACTTAAAGATGTAGAGGATTCTTTTGAAGAAAAATATAATAAATTACGAGGTTTAGCGGCAAAACTTAAAAAGAAACTACAGGAAGAAACTGTAGTAAAACAAAAGCTTGAAAAAGAAATTCAAGATTATAAATCTCATGAAAATGAATTGAATACTCAGATATCAGAGTTCAAAGACAAAATATTAGATCTGGAATCACTGCAAACACAATTGAAGGAGAAACAAAAACAAATAGATTCTCTTAAAACAGAAAATCAAAAATTAAAATCTTCTCGCAAGCAAGCAAATGTTTTGAATTTGGAAATAGAAGCTGCAGAGAAGTCGTTAACAGATGTAACTAATAAACTCGCTAGTCGTACTTCTGAATTGGATGCTGCCCAAATATCTTTAAAAAGCAAAGATGCAACAATAACGCAGCTAAAAAAAGAAATTGATCTATTAGAATCATCGAAAGCCGCTGAAATTAAACATTCCCAGGAATTAAAACAACAAATTGATCATCTTCAAAAAACACTTAGAGATGAAATGCACAATAAACAGCAAGCTTATGAAAAAACAAAAATATTGGAAAATGATGTTGAAAATCTGAAACTAGAGTTGGAAAATGTAAAATTAGAGTTATCACAAGTTACCAGTAACCAAGAAGCCGTATTAAAAACACTAAATCACGAAAGAGACCAACTTTCCTTACAACTTACTTCCACACAAGCGTCTCTTACAGATTATGAGCAAAAACTTAAACAAGCTGAAAGAGTCACAGAAGACTTACGTGTTGAATATTTAGATTATAAAGTTAAGGCGCAAGCAGTGCTTAGAAAAAATCAAAATCGTGATTCTTCTAAGGAAAGGGAACTAGAAGAAGAATTGATTACAATGAGAGCAACAGAGACACGTCTTAATACCACCATACAAACATTAACAACGCAAGTAGAAACTTTGGAAAAGCAAAAAAGTCTACTTAATGATGATAATGTGAGTTTACAAACACGTTCCAGAGAATTAATGGCACTTATCGAAGATATGCGCACACAAAATGATGCCCTCAATCAAGAGATACAACAACATATTCAAAAACAACATGAAACTTTAAAACAACATCGTCAACAAATTGAATCGATGGATAATTGTCACAAGGAACAAATACAATCATTGAATGTCTCCCATCAACGACAATTGGAACAATTACGTAAAGAACTCTCACAAAACATTCGTCTACCAACCACAATTGGTGCTTCAAAAACAACAAGTATATCTAATCAGACTGGACTCATAGATCACTCTACTGACCAGAGTAAACTAGATTTTCTACTCATGGAACGTGAAGATGCCGAAGGTTCTGAAGAAGCAGCTGAAACGTTGGCAAACTTGGCTGCTTCTCGTAAAATTTCAAATGATTCTTCAACGACCAAACGTTCCCTACACGATTTTATGCCTCTGGACGAACTCTTAAATACTCCATTAAATGCAATCAATAGTGAAACTTTGATAACAAACTCCCAACAACCTCAAAATTATTCCACGGATAATATATTGACCACAGGCAATGCTACAGAATTTCTACAATTAGAATTGAATTCTACAAAAGAACGTCTGCAAAAACAGGAAAGCAGAGTGCGTCATTTAACCGCCTTATTAGCTGAAAATGAACAAGATTTAGCTAAACTAACACAAATGAACGATATGCTCAAGGAAGAATTGAGACGGCAGGAACGTTCCGTAGAGAGAGAACAACATATGCATAATTCGGAATATGTTAAGAATGTAATAATGAAGGTAATTTTTTTTTCATAAGCACTACAAAAATACTTTGTATTGGGAGTACTATGTTCTCCTTATTCTCATCTATAATTGTAAAAAATCTAAAATTGGATTTTTATAACCACTTTGTAATATATGAAGTACATCCGTAGTACTATGTATACCTAGTGCTCATTCAGAACTGTAGGCAAAGAAAAAAATAGTTGGTAGACTTTTTAGTTTAAGAATTTAAATATTTTATATTTTCCTAATCGCGATAAAATAAATCGTAGTTACTTATTATACTGTTGATGTCTTGTATACATAGAGAGCAGCAAAAATTTCGGCAGATAAGAAAGTATATGACTGATTATTGTTCTTGTCAGCGATGGTAGTTATCCTCGTCTTGTGGGGGTAAGTTCATGTTTGCTAGCCAAGTCAAAGGTAGAAACTATGAACAAAAACTACGTTTTTCGGCAGTTCCGATAGCGACTGTTTTTCAAATGGAGCGTCTGTCAGAACCCTAGTATGGCTTCTGACAGACGCACCATATTTCTTTCATTGCTTTTTCTTCCGTTGAGAAATGGCATCTAATGTGGATATGTGTTTTTTTTTTTGGTCCTCTAGACCCAGTACCTTGAGTACACCTGTTTTAAGCTCTTTTTTTAACATGATTTCAATATTACTCCTCTGGCCTTAGCAGATTGTACTCTCTTGGTACAAATACCATATTGTTCTTGTTACACTCAAGGGCTTGTTTGCCATGTCTGGTTGCCAAATTAGGCCAAAATTAAGTGGACACATTATGAAGTCTTCCTTGATGTAAATTTCGGTACTTATAGAGCCCGTTGTATCAGCTGCCTACTGCTTGTCATATTAAGAACTTTTTGGGATATGTTGACTGTTTGTGAGTTCTAAAACTTTTTCAGTATTCTCTCGAGCATCAGCAACATAAAATTTTTGACCAGGAAGTTGCGAAAGTTCTGCCAGAACATACGATTCGTCGTCCATTATGCAGCAAGAATATTTTTCAGTAAATTTGACTTCAATTTCCGTGCTGTTTTTGGTCTCTAAATTTTTAACAGCGTTCCTTTCCGGAACTTTTCGAGCCTAGTATTTTTATACTAGGCTCAAATTTTTATACCAAATAGTCCGAGCACTCACCTAACAGGGTTGCTTTCCTACCGGATGTGTCGGGAACTCTTTTGAAAATGTCTTTTTTTTTTCTTTAGAAAGATCAAGTGGAGCATTCTTTCTACCTAAACCAGGTTTTCTTTCAAAGGAAAACTTCTCCCGGTACGGTTTATAAGATTGGAAACAGTTTAACGGTAGACATTTGAAAGCTTGGTCAAATTGTATTTGGTTGAAAATATTTAATAATTTTAGTACAAGCTTTCTTCTTGTCATTAACTTTAATCAAATTAACAATATAATTTTTTTATTAAACATAGTAACTGACATGTTTTACAAAGTTTTAATGAGTGTTAAGAATTTTTCGATCTCACTACATAATTTATAATTTTCAGTTTTTAACATTAAATAATGCGGATGAAAAAACTCGCTTGGTACCTGTTTTAAATACTATACTTAAATTAAGTCGTTCCGAATCTGAAATGCTGAATTGTGTAGCTAAAGGACAAAAAGGTAAAAAATAATATATATTATATACAATTACTGATAAATAATATATTTTTTTATTATAGTTACAGAGACCACACAACGTTCAGGAGGTTGGGGTAATTTCTTACCTTGGAGCAGTAGCAGTAATAACAACAATTAGTATTTTTATAATATGAATTTTTAACTTAAAACTGCCCAAAGAACATGTAAATTCCTATCACTAAATTTTCATTTAGTTTGCGTTTATTCCATTATTTATTATTCCCAAGTTTATTATAGAAAACTGCTCTAATAAAAAAGTTATACTTACTAATTAGCAAAAATAAAAAAAATTCAATTTTTTTAATTTTATAGTTTGTGTGAGTTTTCATGATAAAATTTATTTGTTTATGTTATATACGTGTATGTATGTGTATATATGTATATTGTATTATTTTATAACTTTTTTCAAAATAAAATTAAATAATTTATAAAAATTTTGTTTTTAAAATTATTAAATATAAAATATGATAAAACAAAAATATTGTTAACTACATAATTATAATATAGAATATATAGAATATTTATTGTGTTTTTGTGTTTAATTTTTTAATAATAACTATAATGATAAATATCAAAAAAATATTAAAATAATAAAACTTAAATATGTATATAATAAAATCACAAAAAATGTTTGTTGAGATTTGCTTCTTTTTTCATACTAAACTTTTAACAAACATCGTTACGTAACGTGTTAAAATTAAAGTTTTCTAGAATTTTATGATTCTATAATACAGCAAATAAATGAAATATCACAATATAAATATAAAAAGTAAAAAAAATTGTAAAGAAATTAATGATGAAAATATATCTTAATGTTTTTTTTAATTTTCTTAATTTTAAAAATAAATAAGAACTTTTTAAGAAATTCAAAATATATTTTGATGCAAAAATGCTAAATGAATGGTTGGTTTTCTTTTATATTTTTCCAACTTTTGTAGAAAAAGAAAAATGTTCTGATTCTGAAAAGAGATTAAATATTTTCTTTTACTAAAAAATGTTACTTTGTCTAGTAACTCTTTGCATTTTTTAGACAATTTACTTGATTTTGCATAGTCTTTTACAATTTGCAGATATATTCAACAATTTTTAAATGAGATATAGATCTGTACTCTATAGCGAACATTCTACAACCGAAAATAAAATTTGACCAGTTTTTTTACTTTTTTCAAAATGTTTCAGGACATTATAATGTTGAATCATATCTCTATTTGATTCTCGTAGTTCTTGACAAAGAACTTTGTTATATGTTTTACGAAATAACGACATAATCCTCCTTATGCTCCATGTCTTCTATTCCTTCAATAGAATCAACCACATTTGGCATTATGCAGCTCTGAACTCGAAGTCGGTTCAGAAGTTTAAGGGTTTGCTTACTTGAATTTTTTTTGAAAAGGTTGTTTCGTTTGACCACTTGCTTCTATAAACCAAATCTACAACTTTTCTATTTGCAGAGCTTTTGTAAACAAATATAAAATCAACATTCTTTCGTTCTTTTAAATGTTTCGTCCACACTTTTTATGTAGCTTTTCATTTGACCAGATGGGAAAAACCCTCAAAGAAATTAAGCATCTGTTTTATTTCATATATTCTTTTATTTATTTTATTTTGTTTATAAAATTCCAGTGATCTAGCCTATAGAGGCCGTATTCAATTACAAATTTCTACTTAATTATAATACAATTTTGGACACTAAAACTTTATAATTTTGATTAATATCCGATTTATTAGAAAAGGTCAATGTATAGAAAAGTTAAAACTTGCAAAAAAAAAAAAAAAAAAAAAAAAAAAAAAAAAACACTTAAAAATAGATTAACAATCCAAATGACTCATCTGAAAGGTAAAAATTAAATATAAGGTCTGAAATAAAAGGGAATTGAAAAAATAACATCAGATCCAACAAATTACCATGCTGTTAAAATTGTAAGAAATGTTTACAGAAAATAAGAAGAACTAACCAGAAATTAAGGAAACTAATTTTTCCTTGTAAGTATCAGGAGAATAATCAAGCATTTTTAAAGAAACAGGTATCATATTAAAATCTCTTGCCTACTCTTACATAAAACGAACATTCGAGAATGATAGTCTACTAGATCGACAAAACTTAAAAGATGTTGATGTGATCATAGGTAGTAAACATATCTAATAACCCTATTAAAAACCAATTGTACCTTTCTCATTGTATAACCTGTAAAAAGGCTATATTTTCTTTCATTATTTTTTAGTTCTAGAGATTGAAAGTAGTAAAATTTAGAAGCAGTTTGCAATTTTTCAATTAAAATCACTTAGTACAGATATTTGCCTCACAACTGATGTTTGTAACATGCAGAAAAATGGTGTTACACCCACATTTAAGTATACTTTCTGAGTCGAATTAACAATGTCCGTCTGCTTGTCCATGTAAACGTCGTGAACAGGTTACAATTTTTGAAATATATCGATGAAATTTTGTACATATTTTTTATTTTTGCAAAAGGACAAAGCCTATTGAAATTGGCCATTTTCGATCCAGTATTTATTTCTGGTATACAAATGTAACCTGTGGTACATAAATGTGGTAAATAAATGTTCTTCCCGGAATGGGATTTTAAGGTCATAAAAGTCCTAAATACAAAACGATTTAAACGGAATTTGTCACAGGTAAGTTTTATAACATTCTAAAACGATGCACCAAAATATACGAACCAAATAGTGAAAAACCGGTGTCGATATTATATGAAGCCCTCCCCCAGAAAAATTACTTAAAAGACGCATAAATTTAACATAAATCTTAGTGTCACTATTATGCACTACACACTTAATAATAAATTAGAACGAGGGACGTTCATTAATTTTTGTAACTATAATTTTAAACCAAGGATGTTATTAAGGGTATTAGATAGTCCGGCTTGACCGACTATACATTCTTACTTGTTTAAATTTCGTTATTTGTTTCATATTTATTAATTTTGAAATATTAATTTTGTTTTCAAAATGCAAAACACAAAAAAAATTCAACATAATAAGTTCTTCATATATTTTAGACATCAAATTCATATATACTGTCTGTATACCAACTTCCCCCTAAATTTCGAATTTCTGTTTTTTTTTATAAATTATTATTAAATTTTTAATTATACAATTTTGATGTATACATTTTTGTCCATGAATCAGAGAAATTCTCTATCCGTGTAAATCATTTTTTTAAATTCTTCTTTTGTCTCTGAAATTATCATACTGTCATTGTAAGGGTCGTCTGGAAGAAAATACTTTTTGGGTATAATTCTTACGTAATTCTTACATATGAAGTCATATATTAAGGATAATTAAGAGATGATTTCAGCTTTGCTATATAGAAATCCAACCTAAACTAAATTTCTTCTATTTTGAATTTCAGCTCTTTTTTAAATAAATTTAATATTTGAATTTTAATAAAATTTAAACGAATTAAAATGCTTATTTGAATTTCCGATATGATGTATACGAACAGACAATTAAAAAGATTCCCACTTTTCCATGAAGAAGTACTTTATAAATAATTTTTAAAATTTGACTTTTTTAACGAAAATATTAAAAAGTTCATAATAAAAAATGCTTTAATCAGTGAATAATGTTGCCATTTCTTATATAGTCAACAAAATTAGATTTTTTCAAAGTTTCCGCTTCAGATTAATTAAAGGTTTTAACAGATTTAAATATTTATGTGGTTATTGCATCATCAAAATTAGTAAGTAAAAAAAGCTCATATCACTTATATGCCACAGTAATTCTAAGAAATTGAGTCATTTTAAATATACTAATTTTTTATTGAAAGTAAAGATAATTCAATTGACTTTTCGAAAAAATTATAAGACATGTTAAATGGGAAATATTGCAATATTTCTAAAATTTTGAGTTACTATTACCCAACTATATTTAGAGACTTAAAACCCATTTGTATTTTATCCTTTGAAACATAAAATTATTAGACATACACATAAATTATTTAAATGCGATTTTAGATGGTTCCTAATTTTGAACATTGTTTGAATAAAATTGAAAAAGTTCAGTAATATTTTATTTAGATATTTCTCAAATTTTAAACGTAAATAATCAATTAAAAAAACAATAATACAATAAGACCCACACTAAACTAACGCTAATTTAACTGTTATAATTTTTTATATTTAATTTCAGAAAATTATTAAAATAGAAATAAATTTATTCAAATATTTAATAATATCTACTTTGATTATAAAACTAAATAATATAAATATTCAAAATATGCTGAATAATTTGTTCAAGTGTTTTTTTTAATAGTTTTAAAAAGAAATCATAAAATGAAAAATTTTCGATTCTCTAAATTATAACATCTTGGTAGTTAGCCTATTTTGGCATACAAATCATTGAAGATTTTTAAGCTTTACTGTTATACGTATATTTCTAGTATATGTTTTATATGTAGCTGCATTATGATTATTATTTTTAAATTATGTTTAATAAATATATTGCTAGTGTTTAACTTAATAATTAATCAGTTTTAATTTCTCACATTTGTTGAATTTATTATTTTTGTTATTCTAAATATCTAAAACAAAAAAATTAGAACTATTGCCAAACTCCCGCATAATTACCAACTAATGTGGCTGGTAATGGACCACCAGCCGCAAATAAACGCATACCTGTACTATCATAACAATGGGTATAAATAGCTGGTACATATTTAACATTAAAACCATCCATTTCATCCTCTGGATACTAAAAGTTAAAAAAAATTAAAATTTTTCGATAATAAAATAAAGAAACAAACTTACCACAATACCTTTACTACATTTTAATGTAACCGTACGAGATGCATTAACGCTACTTTCTAAATATTTACCAGCACGTATATCATAAAACAAAAGCATACCCAGACCAGTACCCACTGTCAAAAGGTTACCCTCGAAAGAAGTGGCTCTGATACCGCAACCGCTATAACGCGATGTAATCTTTTTAATTGTCTAAAAAATATTTAAAAAATAAAATAAATTATAATTTCTGACTTATTTCTAAATATATTTTAAAATACCTGTAATGTTCTTGTGTCCAATAATATCGTATATGAACGACAACCTATAGCATATAATCCATCACTGTGATAAGCTATACTAACGTTATCTTGACAATTTGGCAGTTTTCGTGATAATTTTTGTTTAAATGTTTCAGCATTAAAAACATGAATGTAACCATTTAGAGATAATGCAGCAATCTCTCGAAATTCTTTATTAAAGCAAAGTGAACGTATCTGTCATAAAATATATGATTTAATTGAAATTTTCTATTTATGTAAAACAGAATGTATGTATGTATATATGTAATGATATAATAGACTCTAGAACTGCTGGGCCAATTTTGTGAATTTTTTACAGAATGATTCCAATATAACCGAAGTGAGGCATAACCTCCGATAGTACAAAGCAAATATTGATTATTGAATATCTAAAGATTTATAACAGCGAGAGTTTTAAAATTTGGTCCCAACTACATTCTCAAGGAACTGTTTTACTGGACAAAATGTAGAACGGTTATGACCAGGGAAAGGGGTACCCTCATACAAAGCAAATATTGATTATATAAAGAACTATACAAGCGAGAGTTCTGAAATTTGGTATCAATCACTTTATCAAGGAAATGTTTTACTGTACAACATAAAGAACGAAAAGGACCAAGGGGAGGGGTATCCCTCATAGAGATCAACATTGATTATCGAATAACTTAAGAACTATAACAGCGGAGATTACCAAATTGGTCCCAATCACTTTTTTAATACAAGTCGTAATTTATGAAATTTCTTTCGAGATCTAGGACTGGGAATAATTTGTGTGCAGTAAAGCCCAATTTGATGAATTATAAATATTTTCTTGAAATATTGTTAAAAATAATAAAATATTCAAAGTTTATTTTCAGATAGATCCAAATGGACGGAATGTTAATCGTAAGCAAAAATAAATTGTATACGGGACCCACTGCGACTTATGAGGTAAACTCAAATGTAGTAATTACAATCGATGGAATCCAAATTCCGACTGTTAATCACTTGAAGATCTGAGGGGTTACTTTTGATAGCCTATTTACCTCTGCAAGCAGTAATTGGGCATGGTTAAATAAACGAAGATTTTACCTGTTAAGGGACATAATGAAATGCTCACAAAGCAGTTCCTTTTTCGATGCCATCGAAAGCATAATTTTTACTTCAATATAACATAATTGGAGTAAATCTTAGATTATTAATTTCATAATAAGAAAACTTTTATTGGAACACGACATTGGAAGTTTCACGCTATCTTAGATTCAAAAAACCTTTAAACTACAATTGATTTTACACCTGTCTTGATTCTTTATCATTTCTTTCTCGATTTCTTGATTTAATTTTGCTAAACCATATTTGAATTGGTTAACATAAATTTATCTTATTTAATTCGAATGGAATATGACATTTTATAAGAACAAAGGAAAAAGTTGCTATATCCGAAATCGATTATAGATATTCTGCTAGTGGAGTTGGTTCTTTTATAAACAAAAATGTGCCATTTTTGGCCAACATATCTATAACGTTGTCTGTCCAGCAGGCAGTTTTTGAAGATATAAGAATTATTTCATATCGCTTAAGAACAAATGTCCAACCAGAATGAAATTTTTAACTTATAGCATTCCTAAATATTAGACTTTTTAGATTTATGATTTAGACTTTTTTAGATTTTTTTTAATTTTAAAATAACACTGGATCAGAATCTCTGGTTATGAATAGTATTCTTCAGCAAAAATTAATTTCTATGGAGTTAACTAAATCGACTCAGACATTAATACAATCGCAATATTTTTTAAGCTCGTATTATATTGAATGAGAAACTTAACTTACCCTTTGAGCCGTGCGACAATCTCGAACACACAATGGATTTATTGTAGCAAATGTAGGACATGATTCTTTGCCACCATCAGGAAATTCCATATGATCTTCATTTATGCGCCATAAGGCCATGCGAGAATCTTTGGAACCTGACACCAAAAATTGATCATCTAACCAGCACATACCCATTATCAAATCACGATGTCCATTTTCACCCACACATACTGGGTCTAAAGTAGGTAAACGATAAATCGCTATATCGGCAGAGTTACGAGCTCCTGTTGCTAAATATGTACGACTTGGATTAATTTCTATCGCATGTAATCCACCCTGTACTTCAGCATGATTGGGACGATTTGTTGATAAGGTAGGAATTGCATCTACACGACGCATATTAACATCATAAACAAGAAGCTATTGCGAATTTATAATAAAACACTTAATACAAACTTGGATAATTCTTAAATGCAACATTTACAACGAACCTTGTTACATTTGGTTCCAAATATTACTTGCCGATTACTTAGCCATTTGGAGCAAAATACTTTATTAATGTAGCCCAAATTAATTTGTGTCTCTCTTAACATATCATGAGTTAAGACATAACGACTTGTTTGTTCGAAATTGAAATTACGTCTCTGCAAAATATATTAAGTACTTTATGAGATCAATTTTCGACATAATCATTTCAAATTTCTTTGTTACCTCACTTAATCCATTTTCCCTACTCCTAATAAAATCAAATATATTATAAGAAGTATTTAATACTTCCTCCTGTTGTTGTGGTGTCTCCTCGTCACTACCCGAATCTTCATATGTTACAAAATCATCTGGTTTATCTGGTTTACGTCTTCTTTCGGCCCTCAGAGCTCTAGCTTTGGCCCTACGCTCATCCAGACGTGAATTTACATGACATGAAGGATACGTGCCTACGACACTATTTCGTATGGTCTGTACCATACCATTGAACATTTTTATTTATATTTTATTAAAACTTTTTCAATTTTGAAATTATAAAATTACAACTATTTTCCTAATAATTCAAATTATAATTATTTTTCTTAAACTTTAATAAATACAAATACAACACAGTTTATAGAATTTTCATTTTTTTTTTTTGTTACAAAAATTTTTAGAGCAAAGCCGAAGATATTTGTAAACGGCGACTAAAATTATAATAACTTGCGCCGATCTATAATTAATTGCAAGTCGACTTAATGCATACGTCCACACGAGCAATTTATTTGGCACCTATATAATGTATTTAACACCGAAGATATGGAACTAGAAAAATTTTTATTTTTTTAAATTCATCTCTAATATGAACAATAGTTGGAATTCATTCTTTCATTTTTTTTCATTTTAATTTAATCTTAATGGAATTTGGTTATGCACCATTCCTCCCGGAATGGGGATTTAAGGTCACAAAAGTGTTAAATGTAAAGCGAAATTTGGCACAAACTAGTTTTGCAGTATTCTAAGACGATGTGCCATATTATAAGAGGATCGGTCCATTATTTCTAATAGGTTCCATGCATTTAAATGTCACATATACATTGGATTATGATAATAATTTGTCAAAGTGAAATAAACATTTTGTTTTATTTTATTGTTTTTAAACACTTTTTGGCATTTATAATACAAATCCCAGAAACCGTGTAAGCTTCTTCGCCATAATACAAGTCATTTTAATTTTTACTTGAACATTCACAAATCATTGATAGCTTAATTTTAATAACAACCGCTTTTGTTTTCAATAATTTTGGTTATCGTTTTTAATTTCAAACAAGTTAAAATGAGTTTGAGATATTGCATTTATAAAGATTGTTCAAATTATATAAATTTAAAAGATCGATCTGTTAACAAAGATGTAAAACTATTTAGTTTTCCAAAAAATCCAGAAAGGCGACAAAAATGGATGGAGTATGGACAGGTACCACCAAATTTACCTTCAACAATGTATTATTTTTGTGCAGATCACTTTGATAAGAAATTCTTTGCAACTAACAATGTACGCACCATATTAGTGGGAGAAGCTATGCCATATCCTTATGTCGAAGTTGAACTCAATAATGACAATTACGAAGAAGACTCCTCTAACAATTTTGATTATATTTTATATGAAATGAATAAGGACAATGAAATAAATTGTAAACAAAAGGAACAAGATTTACATGTAGAATCAACAACCATAACAAACGAATTTCAGGAAGAACATTATTCTATTAATTTGGATAATGCAAAAAATGATGAATGTATTTTTATATCAGAGGAGGAAAATAATACTCAAGTTTTACATGTTACAGATTCAAGTAGCAATAAGCGAAAGTACGAAGATAGTGATACAATAATGGAAATACAGCCATCATCATCTAAAGAAAAAATATCAAAAGCATCTCCAGTACAAAAACCTAAAATAAAATCCCTTGAAGAAACTAAGAATTTACAAGAATTGGAAACTATAAAGAACCCAGTTGTTAGCACAGAAAGCATTGAACAGCAAATCAAAGAAGATGAATTGATTGATAAAGAATATGTAACAACTTTTATATTTAAAGGCGAAGAATATGTTCAAATGCCCAAAAATCACTATGTTAATGAAAAAATGGAGCTAATGAAAAAATTGCAAAAAATGGAACAAACAATAAAGACAATAAAGCAGCATTTAAGTTTTTTAGATTTATAAAGCTTTCAATTTATTTTTTTAACTAATTAAAAGAAAGCCATCTTAATTATATTAAGAACTATATGATATATATAGATATATAAACATGTATTTATATAAGTAACTAATAATAATTTAATAATTATTATTAAATTAGTTTTAAATATGTTTTCCCCAGAAAAACGCACAGTCGGATTTATAAGTTAAAATAAGGTTTAATGCATTGTAAACTACGTAACTAAAGAAGTGTGATTGGCAAAATATATATAATAGTTCGTTTATAGTAATTTCATAGCTTGTAAAGTATATAATATTATTCTTTGAGTTATGACGTCTTTGCTGCAAATGGACGAAAAATACATTTTATTTTTTATTAAAAAAACAGACACGGCTAACTTCGTTTTGCTAGGGCGATGCAGGCCCTACGCAAACATAATTGTTGTATTATACGGATGAAAAAGATTATAAGTAATTTAAATTTGCGTTATACATGGGTACCTATCCCACTGATTCTATTCGTTCTCTCACGCATTAGCATAACTGCTGCAACATTTTAGATTTTCATTAGTTTATATTTGTTTTGTATGGTCATAATTGTTCTTCATTAAGTGAAGCAAATATATATATATATATATATATATATATATATATATATATATATATATATATATATATATATATATATATATATATATATATATATATTTATATATATACATATATATATATATATATATATATATATATATATATATATATATATATATATATATATATATATATATATATATATATATATATATATATATATATATATATATATATATATATATATATATATATATACATACATATATATATTTGTGTTCTTTCTGAAATGAGTAAAATTTTGTAGTTTCTGGTCTTTCATACCGGATATCTTTCATTTAATTTCAAATTTATATTATTCCTAATTTTTACAAACTAATTTTATACATTTAATTTTAAGATTTCTTTTAATCGCTAAGTTCATAAATATTCAATGCTTCAGTAGGTTCATCCATATTTTCAATATTTTGAGTAAAGCTTATATTATTAAGTTCCTCATCATCTACGTCTTCATCATCTTCGAGGTCAGTATCATCTACATCTTCTTCAGTTAGTATGCCCTGCATTTTACGTTTCCGTTGCAATAATTCAATCCACAACAAAGGAGTTTCACACAATGGGCATTCACCAGATATGGGTATATAGTGGCCTCTTTGAGATGGATCAGATGATAGCATATGATTAGCTAAACAAATTATGTGACAAGTCAGTTTACAGAGATTGTTTAGACATCCAATACGTGATTCCTCAACATTGTGTATTGTTTGCATGCAAAGATGGCATTCTGGTGCCCAAATTGCACGAGGTAATAAAAGTTGTTGTTTCTTCTTTTGAGGGTTTTCAAGAGTTACAAGGCCATTCACTATTTTCATGTGTTTTGGTGGAACAAATAGAGGCTGTAATATAATAAAACATACACGAATTACATAGAATTATTACAACGAGAGTTTATCACTCACATCAAATTCGCTTTCATAATCACTTTCTAACCAACGTATAACTAGAGGCAATCTTTTCCAAGGACCCACATTTAACATGCGACTTAGGATACGAAAGTTATATTGAAAATATGTTTCCTTGGGTAATTTTCGTTTTAAATCGGGGTAAGCTTTTAGGCGTGAAGATAGTGAGGGCTGTTGCCAGGCCCACTCAAATTGTAGGGCCGCTATGTTATTTGGAAATCCATGTACTATCATAACCATTTTCCAGGGACCTTTGTTACTGGTTTTCTTAGCACCTCCAAAATCCTTTCCTCGATTATGTTGCTTTATTCTTCGCATGGGGTTAACAGTGAAGCCTACATAACACTTACCATTATAACGCTTTTCAGGACTTTGACTGCATAGCAGATAAACACCATAAAAACGAGATTTTATCGGTTCCACGTGATCAATTTTTGTTACCTGTTGAGATGTCATGTCCTGTAATAAGAATATATGAAATTTTTGTTACAAGTGCATTGCCATTTACATATATAAATAACACCCATAACACAACCAATATTTCACTTAAAATAAAACAAATATTTAAAGTGTTTAGAAAATCTATATTTAAATAAATAATTCAAAATTTATTTTTACAAACGTTATTAGAAATTATAGTTATACATTACAATTTATTTTAAAATCTAATTATATATTCTTAATATCTTAATTGTTACATATTAGTTTTAAGTTATTTAAATGCTAATTTTTACTATCTCTCTATTATTAACCCATTCATTATTAAATTACATTTTCTGCATTAAAGAAGCACCACCAGTATTACTTTGATTAATTGCCGTCGATGAATTACCATTTAACTGTTGGGTTTGTTGTTGGCCAGAAATTTGTAATTGTGGTTGAGTATTGCTTGTGATAGCCATAGATCCATTTTGCATATTACACGCCGAGATATTTGTTTGTCCCTGTTGCTGTTGCTGATGTTGTTGCTGTTGCGGTTGTTGTGCTCCCATCTGCGGTTGTTGCGCTTCGCCCATATTATCAGTATTTGGCGGAGCATTAAGTTGATTTTGAGTATTACCATTCACAGAATTGAACATTTTAATACGTTTACGTGTATAATGTTGCCACTGTAGTATGGCTTGGTCGTCAATGAATTTGCAACATTGCGAGTTAACAATTTCTCGACGAAAGTGTTCATATTGTAACAAATCCAGAAAATATAGGCACATAGGATACATTAAATATTTCGCATATTCAGGTTCTTTCCAATATTGCAAATATTTGAGGTAATTGATAAAAGCTTGATCTTTAAAATAGCCACGTTGAGCAAGAACTAAAAATTGAAAAGAAATTTGGAATTAAGCAGAATTAAAAAATTGAGAAATATATAAAATTATTTATACTGAATAATTTAAACCTTTTGAGTAAGTAAATTTTCGCATATATATATATATATATATATATATATATATATATATATATATATATATATATATATATATATATATATATATATATATATATATATATATAGTCAAGTGCTCAACCTAAAAGTGCTCAATAACTAGATAGCAAAATGCTTGCAGGCAATACTTGGAATTGGAAATAGATGAAGTCTGCATAATATCGTCGAAATATGCTTTTGTTTGGTTTTCATACATTCAGCTTTCAGGAACATATAACCTAACCGGATAATGCAATCTAATATAATTCTTATGTCAAGACGATAGCCTATTGGATAGCTGGATACTAATGAAACATAGACATTATAAAAATTTATATATAGATCTCCTGGCTTCAATATGAAAAAAATACACCGAACTTAAGGTTATGAAAAGATGATCCATTAGTACCGTGTTTTCAGAAAACGTTGTATTCGTTGCAACTCTGCAGATTGAAATTGCTCGTATAATTCGGGTTATCTCAGTTACTTTATTTACAACAATTGAACTGTAACATGGATATCACCTCTGGTGTCTGGATTGCAATCACTGGTATAAGGAAGACTGATGTTGATGCTGCTTTAGTCGTTGTAATTATGGGGAGAAGGTGGTGGTGTTACGTAAGATGATGACGATACTGAAGAAGGTTATGATCAAATTAATCTGTATCTGTTAAATCTGTATAAAAATCTGTTTCAAATAATAAATAAATTTTAAAAGTTTTTTTTAAAACATCAAGATACTCAAGATGGCCAATATTTGGAGGGTTATCATCAGCGGCCCTGACTAAATACTTTAGCTCTAACCATGAGAAATTTTGTAAACCATTACGCGTTGGCTACTATCAAATCAAGAATAATACATTTCCTTCGTTAACTTAAGTTAATCCCATTTTGCAATTAATCTGATACCACTGATTTCTGAAATGGAATTTACACAGACTCCTGAAATGTGTTATTTTCACAGGCCTCTGTGCATTAAACTGTAATTTCCTACACTTCTTTGCAATAATTTGTTTTAATATTAGTGGGTATAAATGCAACAGATCTTTCTACACAATTTACACTCCTAAAACAGATTTTTTATAGTTTTGCCAAAACAAGTTTTTTTTAAACAATTAGTTTTAAAAAGTAATTTTTTAGTTTAGTTTTTAGTTTTTAAACAATTATAATTGAACACTTACAATTCAAATAATTAGGATTGGCCAAACATTGGACAAATTCTAATTCCACTTGGAAACGTAATTTTTGTTGCTCCTCCGATTCAATGGCAGCTATGAAAATAAATAAAAAAGAAAATTGTTATAAAATCATTATAATAATTAAATGGAACTTTAATGTTAATGAATGATAGGAAAAGCAAAAAAGAAATTAATTTCAAAAAGCGGGCCAAAATTTTGATCATACAAATTTTGTTTTCATTTAAGCAGTATTTTACTTTACATTTTTGGTTCTACATTTTAATAATCTACAATATAAATTATTTATTTTCTAAGCAATACGTAGTATTTATTAGTTAATGTATGAGATATATTAGTGTTAAATTATACTTACTCTTACCCTTTCCATACATTTTGGCCATATTGCATGGAAGGGTTTGCTTGCGCGCTTTCAGTTTGCTGTTGTATTTTGTAAATGCTCACTGTTGGGCTTTATAATAAAATGTTGTTTAGTATATTTTGTTTGATTTATAACTTAATCCTGATTATCTTTTTTATTCTAATTAGCTTTGTGTATTACAGAATTGATTGTATGTTGTCCTTGTTTTTGGAAGGGGATATTTGTTTGAATTTATTTTGGATAGACTTTTTTATTTTTTCAAACTACTGCTTTATATGATTCTATGTTTATCTTTATTTCTTGGTTAATCTTATTTTACACTTGTAACACAAAAACTAAAAATATAAAAAATAAACTTTTTAACAAAAATATAACACAATATTTACATAAACATTAAAAAATAATAATTTTAATAAATGAGCATGACTTGGTGATGGCTTTGTTTGTTGGGTCAAGAGGATAGACATGGCTTATAACAGCGGCAGCATATTTTATGCACAAATTGGTTGGTTATGGGCAAAACGTAAATAAATGTTGGAAAATAATTTTCTTCAAATTAAATACAAACCGTAAGAATTCATTAGAGAATTGTTTAATGTTTTATTAAGTTTTTCTTAACTTTTTAATAATAAAACCATCAAATACTGTAGGAAAAATCCATTCAATCCTTCGGCGTAAAATGGCTAAAAAAAACTGTCGTTGACAGTTATAAGTTGCCATATCAATAAAATAAAATGTGAGTCATTCACTGACGTTTAATAACACAAATACATTTAGAAAAATTGTTAAATTCAGAATGAAATTAGAAAAGAACTATATATTTAAATGTTTGTTTAGACGACAGAAAGGATAAAGTAAATTACGCGAAATTTGATTTTTTATTATCTAAAATATTATTTTATTATTTATAAAGCATGTTTTTTATTTATTTACAGGATACACAAGGTGAAAGTACTGTTGCTATATAAAAACGATTTATTGAAATATAGAGGTATTAAGGTATAACATACCAGCCCAATTGTAGCAATCGTAATAACATCGCAATTGAATCGATTAGCGATGAGCTTAAGGGTCTGATTCTGATGGATTTTCTAGTTAATCGATAGTCTCAATGCTGAAGGGCAGAATTATTAAATCAAGCTACGACGTTGTCATATTAATCACGGAAAATTTCTTCCCATGATAAGGCATTTGATGATCTGTCTTAATGGATCACGTCTATATTTCTTTTCCTTTCTAACACTTTCCCTTCTTTATATCTAGCAATCACTCTTCTTTTATTTTCCTTTTATTTTTAATTCGCAGAATGTCAACAATGCTCAAGTTGGAAGAAGAGATCACAATCGACATCATGATTTTGAAACTTAAAGATTTATATATTCAAAAATACAAATCCAAAAATGTATTTTTGGTTTTTATAAGAAATTTAAATTGCAATAAGATATTGCTAAGTATTTGGCTGAAGTGAAGAAATTAGAATTTTGGAAATTACATAAGAAATATATATTTGAAATAACCTGAATTAAAATTTTGATCATTTAATGTGGTATTTGTGTTTTTTAATAAAAAATGGGTTAAATTTAAGATAGCTTGACTTTGGCCCAAAAGAAATTACCACATATAAATCAACATTACTCATAAACTCCTAAAATTTGAACAATATATTCTGTCAATAATTATAACGATCTGGTCACTTTTGTTTTGTAAATGCATTCGAAAGTAAAATTGTTTTCTTTAGTTTGGTGTTGTGTTTCATAAAATATATTTTTTTCTTTTTGGGGTTTTTCGAGTTAAAAAAATAATAACTATCAAAAATGTCTGCGGGCTCAAAAGTAGCAGTAAGTATAGAAATGAAATTCAAATAATTAAAAAGTATTAACCAAAATCCATATGCTAGCCTTCAACAAGTGCCGGGACATCAGCAAATGCTAACGTACCTTCTACGTCTGCACCAACACCTCCTGCTAATGTGCAAGAATTCAATATTCGAGTGCCAAAAAATTTGCGTAAAAAACATCATGTTATGCGTTTTAATGCCACGTTAAATGTGGATTTCGCCCAGTGGCGTAATGTAAAATTGGAAAGAGAAAACAATATGAAAGAGTTCAAGGAGCCGAAGAAGAAATGCCAAAGTTTGGTGCTGGTTCCGAGTATAATCGTGATTTGCGTGAAGAAGTAAGACGTAAGAAGTTCGGTATCATAGCAAAGAAATATAGACCTGAAGCGCAGCCTTGGATTTTGAAGGTGGGTGGGAAGAGTGGTAAGAAGTTTAAAGGTATACGAGAAGGTGGCGTTAGTGAAAATGCAGCATTTTATGTATTTACTCATGCACCAGATGGTGCCATTGAAGCTTATCCCTTGAATGAATGGTAAATGTTTGTTAGACGACAGAAAGGATAAAGTAAATTACGCGAATTTGATTTTTTATTATCTAAAATATTATTTTATTATTTATAAAGCATGTTTTTTATTTATTTACAGGATACACAAGGTGAAAGTACTGTTGCTATATAAAAACGATTTATTGAAATATAGAGGTATTAAGGTATAACATACCAGCCCAATTGTAGCAATCGTAATAACATCGCAATTGAATCGATTAGCGATGAGCTTAAGGGTCTGATTCTGATGGATTTTCTAGTTAATCGATAGTCTCAATGCTGAAGGGCAGAATTATTAAATCAAGCTACGACGTTGTCATATTAATCACGGAAAATTTCTTCCCATGATAAGGCATTTGATGATCTGTCTTAATGGATCACGTCTATATTTCTTTTCCTTTCTAACACTTTCCCTTCTTTATATCTAGCAATCACTCTTCTTTTATTTTCCTTTTATTTTTAATTCGCAGAATGTCAACAATGCTCAAGTTGGAAGAAGAGATCACAATCGACCATCATGATCCCTGGTTGAAGTGTGCACTTAAAGATTTATATATGCACAAATCAAAAATACAAATCCAAAAATTTGTATTTTTGGTTTTGCTCTATAGAGTCCAAATTTCAATTTGCAATAAAGTATTAATTGCTAAGTATTTGGCTGAAGTGAAGAAATGTGAAGAATTTGGAAATATAGAGTCCATATTTATTGGATATTTGGAATAACCCATTACAAGATGATAAGAAATACAAAGTGTTTTTAAAACTACATCCTGTTTTAAAATAAAGGATTTGTGATATTATAATATGTATATTAAGGTTTTTATAAAAATGGGTTAAATTTAAGATAGCTTGACTTTGGCCCTATAAGGTTTTTTAAATTAGAATTTCTAAGGAAAATTTACATAAAAATATATATTTGAAATTAACCTGAGAATAATTATTTGATTCATTTATGTGGCTATGTTGTTGTTTTTTTTAAGTTAAAAAAAATAAAGTCTCCAAAAACAATTACCACATATAAATCAACATTACTCATAAACTCCTAAAATTTGAACAATATATTCTGTCAATAATTATAACGATCTGGTCACTTTTGTTTTGTAAATGCATTCGAAAGTAAAATTGTTTTCTTTAGTTTGGTGTTGTGTTTCATAAAATATATTTTTTTTTTCTTTTTGGGGTTTTTCGAGTTAAAAAAATAATAACTATCAAAAATGTCTGCGGGCTCAAAAGTAGCAGTAAGTATAGAAATGAAATTCGAATAATTAAAAAGTATTAACCAAAATCCATATGCTAGCCTTCAACAAGTGCCGGGACATCAGCAAATGCTAACGTACCTTCTACGTCTGCACCAACACCTCCTGCTAATGTGCAAGAATTCAATATTCGAGTGCCAAAAAATTTGCGTAAAAAACATCATGTTATGCGTTTTAATGCCACGTTAAATGTGGATTTCGCCCAGTGGCGTAATGTAAAATTGGAAAGAGAAAACAATATGAAAGAGTTCAAGGGAGCCGAAGAAGAAATGCCAAAGTTTGGTGCTGGTTCCGAGTATAATCGTGATTTGCGTGAAGAAGTAAGACGTAAGAAGTTCGGTATCATAGCAAAGAAATATAGACCTGAAGCGCAGCCTTGGATTTTGAAGGTGGGTGGGAAGAGTGGTAAGAAGTTTAAAGGTATACGAGAAGGTGGCGTTAGTGAAAATGCAGCATTTTATGTATTTACTCATGCACCAGATGGTGCCATTGAAGCTTATCCCTTGAATGAATGGTATAATTTCCAACCCATACAACGTTATAAGTCACTGTCCGCTGAAGAAGCCGAACAAGAATTCGGTCGCCGGAAGAAGGTAATGAATTATTTTACTCTTATGTTGCGTAAACGTCTTAAGGGTGATGAAGAAGAAGAAAAAGATCCCGAAGAGGTAAAAGTAAAGGGTGCTGGTAAAAAATCGAAAGAGCTTAAAATTAGTGAAATGGATGAATGGATTGATTCGGAGGAAGAATCCGATTCGGATAGTGATGGAGAAGAGAAAAAGAAGAAGGAGGATGATAGTGATGATGATGGCAAAAAGAAGGGTAAGAAGGGAAAAGGGGCTGAAAAGAAGAAAAAGAAACAAGATGTAGATGATGAGGCATTCGAAGAATCTGATGATGGTGATGAAGAAGGTCGTGAAATGGACTATGACACAGAATCTAGTGAAGAGTAAGTGCCAATTGTTTAAAACAATTTAAGAAGCTAATTATTAGAAAACGTTTTTATTTTATAGCGAACCAGATCCAGAGGCTAAATTGGATAAGGATATGAAATCTGTGGCAGAAGAGGATGCTTTGCGTAAACTTTTGACTTCAGACGAAGAAGATGAGGAGGAAAACAAATCCGATGAATCCGATAAGGAGGATGATGAAAAGAAAAAGAAAGACAAAACCAAGGATGAAAATAAAGACAAAAAGAAATCAAAAAATAAAGGAAAAGATGACAAAAAAGGTACTTTATTATGCATAAATTTAAAACTGAATTAAAATCATATTCCTTTTTTTTAAAACAGATTCCTCTAGTGACTTTAGTTCTGACAGTAGTGATTCCGAAGATGACAATAAAACCAAAAAGAAAGACAACTCAAAACCGATGAGCAATCAAAATTCACGTTCTGTACCCCTACATTTAACAATGATGCCAATAAACGTAAAATGAACAGTATGCCAAGCGATCTTACTGCTCAGAGAATAGCAATAGTCCTGTTAGTACTCCAGCTAAAAAGACCTAAAACAGAAGTATCTACACCATCATTGCTTCAACATTTTGCGGGTGTTGTTTCATCAAATAGCAAAGAGTAAGTAGTTGATTGATAAACAAAAGTTTACATACAAATTTTCAATATTTTCTTTATATTATATAGTGACTACGGTATTACCGAAGAAGCTGTCCGTCGTTATCTTATGCGTAAACCAATGACGCGCCACCGAATTATTGACGAAATTTAAAAATAAGAAAACTGGTGTTTCGAGTGATCGTTTGTAGAGACTATGACACAAATATTAAAGAAAATCAATCCTGTTTAAACAGACCATACAGGGTAAATGTATTTAAGCATTAAGGTTAACAAATAGTGGAAATTCTACATTTTTATTACTTATTTAATTATATAACAAATCAAATACTGTATAATTTACTTACATTTCTAGGCAAAACTAATTGTTTAATTAGAATTTGTAAAAAATTAAATTTGTTGAATTATTTAACCAAAAGATTGTCATATTTTTAAAGATGATTCCATATAAACATTAATACTCGGAAAAGAAGTGCTAATCGGTTGAGTACTTCTGATTATATTTCGAATACAAATAACTACCTTAAGAGAAATAATGTAACTACCTCAAGAAACATGTAAGCAGGTTTTCCATATACAAAGAATGTCTAAAAAAAATTGAAAAAATGTTGTTGTCCGTTATACCATTTTTATGTCCCTTGGATTTTACATTATTCGAATAAAAAAAAAAACTAAAAAATTGAATTCCGCCTCACTGTGCATTATGTGATACCACATGTTTTCAAAATGTTGTAAACAGATTTAGAGGTTAAAAAGTCGTATTTTTGCTTGTTGGAATTAAAATTCATTTCTTTGTTTTTCTAGTCTTTGTTATATTTAGCCTCTGTATTTCTTTTATTTCTTAAGAAGCTTTGAACAATTCCGGTTAATTTTTGTACAACTTGTCTACTAGACAATTTTTTTGGGCACAGCAACGTTGCGAGAACCGACTGTCGTAGGAATGTGGCAAAACGGGTTATATTGGAAAGCGCTTATAGGTTTCGGCAGAGGACATTTCAAGATCGTAGGTTCGGTAATATCCGGTTATGTGTAAGAGACAGTTTTTCAAACCGTCGTGTGATTGTCCTGTACTGTGTGAAATATGAGAATACTTTTGCAGTTAGCACCACTTTATATGGTAACTTAATGTAGCGGCTTTGTAGACAGCAAAGTAACGCTTAGGCGATTAGTAACTGTCCTAGGTAACACTATGGGATCAAACGCTCGACCAAGTTGACACTTTCAACTAACTCTCCTTTAAAGCTATTTTTCAAAATAAACATTAAAAACCTTATGATGATTGTTCTTATAAACGATTACAAAAATAATTTGTTAAATAAATTTTGTGAACATATATACGTAAATGTAGCGTATGTATTCATCTTCTTTTAATAACTCTTTAAACTAATTTCAGACTTAAAATTATTTACAAAATGTATAACTAGAACTACTAATTAAAATGTATGCCCTCAGAATTAAAAGCCAAAAGTAAACGCATAAAATCATCCAAATCCATAGAACGAGCACGGGAATTTTCCATATTTAAATTGGTCAAAATTTCCATTACTTTATCCTGCATAGAGAAGTTTTTCTCTAAGGGCTGTAAATAAAATAGTATCAATTACCACTTGTCGTTAAATATTTTAATGCAAACTCACCATGTTCCTTATAGACAATATAATTTATAATTCTTTTCCAACATTTCTATCACTGAATTGGTTTTGAAGGCGGCTGCTAATGTTTTATTTTTCGCAAAAAAGCTATACGTGTCAAACCATCCCATTCGGTAAAGTTAACAGGTGGTGGTGGATTTTTGGTTCCAACCGTACTACACTCGATTCTACTTTTGGTGGAGGCTTGAAATTATTTTTTACCCACCTTCATTAACATATCAACACGTGCCAACAATTGGGTATTTATGCTTAAACGACAATAAAGTTTATCACCAGGTTTTAGCTACTAAACGTTGGGCAAATTCACCGCTGATAGGGCACATTAGCAATGCATAAATCAAAGAATGGCAGTTCAGCTTTAAGAAAATCACCAATGAGCATTTGTAGTTTTGGCTGTAAGGGTGTACCTTGTACACGTTTTTGTAATTCAGCCGCTAAACGTGTATCAATTTCACAGGCTACCACTTTTTTACATTTTTCCAACATACGTACGGTCATGTTACCCGTACCAGGACCAATTTCCAATACAACATCCGTGGGACGCAAGGCGGCTTTTTCCAACATACTAGTAATTACCAAAGGGATTTTTCAAAATGTGTTGACCAAAATCCTTATTGAAAACAATACCTACAATTGGTATTTATAAATAATTATGTTATATTGAGAACTCAATTTATTAAATTACCTTGCTTTTGAACCTCATTGTGAATGCGAGACTTTTTCTCTGTACGTTCTTTTGGCATTTTTGTAAAATTATTTAAGTTTCTTTTTTTATAAATTAAATATTTTCGAAAATTTCTTTACAGATTCCTAAACATGTGTTTCTTAATTTTTGTCTTTAAATAGTTTATTTATGTTTTCTTCGTTTTAGTTGGCAACGCTTTAGATAAATCATTAATAGATGGCGCTGTATTAACATACTAAAATATCGATAAATCTTAACATTAAATTAGAGTTACCACTTCATGTGTAATTAGACATATTGTGTGCAAATTATATTTTCAAGCCTATGCGAACGAAAACTTTGTAAATAGAGAAACCCAATTTTACACAAATTCGAGTGACTGGCTTTCGTTTACTTGAATTTTTGTTCGTAATAGAGAAACAGGTTATTTATGTATTTTATGTTTTTTAAATATTAATATATATCCAATTTCTGTATGTCGAACGAATGCTTTCGTTCTTTTTTATACGAAAGAATTGGGTTTCTATAAATTCGTATATTGACAGTCGTAAGTCTATGCAAACGAAAGTTTCTTACATAGATAAACCCAATTTGATTCGTTTTTGATCGTCTGTCATTCGTTCGACATATAGAAACAGGTCAATTATTTATTATAAGTTTAAAATTTGACATAAATTTCTTTCATATATCTTTTTATACATAAACATATTCAAAAACGATTGCTATCTTACCTGAAAACAAATTACATTTCAATAGATGATCTTTAGTCCATATAAATCTCCTAGTATAGGTGGCAAATCTTCGAATATATACTCCTTACCAGATAAATGGACTTAGTGTTAGGTTATCTTCATACCAAAAAAATTTAGCACATCAGTCTTTTGATATGCATATAGAATGGCATTAAAAGGCAATCTGTTTTCCTGCTTTCAACATGATTATTCCAAGGGTACATCGATCTTATGACACTTTACTTACATGGAAGTTTTAAAGTTTTAAAGTTCGATATTATTGCAGTATTTAAAACACGGTTGAAATCATATATGTTCGATGGTACCAATACTTACTTTCATTTTCTGATCTTATCAGTTTTGAAAGTCTTTTTGTGGAAATACAATACAGACACTTTAAATCATGTTAAAATCTTGTAATTAGCAGGTAAAATTTCTGAACTCAATGTCTTATGTATTCCTTTCGTATCAGGCTAATCTGAAGGCCGATACTTTGTCAAGAAGCATATCTCACTGATAACACTATTGATTGTCTGCATAGAGAAAGAGCTTTATGATATGATATGGCTTAAACTGAATGGAGTCGGTACATTATTCTTCATTAAAATAAGGAATCTATCCGGTAACTGTTGTTCTGGAACATTTGGAAGAATACCAGGAATAATCCTAAAGCGAAAGGAACCAAATTTAAATTTACAGTGCAAAACCATTGAATTTTCAACTCCCGAATCAATTCATCCACACATAATTTAATTGTAATGTCTTAAAAAAATTGGATAGAAGACAGATAATATATTTACATCGGGCAACTTTATTCACTTTATAAATATTCATAACGTTGAAGACATTTATAAGATTGGGACTCAATTCTATTTGTTTCTATGATTCCCAAAATAAATAGAACAATTGAAGATCAACGATTTTTATATATCTGCATTACTAAGGTGAAGAATTAGAGAATCGTAGCCGTTTTACTATTGAAATTTTTAGGAAGACATGGATTTTTTTAGAATTATCATAAGCTTATCATACCAAATAGTACGAGCAATGTGCTAACAGGGCTTTCTTATCGGATGCGTTGGGAGCTATTTTGAAAAGGCTTTCTATTTTTTATCTTTAAAAACAACAGTTTGACGACTAGAGATGAGAGATATTTTCAAGACTGTGTTTTAATCACTGTGATTGGTAAATCACCGGTAACAACAGTGACTGAAATTATGAAATAACATTTCTTATTTATGTCGTTCTTTCTTTTAAGTTGCATTTGTTTTCCCATATTCACATAATCATTAAAAAAAATAAGTTTTTTTTTCTTTGGAAATAATGCGATTATTATCACTGTTTTAAAGAACAGTGATTTAAAATCACGTTCAATATAAATCTCCAAGTATAGGTGGCAAATCTTCGAAATATATACTCCTTACCAGATAAATGGACTTAGTGTTAGGTTATCTTCTCTCTCTTTTGACGACAGAACTTTAAATTAAAGATAAGCTATACCGTGATTTAAAAAAAACGTCGTTTCCATTTAAAGTGAATTTTGAATCACTGTTATTTAAAACACATACAGTGGGGAGTGGCAAAAATGCAATACAAAACTATATCAATATAAAAGATGTTTGTTTTAAAATAACGGTAATTAATTTAATTTCATCTTTTTTCTCTTCTTTTAATAGAAGGATTTCAATTCTTCCACACTTTGATTCAAAATATTGCACAATAAATATTTTGAAATAGGAAGAGCGTGGAAGCATCATAAGTTCTAAATAAAACCAAAAACATTTGAGGCTGCAACAAATTTGTAAGAACATTATTATTAGTAACAGTTATTTCATAATTTCAGTCACAGTAGTTACCAGTGATTTACCAATCACAGTAATTAAATAAAAGTCGTGAAAATATCGCTTTTCTCTACCTTGAATGCTCGACATACTTTATGTAGAAGGGTTGTGTTGAAAATATTTAATAATTTTAATACGCACTTGTTTTGGTCACTCATTTTAATCATATTAACAATATAATATAAGTTTGTGTGACAATTGAAAGTTTTAATGAAAAACGTGTGTTTTAAGAATTTGTTGATCTCACTCCTTAATAAAAATTTCCTGTTTTCTCAATTCATAAATTATTTTTTACAAAAATCAATTTTGGATACTCACTGATAACGCTCGGGTAAGGATCTATACGCCTCCATATGAACTCAGCTCTAGAAATGTAAAATTGCATTAAGATGTTTCTGTTGGTATTTAAATTACGGAATTATTAAAAAAATCGATTCGGACACACTGTGCATTAGAGGATTAAATTAATAGAAGATAAAATCCCATTACATGACAATAACAACACATTTTCGATTATTTTTTTAGGTCAATTTTTATTTATTAATAATTAATTTATAATTATATTTCTTTTTGTTTTTCTTTTCTTTTTCTTTGTTTTCTTTGTTTTTTTAATAAGGTACTCCAAATAAGGATTTTGTTTTTCTTTTATTTTTTTTCTAAATAATACATTTAAAATTAAAATAAACTCAAGTTTTTTTTTTAATTTTTGCTTAAAAATTCTTAGCAATTCTTATCGGTTTCTTTTAAACTCAGTGTTTTTAATTAAAAGAGAAAAAAGTAAAATTAACACAATTTTTTAAATAAACAATAAAACTGTTAAAATATAAATCCCCTTAATTAAATTTATTTATAATTTAACTTATTTAATTGTTTGAGGGAAATATATAAAATGAAAACTTAACAAGAGAATTTTGAATAAATTTTATTTATTTGAAACAAAATTTCAAAATATTTACAAAATTAACGAACAAATTTCGAATAAAAATATTTAATCAATAACGCTGAAAATCTAAAAAAGATTTTAATTTACACTTGTCTAAAAGATAAAAATTTTTTTTTAAATTTTATGAAATAAGAAGGAGAGAGATTGAAAGTAAAAATTAATATCCTTTTTTAATTATTTTATTAATTATTGAAAATAACAAGTCAATGTCTTCCATCACAAATAATCACATTCACTAAAACACTCACAAATTTCTTCGAATGGCATTATTTATAACTGATAATTTTATGAAAGTTTTTCGTTTAAAATTCGGAGGTTATCTCAGATATCGGTCTATACCTTAACATACTGAATCGATTTCAATGGTTTTAAAAGGAATTTTCTCAGGGCATTGACAAACATTCGGGCTAAATTTGAGTTCTGTAAATTATTGAGTAGGGTATATAAAGGCAGTTCATCAAGTAATAGTATATTTGACTCGGTCGTCTTTAATAACCTCCACCATAATCGATTTAGAAATAATTGTGGGAAAATAATGAATCTATTAGGAATGAATCTATTAGGCATGACCGACTATAACATTTTCACTTGTTTTTTTTTATTAAATTTGATAACAATAACAATTTCGTCAAATTGAGACGAGACAAATTTCAAGATCGATTCACAAATGACTCCCATACAGAGCCACTTTCGATATTTTTTTATATTTGAAATTATCACTTACAGTCCCCATATACCACTTTCGAAATTCGTTTTAAATGGTATAATTCCTTAATAGGTGAGTATCATGAAAATATTTTTAAAATGTTTTATACAAACACTATAAGAAAAAAAGGTATTGACCGATATCTGAGAAAACTTCAAAATTCTGAAAAAGAACTTTTTCAAAGAATTAAACCATTAGATATGGTTTTATGTCCTTCAGAATCGATCAAAAGATTATATAAATCGGATCAATTGCGAAAAATTTATAGGCTAAAACTTTGCGGCTACAAGCCGCAGTTTTGAAGATAATTTTCTAAATATTTTCACATATACTTATTTTGATGTGATTATAAAAAAGATACTATATTGTGCTGAAGCCTTTATTTGGCCTAGATCCCATAAAGGCCCTTTCCAGGAAGATTTGTTTAAGCTTATAAAAAACTCTTAAATATAGACCAATTTTATTAAAACTTTCTAACTGTACTGACTATATTTAATTAATTCGTTCATATTTGGTTATACCTCCTATATAACACCCCTTCCCGGTACATGGTTTAAGGTTTTTAAAACTTTTAAATATGAACCAATTCTATTAATTTGGAAAAATTATTGTTCATACTGTATTGAATTTATGTTACTTATTTGACCAATCTAAGTACATATTTTGATATAGTTCAAATATAAGATCCCTTCCCGGAAAACAGTTTTGAGCTTAACAAACTTTTATCTACGAACTAATCTCATTTTTTTTAACTGTCAGTTCATATTTTGCTATAGCTTTAATTTAACTCAACTTCTAAGAAAAAGGCTTTAAAGCTTCCAAGACTATTAATTTTATATGCCTCGAAATTGTGTTTTAACTTTAAAAGGTTCTTAAATGAGTGCTAATTCCATCGAAACGGAGACAATTATCTATTGCATCTTATTTAAATAATTTCTACAATATCAGTAGTAGTTTTTTTGTTCCGGAATCAGTGTTTGATCTGATTAAGAAAAAAAAGAGTTTTATAGTCTTCAACTCATACAAATGTTTGCACCATTTAAATGGTGGTGGAATTTCTAATTCAGCACAGCCGAATATAGCATTCTTACTTGTTTTCATACCTTCCACTACCGCAATGTGGTGAAGATGGTATATCAACTATATACCAACTATATATATATATATATATATATATATATATATATATATATATATATATATATATATATATATATATATATATATATATATATATATATATATATATATATATATATATATATATATATATATATATATATATATATATATATATAGAAAAAAATCTTCTTAAAAAGTCTTCGTTCGTTTTCTTCGTTAATTTTGTAAATAATTTTATTTTTTTATTTTGTTTTTGTGATTTTTTATTTCTTTGTTTTTCAATTTTTATTAATAATTTTAAGAAATCTGTTAAGAGTTGTTGTTTGTTAAACGTTTTTGTTTTTTATTTTTTGTTGTTTTATTAAATGATTTATTAGTTTTAAATGAAAAGTGTTTTTTTCTTCTTTATTTTATGTGTGATTTTTTTTATTGAAAGTGTTTATTGATGGTTCTATGTTGTAAACAATGTCTTGTCATTATAATTTTTTTTATATATTTTTAACAACCAATTATTATTAATGTTCTTTTTTTTCTACTTTTTTAAATTATTTTGCAAGCAACAGTTTTTTGTCTCTACCGTTTTGTTTTTTATTTTTTTAATTTATTTATTTATTTATTTATTTATTTTATAACAATTTTATATTTTTACACGTTTTCTAGATCATTAAATTGTTTTCATAAAATTTTCAAGTTTTCTTCAGAGTAAATAATTTAAAAATTGATATTTATGTTTTAATTGTTGTTATCATTATTAAATATATTATAAACAGCATTTTGTAAAGAAAATTAAAATAATTTAGAATTTATAAAAAAAAAATTAATTGAAAAAATAAATTATATTAATTCTTTTAATTTCTAATCAATTTTGTGTTTCAGTGTAATTGTTAACATATACGGTCGTATTCTAAAAAAGCTTAACAAAGTTTTATAAATCAAAATTCTTTAAATTTATATTCAAAATAAATTTTTATAATCGAATTAATCAAATAATTGTTAAATATTTACGGACGTATTCAAAATAAAAATTTATAGTAGATTCAACCAACAAATTGGTTAATCAGTACATTAAGCCTAAATATTTACTAATTATTACAATTATAATTAAATAATTGTATTCAAAATCATGAAATATATACATTTGTTAGTTTTGATTTTATACAGTTTTTAATCGACAAATTTGTAAGAACATTATTATTGTAACAGTTATTTCATAATTTCAGTCACAGTAGTTACCAGTGATTTACCAATCACAGTAATTAAATAAAAGTCGTGAAAATATCGCTTATCTCTACCTTGAATGCTCGACATACTTTATGTAGAAGGGTTGTGTTGAAAATATTTAATAATTTTAATACGCACTTGTTTTGGTCACTCATTTTAATCATATTAACAATATAATATAAGTTTGTGTGACAATTGAAAGTTTTAATGAAAAACGTGTGTTTTAAGAATTTGTTGATCTCACCCCTTAATAAAAATTTCCTGTTTTCTCAATTCATAAATTATTTTTTACAAAAATCAACTTTGGATACTCACTGATAACGCTCGGGTAAGGATCTATACGCCTCTATATGAACTCAGCTCTAGAAATGTAAAATTGCATTAAGATGTTTCTGTTGGTATTTAATCGAATGTTCATCACTAAAATATTGTGTTATATTTTTAATTTATTTTTTATTTTATTATGAATTTTTTTAATATTTTCTATAATTTATTGCCAATTTAAACTGATGACCCGAACGTAAAGGTATATAAATAATAATAAATTTTATAATCAAATTCAAAATTTCGAAAATAATTGAGTTTTTGAAAATTTTAAAAAAATATTTTAAAATTTCATTCGATAATTTGAAGTTCTAATTCAAAAGAGGGAAAAAAGGAAGGGTATTTTCCAGTATAAAATCAAAATTAACAAATGTATTTACTTTTTGATTTTTAATACAATTTGTCAATTTTTGATTATAAGGCTTAATGTACTTATTAACTCAATTGTTCATTAAGTCTACTAAAATTTTTTTATTTTGAATGCGGCCGATATATAAATTTTAATTTCCATACAGATCCAAAAAAAATGGCAACAGTAAAATCGTTTTTCTCATGATAGACTTCACAGATAAAAAACAGATTTCCTTTTAAATTGTCTTAAAATTTTTTAAAGATATGCAATTTTCAAAAAACGTTTTAAAAATTTATGAAAATGTACAGCATTGTTCAAAAACTTAGCAAAGATCGCAAGTTTGTTCTAATTATTTTTTCCATGTTTTTTTTAAGTTGTAAAAAACAATAAACTTGAAGATTTGCTGTTCGAAACTTAAGTAACTTTAAATATTTTGTATGATATGCTTTGTTTTTTTTTTTAAACGATTCTTTATAATAGACGTTGGCATAGCTTTCCACTCTGATAAAAATCTGGAGATGTTCCCTATGGGATTCAAGTATACAAATTGCAATGGCCAATCGATTTTTTTCGGAGAAAATTATGTAACTTTTGGATCTTCAAAGATATTTATACGGCTTTCCCTCTAAAGTTGGCTACCTCGGTTACATTGATTTTTAAAAATTTTGCCAAAAATTTATGATTGAGAAAATTGAGATTGTATTAACATATGTAAAGCTCTTGTAAATCGCTATAAGATTCCATATGAAAGTCTGAAAAATATTGATACAATGACCATATAAATGTATGAATCCGTTAAAATGTTATATTAATCTAAAGTTGGAACCATGGTGAGAAGATCTTATAAGGTGACAAGAATAGCTCAGCTGATTGTTCTTTGCTTTGTTCCCTCTATCTTGTTAACATAATGTTAAAGTCTCTTTACAGTGTGTGTTTACATTTTAGTCCTATGTAGCACTAAGTGTTTGTAAGTTTGTTTGTGTGTTACTTATGTTCTTCCGTTATTTAAAGAGGGAATGTAGACGTTCTTATAGGATTTTTGTTTTTGTAATGTTGTATTTATGTTTTCCATTTTTGGCAATAATTTACATTTTGCTTACTTTTCCTTTAAAAATTATGAATCTTCAAGTTGTAACGTTTTCACAGATACCAAATATTTGAGTAAGAAGTTTATACCGTGGCTCAAGATCCAACCTAAACTACGCATCCTCTAGTAAAACCACCAAACTTGACAATATTTTTCATACATTCCTTAGTTTTATCTTTGTAAAACTTCATTGTTGTAGATTCATGATTATATTTCTTCTAAATTCTTTATAGCAAAATCATAAGGAGGGTTGCTAATTTAATTTTTTATTTAATTATTAAAAAAAAGTTAAAAACAATGTTATAAAAATGAAAACATTTCCGTTCGAAGAACCAGAGTATGGAAAAACTCGGAGCAAAATCTTTATTATTAAATGATCTTAATTTATACTCCTCTATGCGAAGATTAAAAAAATTAAATTTTTTTTGATTAAAATTGTTTATCTTGATTTTCCACAATCAAAAAAAAAAAAAAAAAAAAACTTATTTTTCTCTTTTTTCAGTTTTTCTGCTTAATAAAAAAACATTTTTGATTACTACACATGTCTTCAAAACAATTTGTGCGCATTATTCATTTTTAAACGTTTTTCTTTCGATTTCGCTCTTTGTATTTTTATAATTTGTTAAATTTAAACTCTTTTTAAAGGGCGATAAAAAATAAAACTCATTTTAACAAATTAAAATTAAACTCTTTGAAAGATGCGTTCTTAAGACAAATGATAAAAATAGTCGAAAACCGTACCTTGCTAAGGACCTATTGCCACCTTAAATCGAGGTAAATATGCAACAAATTCTTTTTAGAAAATTGATTCAAATTTGAATTTTAGGGCAGAAATTTGGTTTCTTAAATGAAATAAATTTTTAATTCTCAAAGAAGGGAACCCAAACTGCTACAGCTACAACAACAATATTTTCAGACAGCAGTATCAATTGCTGGCAAAACAAAGTAAAGAGAGCAGTATATCTTGAATGACATAATCTCCTGTACTTTCTGTTCATAGATTTCAAGAAAGACTTCGATACCATCGTACGAACTGTCAAATGAAATGCATTGAGAAAGGTGTATCCCAGAAGATAATACGAATCATCAGACCTATATTCATGTATGCTGAACTCTCAGTTCTTCACAATGGCAATATCAGTCAACCATTTTAAACAAATGCCGGAGTAATACAAAGGTGCCATCTATCACTTCAGCTATTCACTATTGTGCTGGATGATATAATGAGCAAAGTCTCTTCTCACTAGAGGATTTTGATTATGCGGATATTTGTCTACTCTCGCACAAGACATACAACATGAAAGCTAAACGAAACCACTTAAAAAACTGTAGCGCAGATAACATTATACTGTAGATGTCTTTTTTTTGGGGTTTTATAATAACTACAAATGGCAGTGCAGATGAAGACATTAATAACAGACTTACTAAAGCGATAGTAGAATTTGGACAAGTACCATCAATATGAAAAAGCTCATGTGTAAAATTAATACTGTTGTGTGATATGTGTGATATGCTTCCAAGAGGGGAAATGAAAAATAAATGCAAAAAAAAAATCGGATTACCGAGTTCATAAAAATTGATAATTTTCACGCATAATAGGACATAAATCCAATTTTTCTACAATTGATGTCTGGGAAACTATATTATACAAAAATTTAATTATGTTGATTGTGTTGTTGTAACAGTTCGAATGTTTCTAGTTATTATCCCTGGGGAAAAAACATCCGATTGATACAGCTATCACTTGGTTGAAATCTTTAGCCGAGTATGACTCGGGGCATTTTAGAACGGAGATCGAATTGTCGTAGGAACGTAATGATTTTTTAAACAGGGTTACTTAAATATGTCCAATACCAAATATTTTCTTCCCTTATCTCAACGGGATCTGGTAGTGGTTCAAAATGGGTTAATAAGAATAGAAATAACAGTTATACGCGAGGTCCACCAAAGATTCAGGGGCGACAATGGTTTACCTAAAAACTGTATTTCAACGAATGGAGCGAGCAACGTTAATGGAAATAAAACGAAAATGTAGTTTTATTTTTAGGAACATGTTGACCATACTATGCTGACCATGACCCGAAGCATTCACTGAAGTTGGTCAATTGAAAATGTTTTAGTTTCGTACAACACTGTACATAATTTTTTTAAACAAATAAATGAGAAATATAAAAATTTAATAATTTTTAAAAAATTATACTTTTGAAAATTGTGTGGGTATGTGTTTGTGTGTGTATGTTTTTAATAATTTTTCCATTTTGTTTTTCTTTCTACACGTTTAACAAACGCAAAATATAGTTTGTTTTGTTTTATTTTGTTTTGTTTTGTTATTCTTATAATGATAGTTAAAATACTACGTTTCCTTCTTTTTTTAAATCTTCTTTTGTTGTTTTTTTAATATAGAATATTTACCAGATTTCTTTTTTAATTTATTATATATTTATATCATCATCATTATCATTATCATAATAATATAATATTAATAATATGTATTTTATTATTATATTAATTTTTTAATTATATTTTTTTGTTTTAGTATTTATACTTAAATTAATGCATTTCTTTGTTAGTTTCATTTTGTTTTTTATTTGTTTGTTCATTTATTTATTATTTTTATTTTTGTTACTAAACATTATTTTATAAACGTGTTAATTTGTTTTTCTTTAAATTTTGTTTTTGTTTTTTTTCCAATTTTTACGACTTTTTAACTGAGAATACACGAAATGTTTTACACTTTTATTTATTAATATTTATTATAATATTATTTTTATGCACTTAATTTTATTTTAAATTTATTTACTTTTTTTGTTACAATTTATTTTTAAATTTTTGTATTTTTATGTTTTTATATAAAGTACAATCAAATCTATATATATATTTACTTTTTTATATTTGTTACTTGTTGCGTTTTTTTAATATATTTCACATGTTTCTAGAATATAGTTTTATAGTTTTTTTAATATAATTTATTGCGCTTAGGTTTTTTTTGTTATTTTTAATTTCTTTTTTTTAATAAGTTGTTTAAATTTTTATTTGGTTTTTTTGTGCTTTTTTATTACTTAAATATTTTTTGTATGAAATGCTTTTATTTTTATTATTTCTTTTAAATACAATTTTCTTTTTTTCAATATACAGTTTGTCAAATATATTTTTGCAGTCATAAAAAATATGACAAATTTCAAGTTCATTTATGAATTCCAAATAAAAATGCTTCATTTTTTCTGTACACTAGAAACCCAACTTGGGACGTCCCGACGCAATTCAGGGCTCAAGTGTAAACATTTCGCTACTATATCTATTTACGTCTACAAGACGCAATAATTTTCGAAAAAGACGGACACGTTGCAACAACAGCATTAAAAGAAAAAAATTATTCATTTAGAAAACTGTGAAATAAATGTTTGCAAAAATTATAAAAACATTGAAAATGTGACTTCTTTCAGGATTTTTTCAGTTAATTTTTTTTATAAATATCTGGCTGTAAAAATTGTACGGTTGTTTTCCCAGTAATTAGTTTAAAACATTTTAGATTTTATACACATAGTTTCAGTGAACACTTAACCGAATCGTTTTTCGTTGGAAAAGGTCCTTCTTTAGTACTTATCATTAACAGTTTCAATAATGTTGCTTCAAATTTGTAGTGTTACCAACTTGACATTAGTGATTTTAGAAGGAACTCTTTCATATTTCTTAAAAATTAAATTCCATTTCGAAAGTAAAAAAAAAAGAATTTCAAAAAAGGAAACGAATTTAATTTTCTATATTTTTATAATTTTTGAAAATGAGTAAATTTCTCCTTTTATTGTTGTTGTTACAATTTGTCCGTCTACTTGAAAATGTTAGGCGTCTGTCAAAAACAATCTGTACACGAAATGTGTACAGAAAAAATTGATAATTTAAGGATTTTTAGTTGGATTTCATTAATAAAGTTAAATTTTCTTTACAGTTTTTATAATTGCAAAAATATATTTGACAAACTGTAATCATTTAGTTTTTCCTTCTTTTTATTTTGTTTTGTTAATATCTTTTTGTTTAATACTTTGTTCAGAAGTTGTTTTCTTGTTAAATATTTGTAATTTCTTTAAATGTTTATAATTTCATTTTCTCTTTTTTTATTGTTTAACTATAGTTCTTTTTCTTAATAATTTTTGTTGTAATTGTTAAAAACTTTAATTTAATTTATTTTGTTTATTTTCTTTTTTCATTTTTTTGTTACTTTTGGTGGGTTTGAGTTTAATAATTAAAATAAAATATTTAACAAATAAAGAAATTTATTTCTTCTTTTTTATTTAGTTTTATTATTGAATTGAATAACATTAAATATATATATTTTTAGTGAATTTAATAATTTACTGAAGAAGAAACAAAATTAATTTACAATAAGAAATATGAGATTCAACTAAAAATAAAATAATAATTTCAGATAAAATTTTATTATAAAATTAAAATAAATAAAAATATTACTCCATTTATAGGGAAATAATATTAAGTAGTTAAAGTTTCTTTTTAAGAAAAGAACAATTCCAAAAAATATGCATATCCAAAAGGATCGATCTTTAAAACATCTGTTATTGCGTTATTTTAAACTAGTTTTTAATGGATGCTCTTTGCTGCTCAAAAATTCTTCTCCTTAGTCTAATATCTAAATCACGACGTTTTTTAAAACAAATTTCACGCTACGAGCATTTTTCCAAATTCTGTCCGTTATAAAACTGTTTCCTAGAGAAAGTGATTAGGACGAAATTTGAGATCTCTCGCTGTTATAGTTCTTAAGATATTCGATAATCAATTTTTTCTGGGTCCCATCCGTACTACAACCTTTTCTCTCTTCTCCGATGGATTTTTTAGAGTCTATCTTACTTTCATTGGGTACATTGGGATCAGGAGGTGAAAATTTCAGTAAAATCGGCCTCAAACAAACACAGATTCATTTCTATATTAATATTTAAAATTTTTAAAATGAAGATAATAATTTTAATCCCAAAACAAATATATATTACAAACATCATATATGCACAAGCGCATAATGCCCTAATCATCTAAGGTGGTGTAGGGTAAAATCTCGATCCATGTGATTTTTTATTGTAGCGCGTTATTAGAATTAGAGAATGGTGTTATTAAAGTTATTTTCAAAGTTTTTATCATCATGAGAGATGATTTCATCGAATTTCATAATTATGAATATTTTCTCTTAAAGTTTAAAAGAATCATTTACTTTAACTATTAACATTATTTCAAATCACTTAAAGATTGAGTAACATTTCTGATTTCAATAAGCAATAAAATAAAATTGGAAAAAATTATAGTTTTTTTTTGACATGATAAAATTGATTTTAATAAAATTTTTAACAATAGTATTTATATATTATTTAAAATACTTAAAATCTACAAAAAATAATAATAATAAATAATAAATTATTATATTAAGAATTATATTCTTACATGAAAAATGTATGTATGTTTGTTTGTATATAAAATAAAATCTCTATAAATTAAAAATTAATAAATTTCAACAAAAAAAAAAAAAAAAAAATATATAAAATGCAAAATTTTCAAGCATTAAAATATAATAAAATTTTATTTATCTAAATAAAAGAGCATTTGACTAGAAAAAAAATTAAAGAAAAAATAAATCAAAAACTAAAAAGAGAACAAATTATTTAAATATATAAATGGCAATAAAATATTATAAATATCTAAATATTAGGATTAATGTACAACAAATTTATATTATATTTTATAAATAAAGAACAAAATAATACTTTTTTTAAGCTAAAAAGGAAGATTACTTTTTTGTTTTAACTATTTTGAGCTACAAAACGTAAACAAAACGTATTCAATCAAACGTTTGTAATAAATAAATAAATTTAAACTTTGTGTGTTGTTATATTTCAATTTTTGTTATAATTTTCGATTTAAATATTTAAGAAATTAGTTAATAATAAGTTTTAAAATGCAATGTAAACATGAAAAGAAATAATTAAAATATAATTTTATTTCTTCTAATAAACCCGAAATGTTTGAAAATTAAAAAACAAAAAAAACCGAATCAGTCATCCATCACATAGATGACATAAAACTAAATCATCAAATTGATGTTATTTAGAGAAAACCTTAGGAAGCGGATGAAAACATAGAAAAGTATAACTGTGTTTCGTTTGTTTTGTTGCCGGATCTATGAGAGTAGTTCTAGTATAACTGAGATCGGAATAGAGCAATAGACTACTGGTCTTGAATTGACCGTCCCTAACATGTCCAGCATGTAGCTAAGGACCATATGATACACGAAATTTCTTTTACAAGCCAAGTCTACCACTCTCAGTCAAGAAGATCTGTAGTTTCATCACATAGAGTTGGCACAGTTCTTGGCCTAGAGTTAAACCAGAAAATGAATCATAGCAATTAACTTACTTGTTTTTACCAGCTGTTACAACAAAAACAATAGAAAAACATGATATAAATTTTGTTATTTCTCTCTGGTTATACGATTTTCTCTCAGAGGAATAAACATTTGGTAAAGTATTTACTATTTTAGAAGAAAGGAGTTTCTAACTCTGCTATTACACAATACAATATTATTTAAGGGAATTACAAAGTTAAAAAAAAAATTGAATGCAAATATAGACTGCGGATTTTTAAATAATCGTTGGAAGTTAATTTAAATAATGAACAATTTGAACTTTTAGTTTTTATATCATCCACTATCATAAATGATAATAATAACAACGAGTTTCCTATTTACAACCGCCAATATCCGTCCAATAACTTAAATTTAATAAGACCAATTTCTAGGATTATTTCCAAAGTCAGGTAAATAAGTTTTGTAAATTTGTTAATAAAAAATGATATGAATTTGAATAGATAATACAATTGGCGGGAGATTCCAAAAAAGACTCAAAAGCAAAAATTTGTCAGTGTGTACTTATGTATATTTCAGCATATAAATATAATCGTTTTTATTTTCATTTCAATCACTTTCCCTTGTATACATATTTTTCTGAACGAGTTATTGAAATTGCTTTCAATGTTTTTTCGATTATGCTCTCGTTCATAATTTAAAATGTAGCGTAAATTTTATTTTCATAAAAAATTTTATTAACTCTTCATAAACGTTCTTGAAAATATAAAGTTCAAATTTTATGTGTTATATTTTCGAAAAATTTGTAATAAGTTTTCATATGTTTTTTTTAATCATATAACAAAATAGAAATAAATAGAAATACAATTTAAATATTAGTTTGAAATCTAATATAGAAATTTTAATACAAATTAATTAATTAAACATTTCGGGTTTACTTTTTTTATAAAATTAAATATACAAAAAACAAAATTTGAGCGTTTGTTTATTAAACTAATAAAAAATAAAACTTAGAGATTCATTTTTAACATTAAATTTAAATAAATTGGCAAAAGAGAGAGTAAGAGGGAGAGGTATAGATAATAATTTTTTGTTTATTACAAACAAAAAAATGGAGGTTTGTTTTTTTTTAAGATTTTTAGTTTCTCTTTTATAAGAATTTTTAAATTTTTTTGCAAATTATAATTTAAAATATTTCAAAACAAATAAAATAATTTCATGCATATTTTTTTTCTACTATAATTTTTTTGTTTGTAATATTTTCGATATCTTATATAATGATGCACTTTTGTTTTCTTTTTTTTTTTTTTTGTTTCTAAAAACTTTTTTATCATTTGAACGCAATTTGTTGTTAGTTTTCTAATTTCTATATTTGTTGTTATTTAAGGTTTTCTTTGGAACATTATGCAAGTAATTTGTTGTATTGTTTTAAATTAATTTCTTTTTTTTGTTATTTAATTTATAGTTAATTTCATTTGCTTTGTTCGCTTGTTTGCTTACTTTTTATTTAGACTCTAATGTAAATCCCTAACATTCTATACTTATAAATAGAATAAAAATAATCATTTTTTTCCAAATACAATAAAATCATAAAATTAAAACAAAATTGTTTTCTTAAAAATATAAATAAATTTTAAAATACTTTTTCATAATCATTATTATTATGATAAATGAATAAAGATTTTTCTTTAGTTTGTTATTAACAATAATTGTAATAATAATTTTTGGTAAAAAGTTTGTTACTTTAATTTCTTGCATTTTGTGTGTATGCGTGTAAATAGATTTTTCAACTTAAACAAGAAAATAATTAATAACATAAAATAAAGGTAAAGTGTTTATAAATTCGACTGCGACACAAGTTACCACAGTTTAAGTTATTTTTTCTGTTTTCACTAAAAAAGCAAATATCTAAATCATCATTAAAAACTTTCTGAGTATAAATAAATTTATACTTGATGTTGTTTTCTCTGTCAAATATTTTAAAATATATATAATTTTCTTTATAAAGTAGAGTTACGAAGAACAAAATAATTTTCACTTTCTCTTCATTGTTTGAATATGACAATTATTTTGTTTTGTTTTATTATTTTGGATTCATGTTTTACTTTTAAATGTTTGAGGATTTCAGTTAGTAATTACGTTTGTGTGTTTCTAATATACTTTACGTTCTGGTCCAAATTTAGGATTGACAAATGAAAAACCAGCAAACTCATCTTGATTAATACAGCGTACAATATCATTACCAATAGGCGTTAGAACTGGTTCTTCTTTAGTAAATTCTGTATCAAAATTATTGGCATCTCGTGGATTTTTCTATAAAAAAATAAAACACACAGAATTCATATTATTAACGTTTAGTTTGAAAGAAATAAAGGAAAAGTAATTTAGATATACCATTTTCGGTCGGAATGGTGGTTTTATATTACGTTTTTCTAATTCGTCCCAATCTAATTTACTAAAGAATGGATGACGTCTTATTTCATTTTCATCACCTAAACAACCTAAACGTTGTTCAGGATTTTTAGTAAGAAAACCTAAAAAAAAGAAACAAACACACACACAAGGAAAAAATAAAGTTTTGGCCTTAAATGTGAACTTTATTGTTTTAACTAACCTTTCAAAATAGACACAGCTTCTCTTGATAACCAAACAGGATATAAAACATCATCGTGCATTATCGAATCAAATAATTCATCTTCGTTATCGGCTTCGAATGGTGGCTGACCAGCCATCATTTCATACATAAGAACACCAAGTGCCCACCAATCTACAGAGGCACCATACTCTTGTTCTTTAAGAATTTCTGGTGCTATATAATCGGGTGTACCACAGAAAGTGGTAGTTAAGACACCGTTCATTATTCCCTCCTAAAAACCAATAGATGTAAACATAAATTACATTATAAATGATATTCAAAAAAAAAAAAAATGTATTACCTTGCACATGCCAAAATCAGCTAATTTACAATGACCTTCTTGATCTAATAAAATGTTATCCAATTTTAAATCGCGATAAATAACGCCATGAGAGTGTAGAAATTGTAAGGCCAATGTAACCTCGGCAGCATAAAAGGCAGCGCGAGCTGCCTCGAAACGGCGAGCTTTTTGAATTTGAAACATTAAATCACCACCATTAACATACTCCATAACAAAAAATAAACGATCCTAAATAAGTAGAACAATATGAATGATTAAAATTACAGATTTATTCGAAAAAAAAAAATCTTAATTGTACCGGAGTTTGAAAACAGGAATGTAAAGCCGTTAAAAATGGATGATTAGCTGCCAAGGCTAAAATGCGTTTTTCGGTCATTGTACAATCGACATCATCGTCTTGTATGATTGCATCTTTTTTCAACACTTTAATGGCATATATTTCATCGGTGCCCTTCTTTTCCGCCAACATAACTTTACCAAATGAGCCCTTACCCAGTACTTTAATGAAATTGAAATCTTGCAAGCAAGTTTTACCGGGACGTGAATCATAGCAGCGATTAACACTCGACATGCCCATATCACCGCTACCACCACTTATATTAGTCGTACCAGAACTACCCGACGACGTAGTTTGTTGCGACATTGTTGAACTACGGGTGGTAGTTGAAAGGCAATCACTATTATCGCCATGAATACTAGCTCCAAAATTATCCTCACCACCTGGTTGACTTAAATACTAAAATTATGAAGTACATATAATTAAAAATTTTATCATTAAAAATTTTCTATTAAATACAAACCTTTGATCGTCTAGGTGCTTGTTTATCGGGTGATATACCCAGTGAGCTAAGTATTTCTGCCATTTGTTTAGTATTTATGCCACATGTATTTGCTACATTCTTTTGGCAACGTTTGTGTACATTCATATTACAAACTTCACACTGGAGACCCTGCTTGAATAGACCATACAACAGGGAACCACAATGATCACAAAATGTAAAGCGTTTATAATTATGTACAACAAAACGATGTGGCACATTAACATTAAAGCGTTGACCAGCTGGCACAGGTTCCAAATTGTTTTGCTATACAACGAGAGATCATTTATGAATCAAAACAACTTTAATTATTTAAATTTATTTTTTTTTTTTAATTTTTAAAAGGGAAAATCAAAGAAAAAAATATAAAATAAATAAAAACCAATGAAATTTTTAACAAACCTTTACCTCTTCTCGCATGCCAGGACACTTGGTAACCACTGAACGATGACATCTCTTATGTACAACACAGGTGCAAACTGCAAGTTTTATGAAAATAATTTATTTGTTTATATAAAATTTAAAAAATATATCGTAATTAAAATATAAAAATTGGTGCTTTAAATTTCTTTCAAATCTGGTTATTACAATAATGTTACACTTGATAAACAGAGATACAAAAAAATGTTAGTAAAATAATATTCATATGGGAAATTATATTTTTCCATGCCAAATATGTTATTCTGTGCGGTATAGATAAAATGATTTTATAAAACTAGTGACTAGTAACTAGTACGATATATATAAATAATTTTAGAATCAAGAGACACAGTTTGTACAATATGTCCCATATATACAGAATAGTTAAACCGTTAGAGATATTTTAATGAAATTTCATATGTTTAGTGATGACTTTGCGTAGTGATCACATTGATCTCATTTGAAGGAGTACATATTCATATCTGTTCAGGGTTGTAGTCGATGAGCCTATAAAGATTGCTAAATTTAGGGTATATTGATTCAGTAAAAAATCCATTTATGGATTTTTGGGTAAGTATTATTTGATTTTTTGGTAAAGTCACTTTTGTAACACATGCCAGTTATTATTTTAAATTTCAAATAAATGAATATATTGTTGATCTGATAAAAATTAGTGTAACGTGCCGTTGCAACTCAAAGCCCCCGAATTCTTTGAGTCCGAACTCCAAGCAATCAATCAATTACACTCCTTAATTTTGAAACATATAAATTGAGATTTAATGGAAATTTGTTATTTATCAATCTAATCTATATCCAATTTAATTTCTTCAGATGAATCAAAAGAAATGCTTAAAAGCTTTCAAAAAATGTTTATAAAAATCAAATATTTAAATTTTCTCAAACAATTTTTAAATTATTAAAACGTTGATTGGAACTTTTAATAAAGTTTTAATTTTATAAAAACTAATTTAGTTAAATAACAAATATTAACAAACAGTACAATAGCAAACAAACAAAAGAACACACAGACATAAAAAATGAGCCAATCATGCATACACACACATACATAAATAGATACATGTATAAATTAACAAAATATTGCTAATGTTATCTTAAAGATGAATAAACAATATGAACAACAAAAAAATAAATTAAAATAGATTTATTTACATTTATTTGACTACAGTGATAAGAACAAGAAAAAAATAATAATAATAAAAATAAAAATTAAGATAGATGATGCTGTGTAGTGTATTACATTCAACAATAAACTCGCGTAAATTATTTGAGACACTTAACTAACAAGAGAATTGTTTGTTATTTTATTATTGTATAACATAATTTAGATACTAAAGTATATAAATTTGAGCAGACAGACATACAAACAGACCTGTAGACTAATAGGTAAAAACACAAACAGAAAGTTATAAATATAATAAAAAGCGATTTTGTGTAGTTTTTTGTTATTTGATTTGCTAAAATTTTTAACATTTAATAAATTTATGAATAGAAAATTTAAAAAAAGTACATAATGATTTGAAGAACGTTCAAAATGAAAACATTTAAAAAAGCAAAAAGCTTAACATGTATGAAATAAATATGAATCATATATGTATATATACGTTCTTATTTAAAGAAAGAGTTAAAAATTTTCAGATCATTTATTTGCATATCATGTACGTCATTATCTAAAGATAATGAGAGATAAATAATGTCTTAAAATTTTACATGAATCTGTTTGTTCTTAATGTTTAGATATTTTCATGAGAATTTTCATAATAAAAATAAATAAATATATTAATATAAAGAATTTCAGATTTTAAAGATAATTTTTTTACATTAAAGTGGTTTAAAAAATTAACAGTGAAATAATGTAAATATTGTATCTCTCTAAATGACAGAAAATACATAAAAGATAGATTATTGATTTATTTCACAATCATCGAAGGAGTTGTAGGTTGCAGTACAGGGGTGTCACTGTGGACCACCTGAAATAAGAGCACTTTAAGAACAAAAGGACTTACTTGGATAGAGAGGTATTCATACCTAAAATAAACACTTTGGGATTTAAGTGGAAGTAAGCAGTACTAATGGTTTAAGAGATTAGTTACTACAAAAATAAAAAGGTCGTTCTATACATTAGACTCAGTACTTCTGCCATGTTTACGAAACGGGTTGCTTGTTGTAACTTTTTTAGCCAATCCGTCCACGCCATTACTGCGCGTGATGCTCAAATGTCTTGGTGGATTACTCGTTAGACATTACATGAGATTAGGATCGATAGAAATGACAAGGGACCATCGTTCCCATGACAATTGAAACTTCGTTCCGAAGTAATTCATGACAAACTCGGCCAAAGAGAGAGTTGTATCAAATGAAAGTTTTTTTTTCACAAGAAAGTACAATCGTGTACGGCGGAACTGTTACAAAAACAACATGGACAATCAGGATGCTGAGACCAACCTAAATATCTGAAACAAATATTTTTTTAATTTCCTAAAAATATGGGGATCTATGAACATTTCTAAAAATTACGGAGTAAACAATACAAAAAAATTAGGCGCATTTAATCTGTTATTTTATTCTTCAATTTTAACATCCCTAAAAGTAGTTAGATGGAGATGCGAATTAAGCAATCATACGTTGGATCATGTAAAAATTATCTGCAGTTTCAGTTTATGGTATTAATGAATTTAATAGTAACTGTTATGAAAATTTCGATTCCTGCAAGATATCGCTAGATATGCGAAAAATTATATATTAAACAAAAGGATTTTAATATTTGGCTTTTTATTGTCTTCACCAAAATAATTTCCTTTATTAGAACTAACATTATCGCGTCAAAATAAAATCTATTTAATTTTCTGAATAACCATAAGTCTCAAGATTAGAAATAAAATGATTCTGTTGTTTTGGGCAAACAAACAATAATTACGAAGAAAATGTACCTTGTGATATGGTATATTATTGTAATTTGTTTACCCAAATCGTGTATTATTATTTTAATAATAATTGTTAATCGAAATTTTAATTACTTCCTTAACAGAGACAGAGGTTTTTGACTCTCTAGGTTTATCAGTAGAATCAATATCATGCTTTATTTTACCAAAGCTAATAGTTCTTTTTTCTGGGTTTTGCACATATGACTAAACAAGTTCACCTGCTCCATATTTAGGCAGTATCTACAGTTCTCGCGAAACATTGTCTTTTCATCACACTTCATTTGTCACTGAAGACAACTTTTTGTTGAGTTTTAAAAATGAAAATAATGTTTATGTTTAATGTATTGAGAAAAACAATCTTTGATAAACTTAGAAGCTCATGATAATGACTTATCTTTGAATACTAATATCAGTTGACACTGGACATTTGTATCCTAGTAGATTTAAATATCCCTTTAACGACTTCTGTGACAGGAATGAGGAGACCATTAGAAACTTGATGCATCATTCCCCATCGAAACATTTATGACAAAACCAATGTGCAAGAACTGATTGAACCTTATAATGATGATTCCAAAAGAATCATTTAAGATATGTTAAAATTGCTTGAACCAATTTTAATCAGAATCACTAATTTCCGTATAAATCGATTATGCATCAAACCCAGAACTCTTTTCTATTAAAAATTTAAAATTTTGCGATCAATAATTAAATCTTATTACATTTAATAAAAAATTATGATTAACTGCTTTAAAAAAATGTTAATAAATTTAAGAAACTTAAGAAAAATATAACAACAAACAATTAGTAGAAAATTCTTAACTCTTTACAAAAAATGTAAAATGCAAATGCATAATGATAATTATAAAGAAAGTAAAAAGTAAACAAAAAATACATTAAAAGAAATAAATTTCCATATAAAAAAATAAGGAAATATAAACACAACATTCATATAGTTTACTTTCTTAAAAATTCTTTTAGTTGAATTTGATTTTAAGTTTTTTTTTTTATTTTGTATAAAAACAATAGACATACCTTGGCACTGATATCCTTGTTTACCAATTCCCCTGTAAAGGCAAAAAATGTCCGTAGCTTGTATATATGTATATACTCAAGATATTTATATAGATGTATGTTTATAAAGTTTATTAAAATTATTAAATGTTATGCAAAATAATTAAAAAAAAGAGATATGTGTTTTGCGAGCACCACGAAAAAAATGGAAATTAATAAAAATGTGGGAAAAAACATAAAACTTATAATCAACAAAAGAAAGTAAACCTAATATTTCTGATTTAAAATAAATTAAGACAAATTGTAAATAAACTATTTTCAAAAAGAGCATACAAAACACAATTGAAAGCAATTATATAATTGGAAACTGAAAATACTGCTATTAAACTAAACCAATTAAAATAAACTTAACTATTTTAAAAGAATTAAAACCCAAATCTAAACATGAAATAAGAAATAATAAATAAAACCCAATAAACAAATTGTAACCAAAAAAATATGTTAATTACTATTTTAAAAAAGTGTTTATTAAAATAATAAGTGAAATAAACAATATGGATGATGTGAGAAAAACGGGTATAAAATGTATGAGTTATCATCTTTGAACTTACCAAATAAATTCGCGGCAATGTGAACAAAATGTGGGCTGACGTAAAAATGTTGCCATAAATTTGTGACCATTAACCTTAAATATGAAAACAGAAGTTTATGAAAAAAATTGCTATAAAAGGGGATAAAAGGGACTCACCTGATGTACACGACGACGCATTGCACCACGCCGACGATTAAAACCTGCTCTTTCTTTAAATTCTTTATTGGCGCCAGCGCCACCAGTAACAGCATGATCCACTTCTGTAGTATCTTTCGTAGTATCTTTAATTTTAAATAAAATTAATATATACAAATACATTCATACATACATACTTATACAATTGCATTAAATATTTAATATTTACCATTTTTATTTTTTAATTCAATTACTACATGAATTTTTCCTTGAGGTTCCAAGTTCACCCATAAATCTGGTACATTATTCTCATGTTGCATTATATCTTCCAATGGTATTATACAATTGGCTACAAAATCATCCGGTGGGAGGGCTGCATCATGAAATACCGTTAAATTGATATTTTTTGCATTTACTACATCATGTACGAATTGTTCATTCCATACAGGATCAAACGTTTTTGGACGTGTTGTTGAGCGATCTGTAATATATTTATGGAAATTTATGAAAAATTCTTTAAATAATTTTCTTAAAAATGTTCTTAAATTCTTTTATAATTTTATAATTTAAATTAAATTAAAATTAAGATTTGCAAAAAAATCTTATTCCTCTTATATTTTTCTTTTTAGTTTTAAAAAAGTATTTTATAAAATATATTTTCTTATAGCTTCAAAAATTATTCAAATTTTTCATTAAAACTTTTAACCCAAGTATTATTTATTATTTTTTTTTTTTTAAATAGGTCCTACGAAATAGTAGCCAAGCATTATCTGCCCTCAAACTGTTCTAGTGTTATTTAGTAGAAAAAAAATGGTCCACATGATGCTTCTAAAACAAAAAAAAAAATAGGAAGCATTTTCAAAAGAGACCCCAACAAATCAAGTTTTCTAAAAAAATATTTTGTTTCTTAATGGATGACGAAACGTATGGTCTGGCTGATTTTTTGTAACTTCCTGGTCAAAAATTGTACGTGCTGATGTTCAATGGGAATGTTGAATAAAAGTTTAGTACTCAAAAGCAGTCAAAATATCTCGAAAAGATCTTGGAATGTCAAGCAACATGTAGTTGGGGCAAAAGAAATCATTCAGCTCTATAAATTCCGAAATGTTTACAAAAAAAAGTTATTTTCATTCATGAGACTTCATAATGTGTGTTCCTTTTTTGGCCTGTGTGATAAAAGAACAATAATGTGAAATTTGTACCAAGAGAGACAAATTCTTCAAACTTCTTGGAGATAACGATATAAAAAAACTATTCCATCGCATGGCACATGTAGAACGTGCTGTTTGGAATAAACAATCACGATCGGTACTATGTGAGTCAGTATATGTAAATTATGATAATTAAAGTCGAATTTCAAGAGGTGATATAAAAATTAAAGAATTTCTAGAACAATGGAAAATGCAAGAATATCAAAAATTCATTTCCTACAGAAATTGTGTTAAATAAATGTGAAGATGAAAATTGTAACGTTAAGAATTATCAATCATTAATTGGAAGTTCAATGTATTTAGCAACAATTTCTTGACCGGATATTTCATAATAAAGTTTCGAAATTAGCTTATCCGAACAACGATCAGTATATAGCAACCAAACATATTTTAAGTTATTTAAAATCAAAAGAATTGTCATTATATTTTTTGCGTAGAAGATCCTCCAATAAATGTGAAATCTATAGTCTCAATTCCAATAAATCACATTTTTGGATATTTCTTTACATTTTTTTAGAATGACAAGGACCACATTTCATGAAAAACTCATTGCTACTGACGAATATCGTCAGTAGTAGTTCATTGACTTCATATTTATAAGAGATCTGGCAATCGAATTATGATGAGTCCTTAATACTTATACATCCCTCACCAAATTTTCCAAACTCTTCCTTTACTAATTTAATATTCATGTATTTAAGAATGTTGTCATTTCCTTTTTATCATGGAACAGCAATATTATGTTGTGCCCTCTGAATAATAATACTTGTTTTGCAGGACGTTTCTCATAAGTGGTTACCATAGGCCCACATTGTTCTTAAAACCGTTAACCGATGATTAAAATATATAAGCTCTCAGCTTTTTACTTCATATGAACATCAGTCTTTATACAGAAAAAGTAGAGACAATCTTTGTTTGTACAACAGATATATAGGAATCTATTTTTAGGTCTCTGGATTACAGAGAAATTGTCCAAAATAAAATGTTTCATTCTGCTGAATATGAAGCGAATAGAATGGTGAACACATTAAGCAGGAGAGTTCTTAAAAATAAAATTAGTAACTTTATCTTCTTCAACTGAATATTGAAAATTTGAATAAATATTGGACTCTTATGAAGCAAAGAAATTTAGCTCCAAATATTGAAATTCTAAAAAGAGATTACAAACAATTCAAAACAAGTGACTGAAGTAATAATAATAAAATTTTCATATATTGTTAATTTTTTTACCCTCTACAAGTGATGAGAGTCTATTAACATTGTCATTCCGTGTATAACACCAAGAAGGAACCATCACAGACCATATGTCTTGCATCAATTCAAAACTTGTGTCGATTTAGTTATACTTGTACGCTTGCCATTCTGTCTGCCCGACTTCAAATTTCAGCATATATCGGTCTATTAGCAAAAGAGTTATAGACCAATATCTGAGACAACCTTAAAATTCCGAAGAATAAATTTTCTAAAGTTTTCGAGAGAAAGTAATTGAATTTGAAGAAAATGTAACTATAACATATAGATGCATCGAAAATTATTAAAATCGCAACAATAGAAAAAAAGTTATACACAATTTTGATACACCCAAAATTAGTGTGCCATATAGGTCGCAATTTTAAAGATAATTTTATGAAATTTGCCAAATATACTTATTTTGATATAAACATCAACCCAAAAGAAGATTGCGCGGGGGTTTTATTGGACTTAGCACCCTCATGAGGCCATTCCCGGTATATGCTTATGGAACTCTTAAAAATTACAATTTTAATGATTTTCGGAGATATTGTTGTTCAACCTGCATTGCATAATTTTATTAATTTAACTAATCTCGGTCTATATTTTGCTATAGCCTCCATATAAGACTCTTTGCTGGAAACGAGTTTTGAGCCTATAAAATTATTATATATGAAGAAATTTTAATGAAAGTCATCTCGATTATTGTAATATTTTTCTTATTTCTATATAATTATTGAAATTGGGTTTAAGTATAATTGTTTAAACTTTATTAGATAAATGAATCTAATCTTACAAATCACACTTCCTGAAGCATTGTTTTTGGCTTTAAAGATTCTAATGTATGGAACAATTCTATCAGAATTCAGAAATTCATTCAATATTTTTAATATATTTTGCATTTAGTACGGGAAATTCCTTTCTATAACCTTATTTGTTAAATAACATCGGCCTCTATATTAATAGCTCGGTACCAATTTTTACAAATTATTTCAATAAAATGTTAATATAGTTTTTATAAAGACCTTTTCTGGAAACGATTTTAAAGCAGTTGGACAAATAATAATTTATCTGTTTAAAAATATCTTAAACTCGTGCGAATGTTTCTAAGTGATGAAGGGTATTTAAGATTCGACACAACCGAATATAGCAATCTTGCTTATTTTTAATATAATATCAATTAAATAAAAATAAAATAAAATTAAACAATTTATAATTTATTATTATTTTTTGTATGTTAAGAATATTACGTTCGCACTCCTTAATTTATATATTATATTTTAATGTTTTACTTAAAGTGTGTGTTTATCAAGGTCTTTTTCTCTTTGTATTTAGTAAAAGAAAACATTTTCTAAGGTCAAAAACACTTTCTGTTAAATGTGACCCAGATTATCGTTTGTAAATATGTAATAATAATTACAATAACAATAATAATATATATTTAAGTAATTATATTTTGAATCGAAGGGAATTGTATTTACATGATTAATTTTAAGAAACTTGTTTTATTTTTAGATAATTTCGTGGAACATTTTATTTCAGATTTTCACAGTTTCACTAGATAAACAAGTAGAAATGTAACAGTCGGTCGGAAATGTAACAGTTGGTCAAGGATGACTAAGAAGTGAAATCGAAAAATTCTTTATATATAAAATTTTAACTCAAGTAGTATTTGATATTCCTTTGATCAAGTTACCTTTGTAAAACATGTCAGTTATGTTTAATGTCAAGCATGACATGTGACCAGAAAAAAGTGCGTACTAAAATTATTAAATATTTTCATCAAAACCCAACTTTGTTCTATAAAATGTCTGTCGTCAATATTATTAAACAGTACCGGAAGAACTTGTCCGTTGATGGAAAATCTGGTACAGGTAGACGGAATGGCCCACTTAATGTTTCTTAATATAGAATGTTTTGCAAATGAGCTTCCAATACATCTAGTGTTGGCTAATGCATCTAGTGTTGGCTAATGAAAAATATACAAGGCTCAAAAAGTTCCTTACAGGAACGCTGTTAGAAATTTAGAGGCCAGAAAATATTCTTGCTGCATAATGGATGACAAAACGTATGTACTAACAGATTTTTTCGCAACATCGTTTTTATGCTACTGATGCTTGAGATATTGGACTCTGGAATAGCATAAAAAGGTGCCCAAAAGTGTTGTAAATTTTAAAAGGCGAAAAGTGAAAGAAACTACTATAAAAACTTTAATAAAAGAGTTTTCGAAGAAAATTCAAAATTTTATTTGTAGTGATAATAAATTCAAAATAAAAATTTATAGTAGACTTAACGAACAATTGAGTGAATAAGTATAATATATTAATAATTCAAATTAATATAAATTTAAGGAATTTTGGTTTAAAAACTTTATTTATTATTTGTTAATTCAGCCTTAAAGCTATAAAATTATATTTCTTTCTTGGTTTGGTGTTTATTAACATATATGTATGTTAAGAATTTTTAGATCTCACTCCTTATACAGTATGGCTTAACAAACCATTACACTTTTAATTGTTTTACAATGGAAACGTATAAGTTATAATAAAACATTTATCATATTTATATTACTCATACGTTGTTACATTTCAAAGATCCACAAAATTAAAGAAATAAAAAATATATTTTTTAAATTTAATTTAATTTAATTTAATATAATTGAATAAATCAAATAGGAAAATATAAAATATTTAACTTACCAAAATGATTATCATCAACATCGATCGAAACATAAGGATCAATTAATTGTTCATCGGCTAATTTTCCAAATGTTAAATTATGACGTTTTTGAAAATCTGTTGGGCGTAAACCGCTCGCCTCGCAGACTTTAATTTGTAATTTACCCGTAAACATTTTTGCTGTTTATGTGTTTGGAAGCTGCGATTTTATTTTATCGTAGTCGTAGTTTTTATTATTTAAATTATTTTGAATTATTATAATTTTTATTTTTAGTTTTATATTAATTTAAATTTAGTATTTTTTTATTTTGTTTTTTTAGTTGTTGTATTATTTTTGTATTAATTATACAAAATATTTTTGAGGTTACTCAAACGGAAACGTGATATAAGAAAAAAACGAATAAACCAAACGGATACGGATGCAAATGTAGAAATATGCAAAAAGAAAATAATATGGAAACCAACTCTTTTTAAAATATAGAACCAAGAGAAAAATAATACACACAGACACACACACACATACATATGTATACACAAACTCAAACACTCTGACACTCACTAATACTCTCCCCAAAAACAAAGACTAAAAACTAACTGCACTTTATTGATGGAGCAATGAAGCAAAAAAATAAAACAAAAAATAAAAATATAAGAGAAGACCCACAACAACAATATTGACACCACTAATACTACTTTATTATTAACCAACCAACTACTAACTGACTGACACAATTTAGTTTGTAGTTAATATATATTTGTTGTTGCTGTTATTGTTATTGTTGTATTTGTTTGTTTTGTTGTTACTATATTTCTTGTTCTTATTGTTGTTATTACTCTTGTTTTTGGTGAGAGTATTTCAAAGGATATTGTGGAGGGATTCTTACAATTTCTCTGTTGTTTTTATTTTAACGATTTTTTTCCTATTTTGTTGTTATTTTTAATATATAAAAAACACAAAAAAATAGTGATGCAACATTGTACTTGTTGTTTTGGAAAATTCAAAATATAACAAAGGATCTGTAGTAATCGTTATTATGTTTAAAGTAGTCATAGACCCTGTAAAAAACACTAACCGTAAAGTAGGAAGACAATGAGAAGTAAGTGCCACCAAGTCCATTGTAATAGGTCAGTATATACATAATTTGTGCAAGAAATCGTCTCCACCTCACAAACTATGTTATAAAGTGATAAGATACAATGTGTTCAACCATTTTATCGCCACAATATGCATCGTAGGGATAAAGTAAATGCACACAAGTGTCCCTACTATGTAACGAGAATAGACAATATGTTACCTCCTCTACCAAGTCAATGTGTCCCTTTTTAAACTAACGGATGACAAGTTAAAGATAGACACTAAAAACTGTTGGGATGATATATATGGATGTTTGTTTGTTGTTAGATATTTTATTTATTGTTCTTGTTTGTGCAGAACTTGAAGGAACATGAAGAAGATTCGTTGTTGGTTGTTATTTGGTTTGTTTGGTTTTGTTTTAGTTAAAATTGATTCACTTCACTTGATTGATTTCGTTGTTTGTTTAAACTTGTTTTTCTCTTCCTCTTGTTCTTCTTTTTTTTCATTTTATTATTCGATATTATTTCGATTTTTCTTTAAATGAAACAACTAGAGAAGAGCAAACAAGCAACCTTTTAACGATATGGGTCACGATTTTGTGTAAATTTTATATTTAATAAGTGGGACATGTATAATGCATTTATGATTCATGTAGCTGATGATGATGATAGTTTTCCTTTCTTTTGATATTATTAGGTAAAGGACAACATTTACATTAATGTTATGTTTAATGTTTTTTTATTTTTTTTCATTGATTTATCATATTCTTTTATAAAAAAGCCAGTAACTCTAAAAATATATATTTTTGTGGTTGAATAAAACTTAAAAAAAAACAAATAAAATCGCGTAAAAAGTTTTGTTTTCATGCTAACACCAGCATGGAGGTATGGATGCTACTCACACATGATTTATAGATGTCTTTAAATTTGGTCCGTTGAGAATCGCGCAAATATTTTAGGTAGTTCCCATACAAATATCTTCCCGAAATAAGGTTTTAAGCTCATTAAACATATACTTGAAGATATAGTAAATAAATTTGTCTAATCTATTATTAATTCAACTCTAAATTACGAATTTCAAGAACATCAGACCACAAATGAACTTTAATCTTGTACAGATCCACTTCTGAAAGTTCATTTATTTCAAAAAAGTTTTGTATTGTGATATTAAAATTTGTATAAAAATTATACAAATAACGATCGGCGCATAATTTCAAATTCAAGTTAATAACTTTTATGACTGATTGAGAATGTAGAGTATTATATTGTCGGCCTTAACTGTCTATTACAATCTGCGTTTATATATTAAAAATGATTTCCGAAAATTGGTTCATCCAGATATAAAATAAAATTAAATTACTCGTTTTTCATTATTAATAAAAGAAATCATTGAGAAATTTAAAATATAGACCAAATTTTAGAACTTTCGCTTTCTGGGGAACCCCTTGCCTCGCTTATTTCTGTTCTAACTTTTTTTGAAAACTCTTACTGTTATATACCTTTAGACATTCGATAATCAATATTTATATTGTAGGTCCAATATTAGGGCCTTAAATTAACGTCCGGTTCCTATTTTTAGTTCATCGAAAGAATCCTCGAGTGTTATTTTTACCAATGTATTATTTTTACCAAGAGAGGAAATTCCCTAAATTGCCCTGAGCTAAGGCCAGTGGAAAGATATTTAGCTTTTGTTAAAAGAGAATTTAAGAATATAAAAAAGGTGTCCAAAAGTGTGGCAGATTTTAAACAAAGATAGACTATCTTTTCAAGCAAAGTGACAGAAAGCACTATAAAAACATTAATGAAAGTGTTTCCGAAGAGAGTTCAATATTTCATCACTAGCAAATTAAACTATAAAAATATTTTGTTTGTAAATTGTAATCATAATTTTATTCGAATAAAAAAATTAAAACTGTAAGTTTATCTCAAATTAAAATCATTTAAACCTTGATGACAGACAAAGCAACAGTTTTAAGGAAAACTTCACCATTCGACTTTTAATTGTATCGATATGCAAAATCTGTAGCCATTAAGAACTTTGATCTTCTTTCGATGCAACATCAATGGTTAGGTCGGTATAGCAGCTGAGGTTTCATCAGATAATATCTGGTCAGCAATAATGAGTATTTTATGCAGATTAAGATTTTTTTTAATTTAAGTACTGAGTCAATTTAACACTTCGATGCTCGACAAGAGTATTTACAATATAAAATGGATAGACAACCAATCTATATAACGATGAAAACGTGAGAGATATCTTGGTAAATTTAATTATTTATCACGAAAAAATAATCCTACTGAAATTGATTAGGATCAGCCTAATATTTCAGATAGTTAATCTTACGACTTTTAATATAACGAAACTCATAGAATAGAAAATATTTCAACTCTATCATATTTCATACACGCCTTGCGATGGAGACATAACCAATTAGTATACTCTAACTTGTTTGAATAAAGATTTTAGTTTTAGGCTTACAAATCTCAATTACATTCGATTTGTTTAAATCTGCTCTAAATTTGTGATGCAATTAGAAATGCACATAACTTGTATTTTAATCCCATTATCAAATATTTATGAAGGATGTTGATGACTCTTAAAGCACACAATATGGTGTAGGGTATTATATACCTTTCCATCTTGATAATATTCAAGTATTTGATGGTTTTTCTAAATGAAATGATTTTCTAATAATTTACTTTTATTATGAACGTTATTTTTACCAAAAATCAATTAATTAATAAATTATTAAAATAAAATTTAAACTAATAAACTTTTTTATTGATGAGTTGATGTTTACGTGTCTTAAGTGATTAAAAGAAATGTTTTTAAAGAATAATTTAGACAATTTGTTTTTTCTCGTATCCAAGAATCAGAAATAAAAATATTTATACATATATATAGGGTACATGTATTTATGTACGTACATATGTATGTAGACTTTCAATTACAATGACGACTACCAACTACCAATGTATGATGAGATAGATGGTGGCGATGATGATGATGATGTTGATGACTATGATGGAGATAATAATGAATACGAGACGAAATGTTGAAAAATGCAAGTAAAAGCAACATACTATTCGTACATATAACCAAACAACCGACCAACAAACAAACCCAATTCAATCAAATAACCACAGTGACAACCGCGGAGATGTAGATGTAGCTGACAGAGATGTAGTGTATTCCTCTTTTATGTACCTAAAGAGGTTGATCACTATTATATTGAATACTATTAAAGTATTTTAAACACTGTTGTGTACATTTTTTGTTGTATCTTATTGCTATTTCATGGAATTTTTCTCTTTATCACAAACTGTTTTTCACAATTTTAGTTTTTTTTACTATCGTTTTCTTTTTGCTTTGTTTGAAAATTTTATTATTTTAATTTAAATTTAAATAAATTATTCTAATTTCTGTTTCTTTTTCGCAATACTGCGTCATAAGAATTTTTCTTTTAATTTTCAAAAAATAAAATTACTACAAACGTTGTTTCTTTTATTTTCACTGAGTTTTTCTTTTTTACATTTAACAAATAATTTTCACTTTTCATTAAAAACAATTTTCGTATTTTTTATATAAAAATTGTCAAGATTTTTATTTAATAATTGATATTTTCAAAAAAAGTGTAAAACAAATAGAATAATTGAAGTAGTTGTGAAAAGAATGAAGAAAAAAATATGTATTATTTTTCTTCTTCTAAATTGTGGCAGCAAGAAATTTTTTTATATATTTTTCTCTAATCTCCTCCACACAAATATTTTTACACATACATACACACTCACTCATTCACGCACTCATACATACATCTTGGCACAAGAAAATTTTTCTTTTTCTTCTGTTTTTTGTTTTCTGTGTGCTGCTGAATTTTCTTTTTACTACTCTATAAACGTCCCTCCGTCCGTCCGTGTATGTGTCTGTCTTCTGCTGCTTGCGTCGTAAATACTTCTTTTTCTCGGCTCAGCTCAGCTCTCTGCTCTGCTTTTTCCTCTTTTTTACAAAAAAAAAATGGATTTTTTCACTACTACAGAATTTTTTTCTTTTCTTCTTTTTCGTTTCAATGCCAATATTTTTTTCACTTCACATAATATTTGTGCACATTTTTTTCTTTAATTAATAATAATTATTTTATTATTAAACTTTTTATTCCGTTTATGTTCGTTTTTTTATTAAATTCTAATTGCGATATTTTTGTGTTAAATTAATTTTTATTTTTTTTGGAAAAATTTTGTAATGAGGAAAATTTTCTTTTTGGTTTTTTGTCCGAAAACCAGAGATCTGCGACTAACCTTTTCAACGTCGACGGCGGTTTTTGCAAAATTTGTCAGCGGAGTTTCCAATTGGATAATAAAACGGCGTAAACATTAATTATTTCTATTTGGATTTTTAACGGCGTATTTATTATTAGAAATGTCATTGATATCTTATTGGAATTTATTATGAAGAAGAGAAAATTATTATTTTAAATTAAATAAAAGAAAAAATACGGGTTGAATTACTTCTTTAACCCCGGTCAAAAAAAAAAAAAAAAAAAAAAAAATAATAATAATAATAATAATAATAATAATAAAATCATTTTATCCGAAAAGACATGTGATATACTTCTTCATTTTAAATCATTGAGCTAAACATATATACTTAAAAAAACTGAAATGACACACAATTTTCCAACCCTGTTGTTTTCATATTTTCTAAATTATTATTAATAATTATTGATGGCAATAAAATGAATAACAAATTATTGTACCTGATTTTCTTATTGAAAAATTATATATTTTTTGAAAATTAAATATTTCTATAAACTGATTCCTTAATAGAATTTGGTAAAGTTTCCTTCTAGTTTTTTGTTATAGAAGTTTCCGTAACAGAGTTGTATTTTAGAAGATGAAAGGGAAATTTTATTTATGACAAGCCAACAACAGTATAGTCCAGTTTTTACTTATACATTTATATTAAAAGAATATGTAAAATTTTAATAACATGTTGAAAGAAATCGGTTTTATTTAAAACTTAAGTTGTTTTGCAAAATCATTTTTTTATGAATATTTGATTTCTTTTCGACAGTTATGGAAACTTAATATGAATTTTTAAATTAAATAAATTAAAATAATTTTAATTTTTTAAAAATAAAGTTTGTTAGGTTAGGTCCTCAGATTGCCAGAATAATAAGTAGATGCAGTATGTGGCTCAGTTGGGTCCTGAATGTACTTTTCTGTTACCTGAAAAAAGAATGAAGAGGAATATCTGAAGTTGATAAAGATAAACGGGTGATTTCCGCAATTGGTTCAGCTATCAATATCACAGAAACCTTTGAAGAGTAGAAGGAGTAATATGCTGTCATCCGCACCTTCATATAAAAAAAAGAAATCTCCCAATCAGCAGTCTCCAAATTTGTAACGAACTGCAGCCAAAGTGACAGAAAAAACGAGGAAACGTTTCCGGCCCATCCTCATTCCAACAACTTCCGCAGAAATCGTTCAATGGAAACCCCATTCTCACTACATGTACCTCAAGAGAGATCCTGAGTAGAAATGTTGCTCTGGCCCATTTAATCTTGAACGTAGCATCTTAGTAAGTATAACACATTTGTTCATTATTACATTTGTTTTGCGCTATAGAGCTCATCCTCTATACGTTTCTTAGAGGCGATGAGTGCTAAACCACACAGGAATGATCAGTTTCTTTATCTGGGAGATTCGCTTCTCTTTTCGCTATCATCGTCCTCTAGCTTGCACTGATAATGATAATTCGACCGTGGATCCCATGATACCTTAGACAATTAGACACTCTTACCTGCAATCTTAGCTTGCAATATATTGTATTCATTTGGAAATCTAAAGGATATCAGAATGGTGAAATTCTAAATGAGGACATTTCCATCAAATATGTGATGGAATATGACCCATATAGGAAAGGAGGAGATGCAATAGTCAATGAGTTCTTGAATAGCACTTGTTACTATAAAAATACTCGTATCTCCAATAGATTTCAAATTAGATTTACTTTTGTCAAAACTATTAAATTATATTTATATATTGTTTATAAATAAAATAATTATTTAACAACCACACGATTTTTTTTAATTTAAAACTATTTGGGAAATTGTAAATCCCAAGATATATTTAGAATCAAAAAATATTTATCCACATCATACTGCCACAGAAATAAAAATAACAAGTTAAGTCGGTTATGTAGAATTTTTAATACACTTTACATGTATCTATATGAAATAGTCTTTTTTCCACAAGTCTATATAATTTTTGAATCTGATAAAAATCATTGATCATTATTAATTTTGGAATATTAGTTTTTTTTTAAGTTCCTCACAGTTTTTTCATTAATTTGTTGCTTCTGGATGTTTAGAAATTTTAAAATATTTACAGCTGCGGTCAAAAAAAAAAAAAAATAGCACAACTCACATGTTACACAAAATTAGCTAAAACTGGTATCAGAATAATAGAGTTTTTATAATGAAAAGACCTGCCCAGACTTCCGATATAAATCTAATAGATAGTTTGTGTTTATACGTATAAAAGAAGGGGTCTGTAATTAAACCGACCAATAATAACGAACTTTTTTTATTATAAAGCATGCATGGAACTTTATTATTCTGGAAGGGTGCCAGAATGTAATAAATTCAATCGGAAGACGTTGTTCGACTGTGACAACTTACAAAGGAAACACTGAAAAATGCTAAGAATAAATAAATAAAATTTTTCAGAAACCAAAACAAGTTTGAACTAAAACAATGCCATCCACGTGTCTTAGATGCGTCACGGATCTAGCCGCCTTTCCCTTTAGTCATGTTATATAGTAAACTGCATTTGAATTCAATCGGTAAAATTTAGGTTTTTTAGGCTTATCGGCTTGTTATGCGCTCTCAGTCCGGAAAAGCGTACTTTACCTGTATAATTAAGCGAATTTCTTATCATGTCCGCACTTACCTAGTCCCTAAATTGAATTATGTTTGCTAAGGTGTCATTGTTCCATTGTTTCAATGACCTTCCTATTTGCCCTGCAGTCACTATAATTGACTGCTGTAATGAGTTTTTATTTAAATCCAATATAATTTTGCTCTCATGTGTATCTCCTCAAATTATCTTTGTAGTTTTGACAACTGCTTCATTATTCGATCCAGATGATAAGTGCATGGTCTACCCTAAACTGAGCTAAGGATTAGATAATAGCATCCATCATAATATTATTAAATGTCCCCTCAATGTCAATACAATAACAAATGAATAAATCTTCACCGATGAACTTCTTTATGTAGTGATTGACTAATGCTGTCCCTACTGATCTTCTGTTGATGTTGGCATGTTGTCTGAATCTTAGCCTTTTGTCTAATATCTTATCCCTCAGCATGTTATCGGCAAGCCTTCAGCAAGAATGACGTTTGACTTTTCAGTCGATAAGCTTTAGTAACTTATCTTTAGATCACAAGATAAGTTAAGAGATTTTAGATCCACCTCAAAGCTTTTTATAGTTTCTTTAACCATTTCAGTTTAAATTTAACTAAAAACAATAAACAATTCTTCATTTGCTTTAGTCCAATCCATATGTAGTTTAACTAAACCCAATCTTAAACGAAGAAAAATGATTTGCTTTGTGGAAGTTGTTGCATAGGTTTTGAACAGGGATTTTTAAGTAAATTTTGTTGTTGTTGTTGTTGTTTTTTTTAATTCCAAAAAGGTAGGTTTTATTTTTTATTGTTATTATAAAACATCTACCTCTACACAATGCCATGTTCACATTTTTCAAAAGTCCTTGTTCGCTTGCAGTATGTAGCAAACATTAGCATAAACGCATAAATACTCCAATCATCAATGGTTGCGTAGGGTATAATAAAAACCTCATCTACTAATTAAGTTTATATTTATTAATTAAAAACATAAAGTACCAACTATTCTAAATAGTGACTAAAGGCAGAGAGGCTTAATAAAGACAATAATAATAACAACAACAACAACAACAGAAGACGACAGAAATAAACTAACAATTTGATTTAAAAAAAATTAACATTAAATTGATTGTTCATTGTTAAACAAACTTTTAATAGTGTTTGAACGTTATTTCATTGTAATTTCTGATTATAAACAAAATAAAATAAATACAGCGAAAAAAAAACAAAAACAACAAATAATTTAAATAAACATTATGCAAATTAATTTAAAAAATAAACAAATTCAACTCAAGTTTTATTTCTTAACTTTATTGATGGGTGTCGTAGAAATGCATGAAAATGATTTAAGTATGTGAATAATTTTGATTAAAAATTATTGGAATTGAAAGTTTAAAGTTAAATTTTATTTTTTAATTTATTTAAACTTCAGAATGTTTAAAGTATAAGCAATTAATATTTGAGGAAACAAAAACATTTAGTTATTTTCTTCCTGGTGCTAATGAAATATCATTTACTGAAGATCATTGTACTAGCTCTGGTGGATTTGTGGTGGGTGGTGAAAATGCCCAACCTAAAGAATTTGCATTTGCTGCTCGTATGGGTCATATATCGGAAAATGGTTATATTAATTGGTTTTGTGGTGGAACATTGATAAGTGAACATTTTGTATTAACAGCAGCCCATTGCTTTTATGCAGCACTGTAAGTGGAATAACATGAGATTTGATTATTAATTAAATTATTGATAAATTATTTTTTAGAGGCAATATAAATCGTGTCCGTTTGGGAGAATTAGATTTTGATTCGGACACTGATGATGCCAAACCTGAGGATTTCAGTGTACAACAAATAATAGAACATCCTGAATATAATTTTGGTCAACCATATAATGATATTGGTTTAGTTATGTTATCCACTAAAGTAAAATTAGATCGCTATAAACATCCAGCTTGCTTACCAATGTCATCTAGTTTACACAACTCAAATTACTTGGTGGCCATTGGTTGGGGTCATATAAAATTTTCGGGAGCTAGTTCATCTCATTTGCAAAAGGTAACTTTAAGATCTTATTCCCACGAAAAGTGTAGATGGGTGGCTGAAGGACGGGATGGCCGTGATACTTTACCGGATGGTTTAAAATATTCTCAATTGTGTGCTGGATCCACTGAGGAAAAGGATACCTGTCAAGGTGACTCGGGTGGTCCTTTATTGGCTCAACATCCAAAATATCCCTGTATGTATACTGTGGTAGGAATAACTTCATTGGGTTTTGGCAGCTGTGCCATACCAAATGTACCAGCTATTTATACAAATGTAAATTATTATATAGATTGGATTAGAAAATATATCAATTAATTGCAGAGTTTGAAAGAAATATTCTGTTATAATTTTAAAAGATCATTAAATAGAGTAAATATAATATTTGACTTTATAAGGAAACTATTGAAAATTAGGAACCGATCCCAAATGGTGAACGACAGTCCGATCTCTCTACAAGCCGAATTAGAGGAATGATAGAGTAGCAATTAAGTTTATAAATAATCGATTCTAAGGGTTTGCAAAAGTAAGTGTTGTTCACAAACTTTACAACCTTCCAATTACGAACACTTCACAGTAACGTATAGTACAGTATTAGAAATGAGGAGCCATGTAATACCCAATGTCTGGAGAAAAAAGTTGACTACCAAATCGCAAATGGCTTAAACCCGCAGAAATCATGTACACCGAAACCCCTTGTGTTACTTGATATATCAAAAACCTTTGATACTGTTAGTCACAAAGCTCGAAACACTCAAAACTCCCAGCGCTTCGACAAAAAGTTAAAGAGTTTATCTATGTGGCCCACAGTGTTTATGAAAATTTTCACCACTCTCCAAGACAATTGGATTTCCGCTCCGGACCGACAAGATTTATACTCTTCCACAAGTGGACCTTAGGAACCCAAGTGAACCATTATCTGTTAACCCAATCGGCCAAAGTTTTTCATGTGAGGATACTCCCATACAAAGCAAATATTGATTATCGAGTATTTAAAGAACTATAGCAGCTTTAGTGGACAAAATGTAGGACGGACAGGATCAGGGGGAGGGGTACTCCTACACGAAGCAAATATTGATTACTGAGTATCTAAAGGACTACAATAGCAAGAGTTTTAAATTTTGGTCCCAATCCCTTCCTCAAGGGTCTGTTTTACTTGACAAAATGTAGGATGGATGGAACCAGGGGAAAGACTATCTAAAGAACTATGCCACCTATGACTTCCAGATTTTGTCACTTTTCTATGGAAAGATTTTTTGGAAAAGACAGTTCAGGGGATTTTTTTTTTTTGATGCACGTCATGATTTGTGAAATTTCTTTCGAGATCTGGAACTGACGAGAATTTTTATGTAGAAAAGCGCACAGGGTAAAAAATAGTACTATATAAATATATATTAAACCAAACATTTTCAAATCATGTTTTTTTAATGTTATATACTTTCATTTAATATGAATTTCACGGATATTAAGAAAATATATTTCTGTAATTTCAAATCGCACAGTGGTGTCAAAACGTTTTTTTTTGTAAAAGTTTTGTAACTTTGAAACTCCTAAATATTTTTAATGAAATTTTAAATGTACTTTTTTGTGTGTTTGTTTTTCAATTTAAGTTTAATCTAATTATAAGCAATAAAATATTGAAACAAATAAAAGTATTATAATTTTACATAATGTAAATTTTAGTTATTTCTGTAAATATTTCATTATTTTACACATTTACTGAGTAAAGTAAATTCTCATTAAATGTTTTAACAATCTGGCAACCTTATTATTTACTTACATTTCGTTTTGTCACATTTATTTTGACAAACGTAAAAGAGAAACGTAAAAAAGAAAAACTGTTTTTGTTTGTTTATTTTGTGTTAATTTTTTACAATAAAATACATATTATAAGTAACAAAAATAAATATTAATAAATTAACTGATCAAAATAAAAAACAATAAATAATAAAATTAAAATATAAAAAAAATCGTAATAACAATAATGACAACAACATGAGTGTGGATATAAAGTGCTTTTTTATATAAGCCATGAGAAAACCAAAGCAATTATTGGTAAATGTGTGTGGAAAAAACGCAGCTTCCTTTTGTCTATAACATTAAACGAAGGGGGTTCATTATTTGCAGCAGTGCAAGAAGTAACACACTCTGTTGTATGTTCGAAGTATCAAAAGAAATTGTGATTAGTGGTCAGACAAGTTGGTTGGTTGGTTGCCCAAGTTAAAAAAATAGGAAAAACTCTAACAAAAACATAAATTAAAGTGATAAAATTTTCTTGAAAATAATTAAATTATAAGTAAATTAATGAATTATTAAAATAAAATGGATACGGAAGAATTGGAATCATCATCACAGGATAACAATGACATACCGTCAAAAGAAAAATCCGCAAAAGAAGCATTACAAACGTATATAACACGAGCTAAACTAAATCCGGCCAAGACCGATAATGAGAAAAGACGCCGTAAGGATACCCTTCGTAAGGTACAAAAATATTCCAAACAATAATTATGATGATATAAAATTTATAATTGTATCATGTTGCAAGAAGCATTTATAAAAAAATTCCTGCATTTTTGGTGGCAAATACTTAATTAGTGTATGTAATTGTGTATATGCGTGTGTATAAAGTGTATCTGTGTGTGTGTTTATATGTTGTTACTTGGTACACTGTACCTTGTGGGATTTTTTCTTTTATTTTTGTTGTACTATTTTTTTTTACTTTTGGGGGTGGGTGTGTATTTTGTATTTTATGCGGTCGGTCTATTTTCTGTCATACCTGATGAACTAATGCACTATTAGAGGAAAAAATTAATATTGTTTCTTCGAACATATTATTTATCCAGTAATATAACAAGTTTAAGGCCCAATATTACATGATTTAATACTTTTAAATATATTAAGAAGTATTCTGAATAATTGCCGAATAATAAAATTCGTTGAAATCTAAACTAGTAAACTTATATTTTAAAATATTTGAGTTTTTCATAACAATCGACATTTACAATTTTGTTATATATAATTTAAAAAAGTCCTTTATCAACCTATCTATAGGCTCACTGGGCTTATAAAGAAGTTAGCTATAATGAAAATAGATTAGATAAGGAATACTTATGGTTTTGTATAGAACAACACAATATTTTGGCTATTGTCTACTCAGGTAATATCATCTATATCTTCTTGATCCTTTTGCAACTGCAAAGACTTAATACAGTGACCAATATAGGTATAGGACCAAGCGATAATTGACAAAACGAACATTTTAAATTATTGCAAAATTAAAATTTAGTATTTTATTAAGAGATAATACCTATTTAATATATAATTAATTACACCGAAAAATAAAAGATTTATCTAAAGGAATATAACAATAAGAATTTCTTTAATATCGGTTTTCCGTGAGGCATTTCGTTTATATTTTGCATTCTTTTTGTTTCTAATGAGTCCAAAAATGAAGCAAAACGACTAAATCTCAACAAATATTAATATACATCTGAATAACCAAGGTAAATCTTTAACAGTGCTTAGATAATTAGTCAATTGAAGCCGTTTTACCATTATCACCAACTGTTTTAAAGGCGAAACTCATTTTAAAAGTAAAAAGTTGACGAAAACTAATTTAAAAAGAACGTTTATGAAAAGTAAAAGTTGTAATAAAAATAACATCCACTCAGCATGTTACAGCTTTTTTAAAGAGGTTCAAGATAAAGGGAATTTGCTTTTAATCGGAAGGAAGTAAAATGCATTGAAAATCTTATCTTTATAATTAATTATTTGGAAGATGAAGTTATTCCACGAAATGAATGGATGTGCGGAAGCTGAGCAAGTATTAAATGATCGTCGATTTTCTTTTTTTTTTCAATTTATGTCAATTATCATTTTGTACCCATATATGTGTCTCTATTATTTTAAAATATATTGGTTGGTGAATCCCGACTGAAGAATTTTTGACAACCTTATCTTCTGTTTCCAAATTAAGTTTTTGTTCAAAGGAAAGTAAAAAATATTTTGAGACATTATGAACTTCGCCAAATGATATTATGGGTATAAGTTGTCTTCATTGTGCAAAAAAAACTCTTCTTTTTCCAATTATTGTACTTGTTATTGAGGGTTAAATATAATTAAGGCCCTTTTAAATTATTTTTTTCAGTTGCACTCATTTTAGGAGAAAGAAACCCGGTTCTTCATTAATCCGCGAATGGTCATCTTTCCAGCAACAAACAAAGCAAGATGTTATTCATATTTTGTTGTGTTTTTTTTTTTTTTGAGATTGTAGTCCTTTTTTTTTTTTTTTTTTTTTTTTTTGATCAAGCGTTTATTTGTAATATCGGCCTATACCAACTTTTCAACTGAACAAACTTATGTGTTTATAAAGAATATGTTCTTATTGCTGTTATATATTTGGTGTAAGGACATGAAAAACTTAATATTCGCTTTTAACTGATACATCCACTGAACAGCGGAGCTTGGACCGTCTTTGAGTAATAGATTATGGGAAAAACAAAAAGTTTTAGAAAATAAAAAATAACTATCGATACATTTAGACAATCAATGTATATATTTTTCTTAAACTCATTTGAATGAATATAAATTTAAAATATGTTTCCCAAGTAATAAATTGAAAAAATATAAACTTTTTGCTTATAGATATCATCAATCTATCGTAAATGTGAGTCAACACGAACCTTGGAAGAGTGCAAGTTTCTAGAAAAACATCCGGAAATTGTGAAACAAGTTAAGAAACGCAAAGAACGTGTAGAAATCTACAAAGATCGTGTGATAGAAAAGGAGGATGATGTGCATGTTATAGAAGCCAAGGTTGAAGAATTAGCCAGTATTATATTGCAGGCCAAACACTTAATTTGTTATACGGGTGCGGGAATAAGTACAGCAGCTCTTATACCTGATTATCGTGGTAGTAAGGGTATATGGACTCTATTGCAAAAGGGTGAGGAAATAGGAGATCATGATTTATCAGCAGCTAATCCCACTTATACACATATGGCTCTTTACGAACTCCATCGAAGAGGTATTTTACGTTACGTAGTATCACAAAATTGTGATGGTTTACATTTAAGATCAGGCCTGCCTAAGGCATCTCTATCGGAAATACATGGTAACATGTACGTGGAGGTGTGTAAGAATTGTAAACCAAATTCTGTGTATTGGAGACTATTCGATACAACTGAAATGACTGCACGCTACTGCCACAAAACCAATAGACTATGTCATAAATGCTCAGAGCCTCTTTGCGACACAATTGTACATTTTGGTGAAAGGGGGAATTTAAAGTGGCCTCTAAATTGGGCTGGTGCTTGTCACCATGCTGAAAAAGCTGATGTTATATTATGTTTGGGATCTAGTTTAAAAGTATTAAAGAAATACACGTGGCTTTGGCAAATGGACAAACCGGCCAGACAGAGAGCGAAAATTTGTATCGTTAATCTGCAATGGACACCGAAGGATACCTTGGCTCAAGTGAAAATCAATGGTAAATGTGATCGTGTCATGGAAATGCTAATGAATGCTTTGAAAATACCAGTGCCTGTTTATACGAAAGAAAGAGATCCCATATTTGCTCATGCGACCATGCTAATGCCCGAGGAACTACATACATTAACACAACCTCTGCTCAAACAATCGGATGAAGAAAAAGAAGATACCACCACATTATCCAGCAATGGCACTACCACCGCGGATGAAGAAACTCAAGATTCAATCGTGAGTGGTGACAGTTCCAGCATAGCGGGTGCTGAATATCGTATAGGTAAAGGTCCACGTATCAGAACTCCTTTAAAGCAAATGACATCAGGTATTAAAACAAATTTGGAATTAAAAAATAAAATTAAACAAGATCTTAAGCTAGAAATTGAAGGAGAAAATGTAATTAAAAAAGAGTTTAATAACTCATCAGCAGGAGAAAATAATAAATTACCTGAAAGTGAACAAAGTATTTCGCAAGATTTGGAAACTAATGAAAGTATTATTACTGATAATTCCAAGTGTTTAATGGATACCACAACGCCGGGTAATGAACAAAATAAACGCTTCAAGGAATCATTAGATTGTTCTCAGAGTTTATTGAATCCCAACGAAGTAAAATTTGAAATCCAGGAGGAAATTAAAATGTTTGACTTGAACCTAAGTAACAATTCGAAATTGGATGAAACAAATCTTGCAAATAGCCTTAATGACTTTAAATATGATACAAACTTAGAAAATGATTTACTTACCAGAGATATATTAAAAACAGAAGAAAATGCCTTTCAAAATTCTATAAAACTAGAAGATCTATTCACAAATTTATCAAAATCGAACACAGAAATTAGTAGTTTACCGCCAACGGAAAACAAATTAAACTACACGAAAGATTTAAAAACGAATGGCATAACGAAATCGGATCAAGTGTGTGTTAATTCGTTTGTAAATAAAACTGAAATACAATTTCAATCTATAAGAGATTTAAAATTAAATGGCCTTTTAGGTGACAGTTCTAAACCTAACACCAATAACAACATTAAAGTTGAAATGTCCAATGATGATACATGTGTGCCTGAGATGAAACTGGAAAATGATTTTATAAAAGATTTAAGAAATAAAGGATTTTCTGTGGAAATAGCAAAACCCAAGGACCCGAATCCAAATAATGTTATGAAAACAAAAGATGTTACATTAAATTTGAAAGAATTCCGAAGGAAATGTTTGCCTTTGCCAACAAATACATGTGAGATAACGAAGAAAGAAATTAAAAGTGAACTAAATCCAGATATTTCAAGCAAATCACCAATTAAATTGGAATCTAAAACCGATGTCTTGGCTGAAATTGCCGAATTGCATAAGAGTGAACAATTATTAATTAAACAAGCCACTGAAATTACTAAAAATGCTGAAGAGTTCTTAGAAAAACTTGAAAATGAAATGGGTTTAAAGAATCCTTTAGAATCAAAAACTCCAAAACTGGCATTAGTACAAGATAAATTGGGTGTGGATAACATGGTGACAAAATCACCTAATGGCTATAAGAATACTCCTATAAAAACGGAGCAACCAGCACCCCAAAGTTCGACTACGCCACCAACTGTGAATAATAATCAATTTCCTTTGCATATTTTAATGAAACTACCGAAATGTATACAAGTACAATATAAAACTGAGGATGGCATTAAATCGGCGCCATATAATGGATTAAAAACCAATGATAAAACTAAAATGAATGTCACCATAAAAACAACAGCGCCAACACCGTCCTCAACATTACCAGAACCTCCACCTTTGGCACCACTGTACAATACCTCACTGTTATCACCAAGTCTAAAAACCCCAGTTACTGCAGTAAAAACTATGGAGGCCATAATCGACGAGGAAACCCTATCAGCTGACGAAAAGTCTATAGAAGAAGACCCCAAGCATGAGTCAGAAAAAGAGGATGTATTATCACAAATGGATATTTTAAAAAATCTTGCCTTAACCACACCCACAAAATGTAGCAATAACAATACGGCGACGTCATCTCCTTATGCCTTGGCTAAAGAAAGAAAACACTTGTTAAGAACAAAATTACCTTTTTGGTATGATGTTAAATATGCCTACTCCGGTCTGCATAGTATAGTATTTCCACCACCGGCCGATGTTGATATATGGAGCCATCAAATTGTTCCAAATTTTGCCATGAATCGTTCGGCCGCTAAATGCGAATTTTGTTTTGATCATTATGCTGAATTTGAATGTCAATTTTATAAAAAGTTCCTGTTAAGCGATAGGAAACATAAAAAACGTGCTCGCAACGGACGTTTTGTAGTATGTGAATGTTGTCCCTATACCGAAGATGATGATGAAGATGACTATGATGAAAATATATCTTTGGCTCACATAGCAGCAGCCGAAACGGCCAAAAGACAAATGCATTTGAACAATACATTTCCCCGTAAATTGGCACGTACCCAGGCCGGTTGGTATGGTAAGGGTTACAAAAAGAATCGTCGTAGAAAATAGTTTTACTTTACAAAATCTTTATGTAAACAAATATATATTTTTTAATATTTTAAGTTTAATTATGTTTTTAATTCTCTTTCTATTTTTCTAATTTGTGTTCATGTAATTGTATATATATATATATATAGATAAGTATGTATAGATTAGTTTTTAAATAACGATTAAGAGTATTTTGTGTAAATTTCCCTTCTACAAACAGTTAACACACCAGTAACTGTTGCCATTTAGTTTTCAGTTTTAATCGTTAATCTTTTCAAATCGTTTGAATTTTAATTTAAAATTATATTTTTCGTATGTCCTGTTTAATTGTGTTTAATATTTTAAGTTTTATATCTCGCATAATTTCTTAAAGTAGTTTGTATTTAAAATAGCTTTTATTTTTGACTGTACAATTATTACTTTTTTATTTATTAATTTTTTTATTGCAAAATACAAATACAAATGTATAAATTATAAAGTTTAGAATAGAGATTTAAAATTAATTTAAGGTTAAAGCATTTTTATTTATTTTGATAAATATGATAATGAGGGCTTTTAAATAAAAATCGTAAGACTTTTTTTATTACACCTTTATTGTTTAATATTAAAAATAACTTGACATAATTGCCGTGGCATCACTCCATTATAGTAACCTCTAGGTTGTTTCTATTAACACTTTATCACTAACTAAAAGGTCCAACGTTAGAATCTTTCCAGTGTTATTAAATTTAAAAAATCAAGAATGGAACACTGATATTAAAAGTAAACTTTACAAAAAAATGTTTGATTAGTTTTAGCTAGTGTATATAAGAACCGCAAACCGGTTAACCGGTTTTTTGCATTTCAAAAAACCGACCGGTTTCGAATAATTTCTATTTTCGTTTTTTTTTTAATCGGCCATAAATAAATAAATAAATAATGTACAGTGTGCATATTAGAGATCATATTCTGAATCGATTTTACTATGTCCGCCTGTTTAAGATATAAACACCTCAATAAAAGCAATTAAATGAGATTCTGCAAGATATAACTTAGATATATTCAGAAATTAAAGAAAAACTTTCTGTAAAGGAAAAATAATTGATTTAAATAAAACCATGGTATTTAAACACATTATTTTTAATACGATTCTGAAAAACACTACCAAAAAACTTTTATACTCCACCCATTAAGGATATTATACTGTGCAAGTATAATTTGATGAAATCTCTTACAAATGGTTATTTTGATATAAGAACAAATGCACATTTTGATAATAATGGAACTATTATATCAACTTCATTCCATATGGGTCATTACACGGTGTTTTATTCGTTAAACTATAAATTTCTATTAAACAATAATATTTTCTATAGATTTATAATAATCGAACTAAAATCTGTTAACCGATTTTTGACATAAAGTCGGTTACAGATCAATTTTTGATTTGGCGTTACACACAGAATGACAAATCACATGAATGACACAAAGATTTTAAAATTCAAATTTTAAAATGCTCATTGGAATACATTCCTTCCTTTAAGGTGGGGTTATGTGGGAATTGGAAAAAATATGTACCGACCCTCGCACAGCTGTTGTTTGGCAAATATGTAATTTGTAAAGTTCTTCCAGTATGGCTTCGAATGGGGTTGGAGCGATGTATAGCCCGAAGGATTTGTTTCTACAAGTTCTATTACGTAATTTCTATGTCTGCATCCATCCGGTCCCACACTAAAGTTTACGACCGCTGTGACAGCACTTAACTTTTTACTTGTATTTTGTTGTAGCTGACATCATGCTCTAGCTAAACATACAGTCGCAGCCAAATGTAAAGGCGCAAAATGAAAATTAACATAAAATGTAAGTATATGAAGTATTGCGAAATTTGAAACTAAACTATGGACACATCTATTCAGTCTTCTAGACAATGGAAATACCAACATTGTTGGTTCTTGTTCAATCTTCTAGAAATGCTTTGCTCAAATCACTTTTCCTTGACGTCTTACGTGTTCATACCCTTCGACCCAATTTTGCTGAAATGAGAATGACATCTTTACACTCTTCTTAACATTTTCTATTCTGTCTATTATGCCACCAGTAATGATAAGATCTCCAACTGCTGCAGCGGACAAGTAGTCCCATACCATTACTCATTTGCCAACATATTTTACTGTTGGTGCAAGTTTTTTTTGTATATATAGTGTTCGAGAAATATTAAATTTACTCTCAACTGAGAAGAGAACCTTATTCCAGAAACTACATGGCTCATTTACAAATTGCTTTACATTTTGCATAACACATTCTACTCTTCCGATTAATAAGAACTCTAAAATTATTACCAGCATTGTATAGCGATCTTTGACCAATTTAGAGTTAAATATTAAAATATTTGTAACATAAATTTATTTAAAATAAATTTATTGTTATAATGAAATTAAAAAAAATAAACAATTAACAATATTATAGTCGGTCAAGTCCGGCACATTGTTGATTGTAGATGCCTGCTACCTCGTATAAAATGATTTTCTTGTTTATGCTGGTGTGTTCAATATATCTTTATGATACTAATATTTATGTGAAATGTGTGCTTATGAAAAGGAATTATTTCTTTAAGGTGGGGTTATATGGGTATTAGAAAAAAATTTTGTACCGACCCTCGCACAGCTCTTGTTTGGCTGATATTAATCTCATAAATGACTACATATTTTACAATACCCACGTATATGTGCCATTTATGAGTTTCAAAATTGATATTTTGAAGGGTTGTTGTATGGGACCTATAAGAAATAATCGACGGATCCTTATAAAATTTGACACATTGTTTTAGAATGTAATAATACTTAGTTTTGTAAAATTTAGTTAAAATTGTTTTTTAACTAATCAATCACTTTCTCAAGAATTTATTTTACTGATCAAAATTTAGGACGGACTGAATCAAGGGGAAAGGTACTTCCATACAAAGCAAATGTTATCGAACATCTAAAGAACTGTAAAATCTTTTACTGCCCAAAATGTAGGACGGATAGGCCCATGGGGAGGGGTACCATTCAGTTTATATGGGCGGCAAAGCACACCAGATCTTCTTTCTAAAAAACGAAATGAAAACAAAATAAGTTTATTTTATTTATTTAGTTTTTATTATTAAACTCGAAACATTTTTTTTTGTTTTTTTATTTTGCGTTTATGTGTTTTTCTTTTTAATTATTATTTTTTAATATGAATTTTCTTTACGATTTTATCAATAATATGGAACAAATTATTTTCTTTTAAAAAGTAGGCATCGATCATCGTCGTTTTACGTTAATTTTTTATTCAAAATTTTCTTCTTTCATCCGTATTTTATCTGTTTTTTTAAATTAATTTGTATTCTTTAGCAAAAATGGTAACAAAGTGATTTTGTTTTAAGACGAAAGTAAAAAATGGGAATGAATAAATTAATAAGTTTAGTTTTTGACACTCTTATATTTATCTGATTTTTAAAAATATATATATTTTTTAACAAATCAATTATAATAATATATTTATATAATAGACCGCCTTAAACTTATCTTACTCATGCATTTCTTACAACAGATTTTTTCTAATAAAATAAAATTGTTATTTCGTCTATTCTGAATTTTAAACGAAATTATATTAATCAAATTATGGAAAGTGGGAATTATTATTATATCAACCTTAATTTAGGTTTGACTTCAGCCAAAGTATAAATTTCTACACAAGTATTTGGTATCCATGCAAATGGATACCAAATTCTTGAATGGATTCAAAGTAGATGGAATGCCATTTATTATATGATTTCAAAATGATGTATACAGACATATCCATAAGTCAGAGAATTGAAAAGATTTTAAATCGCGGCAGCCGGTTCTTCGTCACCTCAGCAACGGAAGAGAAAGTACTATAAGCTGCATAGAAAGTTTCGCACAGCAATCTCTCTAGATATTCAATACAATTCATGGATCCTATTAGAGTCTTCAACCTATAGAGAGTGAAATCCACCGACTGCATTCAGGCCTGCAGTCCTAGCTCTTCACACAATCTACAGAAGTCGGATATATCCCGACTCCATATATGCATCCTGGGTCTAAAGGGTCCGTGCCAGTTAAAACTCCTACCAAGGCTCTCAAACCCCTTTTGCCAAAGCCGATGGAGCAACAGGCTCAATGTCGTGTTGTCACGTATTGACCGCGCCGTTCCAAACCTGCATGTGGTCAAGGACCACATGATACACGACATCTATTCAACTGTCAGTCCAATCCAACCTCACTCTGTCCTGAAGATCTATGGACCCAACTAATCGAGCTTGCCAGATTCCTTGGCCTAGAGTCGAACTATAACAGTAACAACTAGGACTATCCTCTTCGCAGCCTCAAAAGTTCGTCCATAACTTTATTGCCAGAAACTAGTTAAGGAAAAATCGATTTCGATTAAAAACTGAATTGTGGTTTTTCAAAATTGTTAATTATTTTGATTATTTTAGTCGATTTAAAATCGATTATATGATGCGATTAATCAACTAAAAATAATTAACCAAAAATCGTGAAGCGATTATTTATTTTGTTTACCAATCCCTACCTGGAACATTAAAATGGCCGGGTATCCAGCACAACCTAATATCATAGTAAGACTTCGAGTTACTCAACTGTTTCTTAAATGATGTGACCTTAATAAATGTTCCCTCAAAGCTTTGTGTGCTGCCTGACCGTCAACATGGATTGCAACTTCGAAATTTCTCGGTAGGTGTCCTCTTTCCTGTTAAACAAATGTTTTTCTTTTTTGTTAAGTTCTGAAATCGTATGTTGAAGTTAAGTAATGTTAAAGAAGAGAAGAGAGATTGATAGTTGCTTCCCATTTCGTCCAGCATTTCACATCACATAAAGTGATGGAGTCTAGTGAGCATTCACATCGCCAACCAACCGCAATTATAAATAAAACCACAAATATCTCTCATATCAGCTGACCCCAAATTCGTCGGAGATTGCAACGAGCCACTTCTGTAAGTCATTAAACGCAGGTGGAGAATAGTGTCCCCTTCCTCTTTATTCAAACAGCTTCTGCATGTCATTTAAAGAATGTTCCCAGAAGCGACAGTGTCCAAATACTGCAGCATCTGTGTCTCGCAAGAGAGTTCGCGAGATATTGGGCAGGATTGATATTTTTATCCTATTTAATCGGGGCCATATCATCTGTAGCATAGAGTTCTTCCTTTATGGAAATCCTACAAGCGGTTAGTGGTAAACCATTTCGAGCCATTATAGTATTAAGCCCAGTGCACCTCCTTGAGAAGCATGCTACGTTTCTCACAAGTAGATAAATGTCGGTATTTCCGTATAGAAAAGTGAACATTTTTTGTTAATTCTCCCACTCATGCAACAGTTCATATATATCGCATAAAAAATGTGAATCTTCAAAGTCCTTCGTTAATATGTCACTGAACTGTCCTTAAACTTAGAAGTGTAACTCTTTGTTTGTTTATTTTGATTTTTGTAAACTCTAAAATAATCCAATTCTACAGCGTATGTTATAGTATTTAGAAGACGGTCTACTACATTAAACGCTTAATTAAATTTATAAATTTAGTAATTATTATTTTTTAATTGTAGTACCTCACAGATAATAATAAAAAAATATTAATGTATAAAATGTAAAAATTAAAACAAAGAAAAATATTTAATTATTAATGTTATTCTTTCAATTAAAATGTATATATATATAAAAAGCAACCATAATTGGAACAAAAAAAAGGAAGAATTAAAAAAATATATATAATTTACAATTAAATACACACAAACACTTAAAATGTATAAAAAAACTAAAAATTATAGGAAAAATTATACTTAAAAATGGGGAAGAACTAATAATTGATGAATGTAACATACAAATTAATAATTAAAATTAAAACATTCTTAAAAAATGATATAATTAGTTTTAAAATAAAATTAATCTTTAAGCATAACTATGTATGATAATATTACTTCTATTATTATTATTAATTTTATTTTTAATGCTACCAATATTGATAATTAATTTATAAACTGATCGATTGTTTAATGAAAATAGAAAAGGTATTAAGTGTTTCATAATTATTTTAGAATTGTTTTGTTTTTATTATTTTTATTTATTTTATTTTTTTTTGAGGAGAAGGAGTATAAAGAGTTCAAATTATTAAGATTTCCTTTTTTTTTTTTTTTGGAAGAAAATAAATATTTTAAAATCATGGAATGATAAACATTTACAATTTCAATTTTAGTCTTGTTAATTATTTTCAATTATTCTCTTTTCCCTTTAATTAGGTGAATTAAAAAAAGTGTTCATCTTGAAAACAAGACTAAAATCATTTAGTTATTTATATTTTAGTTTATTGATTTTATTGTAATATTATTATTTTGCAATAATTTAGTTTAAATTTTATACTCTTTTGTAATTCCTTCCCTGTATTTAATTATGTTGCTATTGCGTTTTTAACATTAAGTTATTTAAACTTTTTCGAGTGTTTATATTTTAATTTTAAATCAAATTATTGTTAAATTAAAACTTAAAAAAATGTAATAATAATTCCGAGTTTTCTTAAACAAGATTCTCTGTGTATATGTATATATAATAAATATATTTATAAAAAAAACGTAAAAGATTTAGAATAAATTATTTATTTTATATACTTAAGCCATATAAATAAATGTATTGATGTCGTCATCATCACGACGCATATACTTGTGTTCGATTAGCCACTCTAATTGTTCTTTTATCATTTTTTTCGATGGCAAGAACATATTTTTTAAAATATCAATCAATTCAGCCTAAAAAAAGTTACAAACATTTTCAAAATAAACGCGATTTTTAAAAACATTTCCGAACAAAATTATTGGCACAGCAAATGTATTTTCGTTATTCCCAATTTTTAGTCATTTAAAAACTTTTCACATGAATTAAAAATGTGTTTGGAATCACCTTCACCAATATGGTAAATAATGCAAAAAGGTGAATTTATTTAGATTGCATTTAAAACCACATTAAATCGATTTTGCCGAACAAAAGTATTGTCACAGCTTATAAAACAATATATTACACTAAATTTATGTAATTTTTTAGTACTTAGTAACTTCATCCCTTTGGCATTGAATTGTAACTTCCTCCCGATTTTTACCCATTCTTCAAATGTTCAATTGGATTGAGGTCTGTAAACTCTGGTGGGTGCGGTAGGGCATGAGCCACATTGTAAATTAAACACATATGCTCACCAAAGGCTGAATTTTTTGAATCGATGTTTTGTTGCAAAGTGAAACTTGTTTGTAAAATGAACTTTTCCGCAACTTTTCTTTAATAAATAATAATAAACAGTGACTTACTACCCCACACGCCTTAATTAGCAGTAGAAGGAGGAATTCGTTTTTCATGTTCTGTATTGGGCTTTATCCACACGTTAATTCGGTTATAATTACACAATATATATGTAATTTGTTTTCATCAGAGGAAATCACCTGATGCCAAAATGCAGTAGTTTTATTTTTAAACTCTTGCGCATGCTCTAAATGCTTAATTTGTTTTATTGAAGAGATTAGTCGTTTACGCCTAGCAACTCGAGCATTATAATCAGCCTTATGGATTTCAGCAGTTTTTTAGCATTGTGTTTAATTTTTCGGACAATTTAGTTACTTTTGCAGAAAGTTAAAACTTAACTTCTATTCGAATTTAGGAAACTTGACTATTCTTCATAACGATTCACTATGCTTCTAATATTGAAACTATTTTTTTAATTAATTTTCCTGTCTAGATTTATAAAAATTCAAAAATAATTAATAATAACTGAGTGTGCACTTTGTACTTTTGTATGTATGTTTGTATGTATGTATGTATGTATGTATGTATGTATGTATGTATGTATGTATGTATGTTTTGTGTATTAAGCAAAATGAGTGTTCGCATTAGACAAAACACTTATGGTTGTATTCAGTGTTAACCATCTTTTTTTCTAAAAATTGGTTATAATGTCAGAAAAAATTAAGATTGCTGTGCCAATTGTTTTGCGCGGGACTGTATAAAATTTTATTTACCTGTAAAGTAGCATTATTCATACGTTTACGCATTTTCATAATCTTAATAATGGCCTCTTGGACACGCAGTATACGTAATTGAACAATTGATTGATTGTCTTCTTGTATAGAACGTTCTGTACTTAATTGTAAGCGACCGATAAGATTAAGCTAAAATGGGAACATTAAATGAAATGAAATTTGTTACAATATTTAAAATATTTCCATTTTACCTTTCCTCTACGTTGTGATTTATTATTTTTAACAACAGCAAATTCTTGATTTACATAAAATAATGTATTTTCGGCAAAATCTTTAGGTGTGGGACAATTAGGTTCCATTAATAAAATTTGTTTTTTTAATTTAGGAAATTGTACCAATGACCACAATGTACGTCTTAGTTCGGGATCTAAAACAAACAAAATTGATTAAAAAAAATTATAAAAATCGTTTTTTTAAATTTTTAAATTACCCGGCAGTTCAGTAGCCAAACGTAAATTTTCATAGGATATTTTATCGTGTGGCCTTTGATTCCAAGCAAATAAAACTGCCATTTGAAATGTTGTGACATCGAGATCATAACGACCAAAATTATTAACAAATGTTATTGTGCCATTACTCATGTGATGATACCATTGTAATTTACGGCCGGAATGTTTTTTCTTATAGAATTCTTCAACATCGGGTATATAGTCCTCCAATTCAAGTGGCAAACTAACCGAAACACGTTCCGAACAACGAGCCCATGCTCCAGCATTAAGAATTTTAATATTGATGGCATCATGGCGACCAGTAGAATTACGAAATTGAGTATTTAAATCCTCACTGACCTTGATGTGAAGAATTGTTTAAAAAAAAAAACATTTAAAAAATTAGGAATAATTAAAAATATTCACCTTAATATCTTGGAACATACGAGCCAAACGATTAACATAATCTGCTGGCATACCAACTTCACGTAACCATTCAACAATGTCTTCTTCCTTCTCACTATCAGCACTAGTACCTAATATAAGTCTAAACAATTTTTTATTAAAATAAACTTAAGTTTAAATATTTCTATAAGTTTTTTTCAAGAGTAAAATTATTGATAACATTAATTTATTATAGAAAAGTTATCGATAACATTAATTTCTTATAGAAAAATTATCGACAACATTAATTCCCTATAGAAAAATTATCGATAATATTAATTTCCTATAGAAAAGCTATCGATAACATTTATTTTCAATAGTAAAATTATCGATAACATTAATTTCCTACAGAAAAATTATCGATAACATTGATTTCCTATAGAAAAATTATCGAAAACAATAATTTTCTATAGAAAAATCATCGATAACATTTATTTACTATAGAAAAAATATCGATAACATTAATTTGCTATGGAAAAATTGTCGATAACATTAATTTTCTATGGAAAAATTATCCATAACATAAATTTCCTTTTAAAAAATTATTGACAATGCAACTTTTCTATAGCAAATTCTCATTAATATAAATTTTCTATTCAGTATGGAAAACATTCTATGGAAAAGTTTGCAACTTTCTATTTAAAACATATCAATCTTCCTATAGAAAATTTAATCGATAACAACAACTCACCTTCTTGTTAAATGAACTTTGTGATAACGCATAAATACATCTTTATTATTAACATATTTTAGAACCAATAGAACATCTCTTAGTCGTGCATCAATTTGTTCGCTAGTTAATCGTTTGCTCAATGGTGTACGTCTCAACAACATGTCACAGTAATTGGCCAGTAATTCGGGACATTTACTTTCGGGGGCTGTATATTTGACACCTCGATTTTGTATACCCGTTGGCAATTCCAATTTGAAAACGCTTGTATCGTTTACTACCGTTTTAAATGCTTTATCGCGAGCCGTAAGGAAACGTGGATCATCATTAAAGGCATTCTTAACAAGAGTACTAAACTTTGTGAATAGTTCTAGGAGACGTTCAACATATTTTTCGGAATCTTGAGTTATAATTTCAGAGGCGGATAGCATATCGGCTAGACCAGCGGAAACAATATGATTTTCTAAATCGCGCAGCATTGTATCCACACCATTGGGTACACGATCCAGAAGACGAAACATTAAATTCAAACGATCCGTTTCGTATTCTTTAATGAGTGGAGCACATTCTGCTATAATAGTGTTCATGTGATCACCTACCAAAACTTTAACACATGTTTGTGCCAGTACGGCATAGCTGCTTGGTTCTAAATAACGTTTAGCCCTGGATTCTTCCTCCCTCAGTTTGGAGTCGGCATATTTCATAAAGGCTAATACACCATTGGCTTGTTGCTGCTCTGTGGCCTTAAGGCGATAAAATGATGCAGTGGCTTTAAGATAAGCTGCCTCAAAGTTTTCTCTATAGATTTGTAATTTATCTTCGGGATTTGAACATAGATTAACATAACTTTCTCTTACGCCAATAACAAGTTGAGCATCATAAGCATCACCATTTCGTTCCGCATGGACAATTTTCATTGCCGATTCTTGCAGACGATCTTTGATGTCTATGAAAATATGCTCATTCCATGAATCTAACATTAATTTCCGAACAATACTATCCTCGGTGGGATTCTTTTTATTGTTATTATTATTGTTGTTGTTATTATTTGCTGAAGACGACGAGGATGACGAGCCAGACGCAGCCGCTGCCGATGTTGAAGCAGCTGCTGTCGAGGAACTAGAGGCGGAAGTTGATGAACAGCCGGAGGAGGGTTGCTTCATTTGAAACCAATGCTCCAATTGGCGAAAAGGCAAAGGCAGGTAACTGGACTGTGTAAAAAACTTGCGCCATTCAATTATATATGTGGTTAACAGTGCATGTTCACCACGTTGTGACTGCACCTTGCGCTGGGCATGAGCAATAAACTCCACCACATCGTTGCGAAGACAATCGTAGATTTTAGCAGCACCCTTTTCATCCCACAGACAAACCAAATGTACACCATAAAATAAATCTTGCCACTCAACCTGCGAAACTGTTTCCTGCTTTAAAAGCTTTAACACAATTATACGCATATCAGGCCATACTTCCTCAAAGGATCTTTGGCCTTTTCCCTAAACACCAAAACAAAAAACATACAAGCACAATGAATGCAAAGAAATATACAAAAAGAGATTGGAAAATACTAAGAATTTTCAAGGTTTCTCAGCAATTGCCAAATGCTTAAATCAACTTACCTTTAGCATTTTATCTCAAATTTAATTATTGTAATTTTCTTAATTATTATTGTAATTCATTTATTTGTATGTTTATTCGTTCAAAAGATTTTTATTTTAATTGAATTTTAATTTTTTTCTTTTCTGATTTTTTATGTTTTTTGCTAAGAATGACATTTACTTTTTTCCTTTTAATTAGATTGTATCGTTTCTTTCAACTTTTTGTTTTTATAAATACTTTATTGTTGTTATTCTTGCTTTTTTGTTTATTAATTTTTCACCACTAAAAATTTATTTAAAAAATCTAAAATGTTTGCAAAAATTCATAAAGAAAAATATTTTTCCTTTTTTTTTGCGAATATGCAATAATTCTAGTTTTCGCCGCTATTTTTTCTCTTTTCTCTTTCACTCTCTCTCTCTTTTGTTTGACATCTATTGTTGACATACATACATATGATTTGACAGTTTGTGTCATTTTTACCTATTGACATACCTTACAAGAAATTGTTTACCAAATGTCAAAATTATAAATGTAAGTATTTACAAAAATTGAATTGAAGAAATTGTTAATAATTTCAATTAATATTTATTAAATTTCATATACAGTGTAAAGCATAAATATAAGTACACTAATTAAATTTAACAATTTGATGAATTTTAAGTGAGATTTTAAAGAATGTAATATTTTTTGTACATATTTTATTAATTTATTTATAATAACAAAAAAAGGTATAAATGTGTTCAACAAAAATAAGTGGTTAGGGTATTGTTAGTGCAAAAAGTAACGGGCTGCTACCACTTTTAACTATACCGGTTGACTCAGGATCACTTTCTGAGTCAATTTTACTAAGGCTTAAAGATATCTTAATGAAATTTACCATCATGTATCATTTTTTTTGGCTCAATGACGATACCTATTGAAATTAGTGATGAAAGGTCCATTATTTTCTATAGCTCCAATAGAATAATGGAAAGGGAATTAAAGGCAACAAAATTCCTAAATATAAAGCGATTTTAATAAAATTTGCCTTAAATTAGTTCTTTAATATTATAAAACAATGTGCCAAATTATACGAAGAACGGATCTTTGCAACACTTTTAAATTGATAATTTTTAATTATTGATATTTTTCTTTCTTCTCTAATAAATAATTATTTAGGACGTCCAGATCTTGAAGTGAGTTTTGAACTAAATTTATATATTAACTTATACCACTAAAAATAAATGATTTTAAAATTGTATGAAAATTACCGACGAAGGGGTGTAGTCAGATCGCCTAAATGATCTGAAATCCGCAGATGAAAATCCCTCTTAAACTCAAACGTCATATGCCCATCATGTAAAGTATGGAAATATGTGGATAGAACATGGTGAAATGCTTAGGGTTCTCATAAATGTTAGTATAGGTATTAGATCTAGCTGAGTCCTATCAACAGTCATTTTTGACTATTGATAGGTCGCCTTAACGACTTGGATTATTGGCGTTCATCTGTTTCATTTTAGAAGCAAATCTGGGTGACGTAACGATGGTGATGAACTCGACAGTTTTAAAGAAAAATAACTTAAAAAGTGAAAGTTCGTACAAACGAAATCATCTCAAGATTTATTTTGTAATTGACCATTTAGTTGTATTAAGGAGGGTGTTCTCTCGATAATGAATAGGGTTGTTTCGTTCTGAAATGACCCTTTTCATTATTGACCAAGTATTTTCAACCCAGCGAAAGCGGTGTCAATGGGAAGTTCTCCATAAAGAAAAAAACAGATACAATCGAATTGTCATAACAACAATGAGGTTAAAAAATTAAAAAAAGACAACTTTTTTATTTTTGTCCGCATATTTATTTAATTTTCTTAACGTACTTTTTATATTAATTGATAATTTGATTTAATATATGAAATTTTTAAATAAAATATATCGATTTAAAAAATGAAATTACCATCTCTAATTCTCACTGAACACAGTTTGCTCTTCAACTGATTGCTGACATTATGAAATGTCATTAATGTTTTTGCTTTCACCTTCTGTTTCTCTCTTCTTATTTTTTTACTTGAACTACATTGCATTGTTGGTATTTTTGTAAGGTTTTATTTTTGTGTGAATATTTTTTTCTTTCCCATTAGTTCTTCCGTGTTGAAATTTTCTTAATTAATTATTATTTACTGTTTTTTGTACTCTATACAAAGTATCTATTATGAAAATCTAATATTATTAAGAAATATCAATTGTTTTTATTGTGTACTACAGTGGGAATTTGTACAAAGAAGACAACAAGCAAAAAAAAAAAAAAAAAAAAAATACGATTTTTATTAGACAAAAAGTTGTAGTAAATGTAAAATGACCATGGGTGAGATGCCAACACCGTCACTTGTCTTACCCGTAATACTGAGACCCATATTTGCACAGGTAAAGTTATAATGAACAGTAAATAATAATACTAAATAAAAAGATAAATAAAAAACGAATAAAAGAAAATTAATATAAATAGGTCATTTCCATAAATGGATCTGAATAAAAATGGAAAATTTTTTATTTTAATTCTAGTTGGAACGACGAGATGTGGGAGCAGCACAATCCTTACGTTCGGCAATCTTAAAAACAGAACAAAATAATCCAGGGTTTTGTTATGATCTTATAATGGCCATTATGCGTAGAGCTGAACTTAATGTTAATCTGAATGAATCAGTTTTAAGATTACAAGGAAATCTACCAGAATCTGATCGTAAGCCGTCAGTAAATAAGACAATTAATTTTTATATAAATTTTTGTTTTTTCTTTGTTTTTTTAGTAAATGAATATCGACTGACTCGTACTGAAGAACCATTCCAAGAATTAAATCGAAAATCAGTGGCACTCAAAGTAATTTTAAGTCGTATTCCTGATGAAATTCAAGATCGTAAAACTTTTTTGGAAACTATCAAGTAAGTTTAGCTTAAATTTCTTAAATGGGTTAGTTTATCTCAGAGTTTAATTAAAAAAAAATAACAAATATGAAGGTAAAAGTCAATTAAGACCTCATTATATAATACTTTGCTGTATGATGCTGGAATGAACTATTATGGAAAGATCTTTGTAAAATATAATTAGAACTGATAAACATAATTATTTAAAATAGAAAGAGGGGGTTTTATTGAAGGCTATATAAATTTGTTGACCAATTTACCCAAAGTTAAACGGCCCTTTTTCAAAATTTTCTGTCTGTAATTGAAATATGATTATTAGTGAACCGACCTTTATTAAATTGGACAAGGGAAGTACAAAATCTCATGATCATTTTCTGTTATATTAAAAAAATGTTTGGATTTTCTAGAAAAGTGGGTAATAGATTCTAAAGTAGAAGTTAGACGTAACTAAACTCAATACTGTTCACAACAAAGACGTCATTTTTAATTACCATGTTAACTTATAAGTAATTATTTTTAAATATAGTTTTTCAAAACATTCCAAAAAAACTATATTGTTCTTATCGCACTCAAGGGTTTGTTTTTCATAGTGACAAGATGCCAAATCAGGCCAAAAATAGGTGTACACATTATGAAGTCTTATGAATAGAAGCAAACTTTTTTGTAAACATATCTTGATGAAAATTTCGGTATATATAGTCACTGTTGTAACAATTGATTGGCTTCTTCTATCTCAACTATATATTGCTTGCCATACCAAGAACTTTTTGGATAATTTTGGCTTTTTGGTTCTAAACTTTTTTTCAACATTCAACTCAAGTATCAGCAATTTTGACCAGGATTAATATTATTATATTTTTTTGAAAACTTGGCTTCAATTTCCGTGTTCTGTTTTTGTCCTCTAAATTTTTAGCAACATTCTGACACGAATTTTGCCTTGTATGTTTTTAAACCTGGATTATAATATGAAAATTATTCTATTTTTTGGTTTACTAACATCATGTGGCCATTCCTTCTGTCTGAACGAAGCTTTTAATCAACGGACAAGTTCTTCCGGTTCTATTTAATGACATTGGAAACAGTTTGACTGCAGATATATATATTGTTTAGCCAACATTTTGTAAAACCAAGTTTTGCTTTGTTGAAAATTAAACATTTTAATCAGATTAACAATTTTCATTTGTTTCAAATTAAACACAATAAAAAAACTGACACTAAAAAATAGAAAAGAAAATATTGGTGTTTTATTGAAGAATATCTAAAGGTTCACCTACCGATAATATTTTTTCACTTTAAAGGATCGACCCTTTTACAAAGACCCTTTATAATATTTTAATAATTGTAATTTTGAAATTATTTTGAATTATATTTCTTAAAAATCACAAAATTAACATCATTACTTTCTATTTATCTTTATTTTAAGGGAAATTGCCAGCGCTATTAAGAAACTATTGGATGTGGTAAATGAAATTGGTAATTTCATACCCGGTGTAACTGGTAAACAAGCTGTGGAACAGCGCAAAAAGGAATTTGTTAAATATTCGAAAAAGTTTAGTACAACACTAAAGGAATATTTCAAAGAAGGACAGTAAGTACACTTATATTTAACTTAAAATATATTTTATAGATTTATTTGAATATTAGATAAATCGATTTTAACGTGAGAATTTAGAACACAACGTTGTAAATTATGCAGAAGATCATTAAATTGTATGTTCTAACAAAAAGGCAAAAATGTTATAGTTTAACGATCAACACTTGCTTCGAATTGGAGATTGAAATTTTTTCCCTTTTCAAAGCTCATCTAGGAAAATCCATAAATATTTTATAAAAATTTGCTTTGGATATGAATTCTGCAAAAAAACCCTCAGAAAAATTAATTATTGACCAATACATGCACACTAATATATTTAGATTTTCATGAATCCTGCACAATACATTCTTCAATAGTTATTTTAAGAGAGTTCGCAACAACTTTGTCATTTCATCATTTTCCAAAAGCTTAAATTTACATTTGACCATAAATTCAACATTATCTTAAGATGATAAGATAATGTTGAATTATAATCATATGAGTAAAGTCGAAAATTTCTTAGTACACATTTTTCAAGAAAACTTTCAACCCAAATATTATTCGATATTTTTTGATGAAGTTACCTTTGTAGACTTGTCAGTTATTATCTTTACTGTCACAAAAATTAATATATTGTTAATCTGATTAAAATGTGCGCACTAAAATTTTTAAATATTTTCAACACAAGTCAACTTGCTCCTACATAAAGTATTCCAAGATCTGCCGTCAAACTGTTTCCAATGATATTAAACAATACCGGGAGAACTTGTCTTTTGAAATCCAGTTCTAGTGAAGTAATGGTCCACATGATGTTTTCCCAACATACCCGTTTAGCTTAGGTGCTTGAAGTATTTGGTACAAAATGTTTAAGCTAAAGAAAAGTTCTAAAAAATTTACTAATTTAAATTGGCAGATTTTGCGCAACTCTCTGGTCAAAAATTGTATGTTACTGATGCTCGCGGGTATGTTCAAATAAGGTTTAGAACCCAAAAACAGTAAAAATTTTCCAAAACGTTCTTGGTTTGACAAGCAATATGCAGTTGCGGCAAAAGTCAATCATTTGTTACAACAGGCTCCAAAAATACAGAAATTTACATCAAATAATGTTTACAAAAAAGTCTGCTTCCATTCATAAGAGTTCATAATGTGTCCTGACTTTGCACCCTGCCACTATGTTTATCATAGTGACAGGATGCCTTTGAGTGATACAAGAACAATAATGTTTTAGGAGTGTAATTAGGCTCTTGCTAAAAGAGAACTAAAGAGCACAAAAATTGTGTTCTGTTATGGAAGGGTTTCCGAAAATGGTTCAAAATTTCATCAGTAGTATTTAAAACTATAATTTTTTTTTTGTAAATAAATAATTTTTACTGGAAGTTTAGTGGTTTCGCTTTTAAAAAACATATATGTATGTTAAGATTTTTTCGATCTCACTTCTTATGCATGCAAAGTTGTTTTCCGAAAATAGAAAGATTATGGTTTTTTTCAATATTCTTGTTATAACCGGTTGTAATGAATTTAAATCTATATGTTCGTGTGTTTAGGTTTATTATAAAAATATTTTATTATTAATTATTCTCTATTAGTTATGTGCTGGATTATATTGTTAAAGTTAAATATATTTTTATTAGATAAAAAGTTAATTCAAATATACACGATTTATTAATTTAATATTCTGTGGGAAAATTTGGACATTTATCTCATTGTTTTTGTTATCTTATCTAATTATTGTGACTAAAAATTTTTACATTTATAGAAGTAAACACCAGATACCAAAGTTATTATGCGTTAAATGTATGAACAAAGTAAACAAGAATTGAACATACAACTGTAGTTCATGACATCATGTGAAATTCAAAATAAATTATTTTATTTTAGAAATAATTGGAAAATATGTTTTTAGCATCCATTTTATAATAATGAGTACTACATGTGCAGGGACTCCACACCATCTTAGACCGAAGATGGTAAACTGGATTTACAATTCGGCAGTAAGACCAATTCTTAACTTTGGTTGTACGCATTGCGTAAGGGTAGCAACAGGAACACTCTGTCTATTATGTGGGGATGTGCTTTGATTAGAATCACGAATTCTAACAGAAGTACGCCGAAGGCTCATTTATTTAGGTTTTGTGAATTCCTGTAGAGTAGGACACACGGAGGTATTGCAGGAGATGGTCGCAATGTGGCCCCCAGGGCTTGATTGATTCCAGAGATGGTAATATCCGAAATAGTTTCAAGGAGAGGCATTGATCGATATCTTAAAGGAATGACTGTCTTATTTGATGGATCGAAAATGGTCCAGAACACTGGTTCTGGTACGTTTGTCCAGGATTTTTATGTAGGGATGTTATTGAGTTTGCCGAGAGTGGGCAGTGGTGATCTTGGGGATCAGTATGGCGAACGAGTTGGTCAGGAGACACATTCCAGTGAACTCCAGCGTCAGGATTTATGATGATAGTAAGACAGCACTCAAACCCTTGAGGGGGCATTTAGTTTAGTCACATCTTGTCTGGCGGTGCAAAAAGCCTAGTGACTGACTTTGATATCAGATTGTGCCATTGCAAAGTTCATGCCAACGAGATTGCGGACGAGCTTGCAAGGGAGGGGTTGGTTATGGTCCTGGTAGATGATGATGAGTTGGAAAAACCAAATATCTTTGGTGAGATGGTAAAAGTCTTCGGAGTCGAGTAAACTGTGGAACACTAGGGGTTCAGATATTTTTAATTTGAAGGGATCACAATAGAACATAAGGGTCTCCCAGTCTTTTAATTTCTTTCACGGACCTTTCCTAACCTATGTCTATATATAATAATAATATTTTTTCGATTTCCTTTTTTTTCAGACCGAATGCAGTATTTATAAGTGCCCTGTATTTAATACGACAAACCAATCAAATTATGCTGACGGTTAAAAGTAAATGCGAGTAGAAAATTTAAGTGCTTAATATAAGTAGCATTTTTTTTATTAATTATTGTTTCTTTACTATTATTTTTTTATTAATTACAAGTTATTATGAAATTTAATTTTATTGAAAATAATGGAAAATTCAAAATACAAAATTCAATAAAAGAATAAACATCCTTAAAATAAACTTTGAAATTAAAATAGTTTTAAACAAAGAATATATATGTAAAAGAGTAGCAAAAAACATTTATTAAACAAATAAAAAACAACAAAATAATATAAAACAAATACAAAGAAAATTAAATACAAATTTAAAACAATTTAAACAAATGAAAAATAAAAACTACAGAAAACTTATTTACATTTAAACAAATGAAGAAATGAATAGAAAAATAACACAAAGAAACCAACAAAAAAAACTATTTATAATTTATTTTGCAATAAAAAAATAATAAAATAAAATAAAATGAAAACAAATTATTTAAAAGTTATTTAACAATTTTTTATGTAGTTTTTAGTCTTAATACTAACAAAAAAAAATAACCAAATAAATTTATATTAAAAATTTATTTATAAATGCAAAACAGAAAGAGAAAAAAGAAAACATATGTAAATATTAATTATTGTATTTTATTTTGTTAAACGTTCATTCGTTCGTTTGTTTGTTTTGTTTTTTTTCTTTAAAAATAATTTTATTTGATTGCATGTAAAAAAACAAATGTTTGAAACAAACAATATTTTTAATTGAATGCAAAAATTAATGTATTAAAAAAACACAAAAGAAAAGAAAAACACGAGAATTCCCAAAATTGTAACAATTCAGCATTAAAATAAAATTAATGAATAAAATTAAAAAAAAAAACTATTTTTATTGTTTTAAATGAAAAACAAGTAGAAAAGAAATCAATTAATATTTATAAAATACAAAAAATAACAATAAATAAATACAACAACTAAAACATTCATTTCATTTTATGTTTAAAATTGTAATAAGACAACAAATAATAATAAAAATAATAATATTAATAATAATAATAATAATAATAATAATAATAATAATAATAAAATAATAATATTAATAATAATAATAGTTAATAGAGTATAAACTAAACATACATACTTATGACAAATAAATGTATTTATAATCAATTTTAACTTAAAATTTGAAATTTCTTTTTCTTTTATTGTAAAAACTTGAAATGTGATTGGGTATCAAGGTATGGTTCTTTACGCTTATTTTTAATCTTCAAACTATCGAATCTTTCAAAGAGTTTAATTTTAATTTTTAAAAAAGTGTTTTTTATCGCTCTTTGAGCAAAAGTTTAATTCTAAAAAATCATTAAAATTAAAAAGAGTAAAATCCGAAAAAAAATTTATAATGAATAATTCAGACAAATTGTTGTTGTCGTATGTAGCAGTGAAAAATGTTTGTATGAATATGTAAACGTACTCACATTTTAAGATATATTTACTAATGTTATATGAATTTTTGTGTGTTTTTCTTATGCATTTTTTAGTATAAAACAACAACAGTGAGTTTTATTATAGCAAGAAATATTTTGTGTGCTTGTGTATGTATATTTTTGTATTCTTTTCAGCCATTTCGCAATTTTGAGGAATAAAAAAATTATAGATCTTTTTTGCTCTTCGCTAAAAAAAGAATAAAGTATTTTTATTTTTTTAACTTCTCAAAGAAAAGTAAAAAGAAGGAGCAGTTGAAAAAAAAAACTGATTTTGCTTCAAGTTTTTCCATACTCTGGTGGGTATTCATTAATGAAACATGCTAATAACAATATAATGTTAATTTTACCTCAGTACTTATCTCATCCTAATAAATGTTTGTTATTATAAACTTATTTTTATCTTAATCCATCAATCGCATCTGACCATCAATATATATCTTCCACCACTACAAGTGGTATCACTTCTTGTGTGTAACTCTAAGAAGGAATCATCTAAGACCCCATAAGGTATATCAAGAATATATATTCTTGCATCAAATCTAAATCTGAGTCGATTTGGTTATGTCCGTCTTTCTGTCTGTTATTGGCACACTCACATCCTTAATAATTGATAGAGCTCAATAAAATTTGCTTGAGTATTTGATATATTCCTGAGAAGTTACCTATTTAAAATCAGCAAAATCGGTTTAGTATGTTAAGTGATATAGACCGATATCTGAGACAAACCCCAAATTAAAGCAGAGAACTTTATAAATCAACAAATAAGAATATTTTGTTTCATAATATCCAGAAATATAAACCTCATTCCAAAAATTATTAAAATCGCTTTAGTAGAAAAAAAGTTATAGCCAAAAATGTAGTTTTATAAGAAACTAGCAGGTCCGGTAAACTTCGTTTTGACAAAACAATTTTTAATGCGTTGTTAATCCTATAAGTCATAACTTTTTTTAAGTGGAGGTGTCTCACTGTTGTAAAATTGCTGCAACATTTTAAGACGCTGGTAGTTATAGTTCTTTAGATATTCGATAATCAATATTTTCTTTGTATGTACCCCTCCCCCTGGTCCTATCTGTGCTACGTTTTGTGTAGTAAAACAGTTTCTTGAGGCAGTTGTTGGGAACAAATTTGAGAACTTTTGCTGTTATAGTTCTTTAGATATTAAATAGTCATTACTTGCTTTGTATGGGGGTACGCCTTTCCTTGGTCCAATCGAAATTATTTTATAGCCTATGTTACTTTCTGATAAATGGGATGATTTTGTGAAAATTTCATTAAAATTGGTCCATACATACATACATACATACATACATACATACATACATACATACATACAATGATATCAAACAGTTCGGTAAGAACTTGTCCGTTGATAGAAAACTTGTTTCAGGTGATGTTTTTAAAGCAAAAGAAAAAAAATCATTTCCAACACGTCTGGCAACAATTATATGTATGAGAAAATTACTTTTTTATGCGTATGGATATAACTATAGCAAAATAGAGAACTCTAAAATCTTAATTTAATCTAATCAATTCACTCCATGCCGTGTTGTCCTTAATGCTCACTCTGCAGTTCTGAAAGATTTGACCAATTACAGATTTCTTGGCTGAATAGCTAAAATATATATTTATATTATCGAGCTGCTTTTTTTTGAAAATTTGTTGCTTTGCAAATTCTTTTTTCGTTAAAAATCTTATAGATATTTTTAGTCAAATATTGAAATTCCGATAGGGTTGATGGGGAAGAAGTTTCTCTAAATGCTCTTGGATTTGTATTTATGTTAGAAATTCTTTTAAAATTAGGAACAAATATGTATAGTCCCAAGAAAAATTTTTGATTTTAAAGTGAAAAAATGTTACCACCTTTTTGGAAAATATCAGAAGAATCTCCAGTTTTTTTTCTAAATTTCCTTTTCAAAATAAAATATTCATGACGATTTTTTTCTAGAAAAATCCCGTAATCCGAAAGAAATCTTCACAAATTTGAATTTGCGTAATTTGACTCTCATTATTTTACGGGCAAAGTTAAAAAGTCGCAGGGTGGGGAACCTCAGAATAAAAAATCAAAAATATCGTTTCTATCCCACTGTGCCTAAGTTTGTATTCAAAAACTTCTTCACTAGCATAATTCACTCATATGAAAATCTATTAAATCGGTTCAGATATAAGGAATATGGAAAGTTTTAAATATTTTTATGACTTAAGGTGTCGAACTCGGTGACTCTGTAAACCGATTCTCGTTAAGTTTGCAAAATCCAAACTCAAAGTTAAAATTCACTTACACCTCTGCTATGACTATTGAAAACATTCTAGCCATTTGGAAGTTACATATTTATTTCCATTTCATTTGAAACGTTATGTAAAAAATCGTTTTTGCCCCACTGTACACTTGTGAGGGTGTAATAAATAATAACAATAATTGTTTCCTTTATGTACTGCTGATTTGTTTTTAATTTTCTACAAATAAAAAACAAACTGGAAAAATCTAGAGAAATTTTGTATTTAAACCCGCAGTTTACCTGCAACTTCGTTACGTTAGTAATGACGTAAAAAAACAAGTAAGAATCCTATATTCGGCTATGTTGAATCTTCAATACCCTCCACCACAAATGCGTGTAAAATAAAAAACGTTTTGTATCGTACATACACTCACACATACAATAACAAAAAGTATACAGTGAACATAATTTTTTAATGTTACACTTGAACTAGAGGCTGACTCAGATATCGGTCTATATTTTTTGATATATTGAATCGATTTTGCTGATTTATATAGGAGATTTCTCAGGACTATAACAAATACTAGGGCAAAATTTCATTTAGCTTTGTCAATTATTGTGGTCGTAAGTGTGCCAACAACAGACAGGAGGATAGACAAACAGACGTATATAGCTAAGTCGAGTCAGATTTTGATTAAATGCAAGCAATTCAAAAAAGTGTTATACCTTCTACGACCACAAGTGGTGAAGATGGTATGTAAGCTCTGTCATTCCGTGTTTAACGCTAAGAAAGAATTATCTCAGAACCCATAATGTATATATATTCTTGCTTAAAATCAAAATCTGAGTCAATTTAGCTATATCCGCGACTTTCTTTTTGAATGTTGTTGGCACGCTAACATTCACAATGATTGACAGATCTCAATAACATTTGGTCTGAGTATTTGTCATATTCCTGAAAAGTTTTAAAATCTGCAAAATCGGTTCAGTATATTCAAAGTTATAGCCAATTTTATGACACATTAAATGTTCGTTTTATACTTATGAAAAAGTTATTTACATATATTGTATATGTTTCAATAACTATTATAATTATATTTCAATTCTAAAATAAAATATTTGAATCACTTTTGTCCATGAATGTAAAAAAATGCTTGCGAAAAAAGTACCAAATGACAGTATGTTTTTTACATTCTAAACATACGAATTTTCAAAAAGTACCAAATTTATATTACAATTTCTTTTGTAAATAAGTGTAATGGTTAACATTATACATTGTGTGTCATACAATTTTCAACTTATAGTTCTTACAAATTTTCTCACTCAATAGACCGAATTTCAAAAAAGTACCAAACATCTAACAGCATATTTTTTGTGAAGGAATACAGTAAGTACGAAGATTTTTTAATTCATATACATTTCCCTTTCCTGTAATAAACATAAACCGCCACTCCACAAAAATATGCAACACTTTATTAAACATATGAGAAACAAAACGGAAAACGGAACTGTTAATTAACACCAAAGAGCATAATAAATTTTCTCTTAAATTGTAAGCAATGGAAAAACCGTTACCAATTTAACGGTGAGAGATGACAACTGTAATTAACATTTTTATGTTAAATAAAGTGAAAATATATAAAGAACACATACAGCAAAAATCGATTTGCTCTATGTGTGCAAGAAATCAAGTTGTAGATGAAAAATACAAGTAGACCGAACCGAACGACCGAAGATGACCCACTTTTCGGGGTTTTTTCGCATTAAACCAAAAGAATTTTTTCTAATTACAATTTTGAAAAAATAAAAGAAGAAAAATATATATAAATTTAAATGTGAAATAGCTGAGAAGAAAACAAGTGTAAAAATTCGTTGAATTTAATAAAATAAAGTGAAGAAAATTTTGAAAATTTTAAATAAAAAATTTAAATTTAAGTGGGGGATTTTTTTTTTGGAAAAAAAGAAAAACTAGAAAATTTGCTATAAATAACAGAGTGGAAAATATAAAAATTCTATACATATATAAAAATTTTTTGCAGGTTTTTTTTCGTCTTCAACACCAACATCAAATGAGAATTATATACGTTGCCCCACCATAACGGGAATATTGGCACACTTGCTGGTTTTTTCACTGCTATGTATAGATGAATAAAATGAAATAGAAGAAGAAGCAGAAAAAATATATGGAATGAAAGTATAGAACAAACGGAAATGAGGTGGTGGCAGTGGTGGTGAAGAATGAAAAAAATTTTTGTTGAAGGAAATTTTCACGCTTAGTATACTAAATTTTGAAATAACCAAAAAAATGAAGAAAAAATGAAGAAAAAATGTGAATTTTTTAGATTTCGAGGGTTTTTGAAATTAAATAAAAGACTTGGTTTTGGAAAAAATTTTAATATAAAGTGAAATGTGTTTGATTTAAAGTTAATAATAAATAAAATATTTCTTTTATTTTTTTTAGATAAAATGTAAAATTTTCAAAGTGCAGAAAAATTTAATTATCAAGTAGTTAGTAGAAAAAATATATAATTAATTATTAAAAAAATAAAGGAATAAGAGAAAAAAATTGCATTTATAGAATTAAATGTATAACAAGAAAAAAAGTATGAAAATATGAAAATTTCTATAAAAGAAAACGCCAGTAAGGAAAATCATATTAAATGAAAAATGAAGGATAAATAAATATGTGTGTATAAATATTAAAAATATTAAAAAAAAATAAAAATAATTATAATAATTAAAAATATTCTTTAAAAATTATTACACAGCAGCTGCAACAACAACAACAACCAAAAAGCATATCGATAAAAGTGTAATAAAAAATATATAGATAAAAAAGCAGAGAAAAAAATTATATCAACCAATATTTTTACACACATTCTCATACATTTTGACACTAACAATTCTCTCATACACACACACACACACATATACACACCAATAACATAAATACACTTGCAAACAAACAGATATTCAAAAAAACTAACCCAGCAAACAAACAGAAATCTACTAACTGTTTGGAAAATAAAATGAAAAAGAAAAAACTAACCCAACAAGCATTATTATGCGCACATACTTACTAAACACACGTTTCGTTAATTTCAACATTCGTTCGGTCGTTTGTTCATTCGTCTGTGTGAATGTATGTTTGAGTATGTATTAATAACTTGTACTATTACAACTACTATTAACTAATATTAATGCAACTACAATAATAATTACAAATACTACAAATATTACTACAACTACAATTGCAAAAATTTTTATTAAAAAAAAACAAAAACACACACATAATTCTCTTTCTCTCTATTCTACTCAATCTCTCTCCTCTTTTATCATCATTAATAAAAAACAAAAGCTTAAACTGCCTTCAAATAATAATAATAAAAACAACAACAGCAAAAACAAAAATGTGTCTCATATGTCGTTGACACTAATCATTATAACAACAACAAAAATTATCATAAATTATAAAATTCAAAAATAGTTCAACAACAACAACAAACTTAACTATATTAAAACGACTACAACAACCATCATTATTAGGATCTGCAGCAACAACAACTAATACTAATACTACTACCACAAAAAAACTTTAGTAGAAAATTACCTAGAAAAAAGGATTTTTGTTAAACAAAAGTTTTGAATGTAAGTAAATAATTTATAGAATTTTTAATTTTATTTCACCTCATTTTTATACATAAATAAATTTCTCTTTCTCTCTCCCTCTCACTCTCTCCTACTGCCATTATTATTTTTTCTTTCGCAGCCTTTTGTGCTGTCATTCATATGCTCCATTTACTCTTTAGCATATATTTATTTCAGTATTTTGTTTCATACAAAAAGTTCGTTTTACTCACGGAGAGTGTTAAAGTGTTGCCAACATGTTTTGTTTTTATGTCCTTAAAAGTTTTATAGAAAATTCCTTTGTCTACTTTGAAATAAATCAAAATGTATTTTGTTTTGTTTCACATTTACAAAAACAAAGGAAAATAAAAAGGAAGGATGTGAGATGTGTGCGTATAAATATTTAATTATCAAGGTTTTAATAATTATAATTTCAAAAAGTTAGAAATTAATTTCATTTGTCAATTTATTAATTTTTTGAAGGAAATGTTCATGAAGGAGGGAGATTAAAAAATTCTTAACATACATATATGTTAATAAAAATGAAACCACTAAACATTCAATTTAAAATTTTTATTTAATTAAAATTATTATTACAATAATAATTTCACTTCCCTGGCCTTAGCTGCAAAGCAGTTTGGAGGATTTGCCTCTCTTGGTACAAAAACCAAATTGTTTTTCTTGTATAACTCATGGACTTGCTTACCATAGTGGCAGCATTTGAAGTCAGGTCAAGTCTTATGAATGTAAATTTCGGTATTTATAGAGCTCGTTGTAACAAATGATTGGTTTCTTTTGTCGCAACTACATATTGCTTACCATACCAAAAACTTTTTGGGAAATTTTGACTGCTTTTGGGCTCTAAACTTTTTTCAACATTCCTCGAGCATCGAAAACGTAGAATTTTTGACCAGAATGTTGCGAAAAATCTGCCAGAACATAATTTTCGTCGTCCGTATATTAAAAAACTTGACTTCAATTTCCGTGCTCTGTTCTTGGCCTCCAGTGCTCCTATCAGGAACTTTTAAGCCTTGTATGTTTTTAAACCTGCATTGGTTTTAACTTTTTGTATCAAATAGTACAATGGTAGATATAAAAAATTAATGATCGACCCTCGTATAAATATATTTTCTAATTTGTGCTTAAGAGTACATTATATCATGGGGAGTTATATGGGATCTAAGAGAAGTAATGGACAGATTTGGTACATCATTTTAGAATATTTGTTTGGGCCAAATTTTATTAAAATCGCTTTATTTTCATATTTAAAAGTGGTGATAGCAATATTTTTTCTGTGCATTACAAACTTAAGTATAAACACATAATACTCTATGGTAGTGTATGTTAAAAAAACAAAAACTTTAGTTAAAAGTTTGAATGAGGGCTATAAGTATTATTGGACCGAGTCTTGCAAAATTTGGTTTGTTTTAGTCTGATTGTATAAATCTTAAAATTATGAAATATTAGCAGGATACTAACATTTCTTTAAGGTTTATGCAGTTTAAAGTGATTTCAAATTAAATATCTTACATTCTTAAGAAAATCTTTAAATCAGTTAAGATATAGGGAATCTGGATCGTTTTAAATATTTCTATGAGTCCTCTTTGGGGCCATGTAGAGTGGCCTATATGAAATACTATGTGGTGTTGATATTGAAATATATTTCGATAAAGAGTGTGACTTAATAATTCAGTAACGTGTGATCGAACTGATTTACATGACCTGTGACAGCAATAGCAGAGAAGTGTAACATTATAACTTTTGAAACATTCTCACTGCTAGACAAATTGTTCGAATTCTATGAAATTTGGTTATAATGTTTAATGTTTATGTTTAATGTCTTAACAGCATTGGAAAATTAACAAAAAACCGATATCTGGGGCAAATAAGAAGTACTGTCAGTATGAACTTTATATAAAAAATCATCAAAATCGGTTTAGATGAAGAAAGTTAAATTTTTAAATTTTAATTAAAAATTTGTCACAATAATTTATTTTGATTTTCGAACAGATAAAAAGTTAAATTAGAAATTAGTAAAATAACAGCGATAAATTTCAATAGAATTGGTTCAGGGAAGGGAGTTTATTAGAAAATAGATTCAATAATGATCAAAGTATTTAATATAGTTTCCATTAAACCGGAATAATTTCTACTGAAATTCGTTACAATTACTTTTCTTATTACTAATAAATGGAAGTAATTTGAATATTGGTCCATTTGACTTAAGCTTCCATATAATTCCACTTTATGAAGATGAATTTTAAAGTAATAAAACTCCTAAACTAATGTCCATATAAATGGAATTTCCTTTATAATGATCATAATATGACGCTCTTTTCCACGTGTAAACAAAATTATTGAAATATTGTAAATCTTAATAAATTATTATTTAAAAAAATTATTTTATTCTTAATAATGATCAATCCGGTTCACACTTTTCGTATAAATTAAACGATTCTGAATAGTTTAAATACCCTTCACACACAACAAATGGTGAAAATTTATATTGTAATTCCGTGTGCAACGCTGAGAAGAGATCATCTCAGACCCCATATTGTTTATATATTCTTGCATCAAATCAAAATCTGACTCGATTTACTAAGATGTGTCCGTCTGTTTTATATATGAGTATTACACTTCCTGCGTATCTGTATATATATAAAAATGATTCTGTGTTTGTTTGTCTAATAATTTGGGATTTAGAGACAGTTAAATTACTGGACCAATTTTGCTGAAATTTTCAGACAATGATCCCAAAATATCCGAAAGTAATATATGCTATGAAAAAATCCGATAGCACCAGGGGGAGGAGTAACCTCCATACAAAGCAAATATTGATTATAGAGTATCTAAAGAACTACTTCACCTTCTCAAATATCTGTTTAACGAGACAAAATATAGGACGGATACAAGTAGGGAGAAGGGTTCCTTCTATACTAAGCAAATATTGGTTATAGAATATTTAAAGAACTAAAACAGCGAAAGTTTTCAAATTTGTTCCCATTCACTTTCTCAAGGATCTGTTTTACTTGACAAAATTTGGATCATGAAGAAGGGTTCTCTCCATACAAAACAAATATTAATGATCAAATATCTAAAGAACTATTTCACTTAGAGTTTCCAAATTTTGTCAACATCATATGAAAAGATTTTTTAGAAAATGTATGAACGGAATGGCACAGGCGATTTCGAAGAATCTCTGCTGCATGAACTTTTTTAATGCACGGGACTGAGGATTTTTGTGCAGCAAAGCGGCTAAAAGCCAGTTAAAAATAATTTATTTTACACAAATTTGTGGTGAAGAGTATTAAAGATTTTAATGAAATTTAATATGGTAAGCAACTATGTGGTCAGGGATGCATTTCGTGTCCCTCCAATGCTGGCCACTTTGGGTATGTTAATTGCGAATTATATTTATATATTTTTTTTAATACCAGATAAAATTTAAAATAAATATTGATTCAATAATCATATAAATTTATGAATTCAACATAATTTTTGTTCAGAACTTTATTTTTTATTGTTTAAAAAATCTTAACAAAAATACGTGAAAACTGAGTTAACTCGGGGCAAAAAACTGTCCAAACATACAAAAAAAAAAAAAAATTGACGTTGGACATAGATGATTTAAGATTGAATATTTTTGTTTTTCATTTAAATAAAATTGAATATTTTTACGTTTGTAGTGAATTAATATTGAACATATTAGAATCTATCGATAATTCTAAAATTTTAAGTAGTAAAAATTCATAAATATTCTCAAGAATCTGTATTTACTGTGAAACAATGTTAAATTAACATTTTTTGTCTATGAAGCAAAATCATAACTGGAAAATGTTAAAATGTTTATATTTTAATTAATTTTAAATTGATTTTTTAATTTTGACAAAAGTTGGTCAATTAAAAAATTTGTAATGTTCTCAAATCACAAAGTTGGAATCATCTTTAAATTGTTCTGAATATGTAGTCGCATTTGTAAGGTAAACAGCCGAAAAGTTGACGGCTCATATAATAGCAGTTCGTTTATTTCAGTGAAAAAAATGAAATTTTCCACAAAGAAGAGAAGAAATCTTTTAAAATCTCTTTTTCATATAAATACCGTTATTTGTTTCGATTTTATTAAAGTTTTAAAATTAATTTCATTTACATAAAACAAACATTAAAATGTTGAAATTTTATGTTCTTATAAATTTTTTTCGCAGAGTTTTTTTAATATTTTGAATCCTAAAGTTACAAAGTTTTCACGCATTCCAACTATTTGGGTAACAAATTTATAGCTTAGAAGAAATGCACCTAAAATAGGATTCATCTAGTAATATTTTGTTATTTTTCATAGATTTCTACCACACAATATCTTTTACTCCACGAAGTCATTTTATAGCAAATTTTTAAGATATCTCTAACGTTTTACAAGCTATAAAAAAAGAAAAAGGTGGACATACTTTAAATAGTACTAGAATAATTTTCTTTTGTATTAAAAATAAAGTATTATTTTCGTAAATTAGAAATAACGTTAGTCATTAGAAACGAATGTTGTAATCATTTTTTCAATAATAAAAATCACGATTATCGACCAATTTATCAATCCATAAAATTTAATGATTGTTATTGACAAAATTTCTTATAAATATTACAATTAATATGATTGTTACGGTTAAGATTAATCTAGAATATAATTTGCATGTTTGTGTGTTATAAATTTTTCAAGGTTTTTGATTAAATACAAAAAAATATTATGAAACTATGGCAACTCTTATTTTTCAACTACAAACCCATAAATAGAAACAAAAACTATATTTAAAAGAGAGTGGGAAAAAAGAGAAGTAACAAGAGATAAAAGAAAAAAAGAGAGAGCGAGTATGTAATAACAATTTTTCATTTGATTTCCTCCCCTTGAGATATGCAGGGATTTTTAAAACGTTTTTAAACACAATATTTCGTTTTTTAAATGAATTTTTTTGGCGCTGTACACTCACACATACATACAACCATGACATGCCACTAAATAGATGGTCACATATATACAATTTTTGAGTTATGCTATTTTTCTTACTTTTAGTGTAATCGTGTCATTTTGTTTTATATTTCTGATATAATTTCTTATATATATGTGTATGTGTGTGTGAATGTGTTTAAGAGTTTCTTTTTTTTTTGATATGAAAAAAGTCTTTTATTTGTAGTTGGTAAATTGCAATAATGAACAAACAAACGCATTTTGAAAAAAGTATTTGCTTTTCAAATACTTGAACAATAGAATTTCAATGACTGCGTAACCATTAGTTAAATATACAACAACAATAATAAATACTACAATGTTGATTTGATACATATACATATGTATACATACATATGTATACTTAGTACAAGAACAAACAAGAAAATTATATATATTTGATTCCTTAACAATTCGGTCGTGAGTTATGGTTTGATAAATATTAAATTTATTATAAGGAAGTGAGAATGCTATATATTTGACTGCGCCGAATTTTCAATACCCTCCATCACAAATGCATGTGAAGCAAATACATTATGCTTTGTACATACATACTCACACATACATACTAAAATATGACACAGGAACATTTAATGAATCATAAAATTAGTTATATTTTTGGCTATAACTTTTTTCAACTGAACCGATTTTGTAAATTTCATTATAATTTGCCGTTTTATAATTGGCAATTTTATGAAAGTTCTTCGCTTGAACTTAGAGGTTGACTCAGATATCGGGCAATATCTTTTAACTTACTGAAACGATTATGCTGGTTTTAAATAAGAAACTTCGCATGACTATAACAAATACTCAGGCCAAAAGTCGTGTATGTTGATTTTATGCAAGAATATATTTACCTTGTAAGGTCTTAGATGACAAAGGTTATATACCATCTTCGTCATTTGTGGTGGTGCAGGGTATAAGAAAAAAGTGTTTCTCTCCTTTTGAAGTTAAATAGGATTTTTTCTAAATTATATTTATGTTCTTATAAAATATATATGTATGATAATATTTAATTTATGATTTTCTATATCTAAAATAAAGCAATTTAATAAGGTTTTTGAACTCTTTTTATTTGTTTGAAATTACCTTCTTTATATTTATGGTGTTTGAAATGCCAAAAATGTTGGAAACCAAACGAAAAGCTACAAAACAGTCACGCATTTATAGGCCAAAGTGTTATGCACTTAGAAAAATTATAAGCCAACATTTTTTTTCGTTTTTTTTTGTATTCTTATCCTAAATGAGTTCATACATTGACCTCTAGTTCAATAAATTTTAGTTGAACTAACTAAAATAAAATCATGTATTTTATTGTTGTATTTTTTACAAATATATAGTTCTAAACCCATTTAAACCCAGACAATTTTATTTGGGGGTTATAAAAAAAATATGTGTAAATGCATTTCTATAAAGAGTCAATAAATCTTTAGGAAATAGAAAAAAATCTATTTTTTGTTGAAACCAATAAAAAGTTCATTAGTCTTTGGCCATTAGAAAATGAAATAAAAGAGGTTATTTTATGAACTGCTTAATAAAAGTTAAATTAAAAATTCGTTGTTCAAAACCTAAGCAATTTTTTAAGTTCTTTTATTTCAAATGAAAAATGAAATGGAGATGAATCTGTAACTTCCGTTCGGATCATCACAGCACTTAGTAAATTATATTTCTAATACTATTTATTCATGAAAGGAAATAGTTAGTACATCACGAAAGTTTCGATCATTATTTATGACACATGGATTTTAAAATTTCGTCATTCTTAATAGAATAACAAATATTAGAAAAAAGTGGATAAAATTCGGACCCGCCACAGCATAAAAACTTAGTCAAGATCGGTAAAAAGTTTATTAACTTTATACTTTTTAAAATTATATCTCTTAAACTGTAAAAGATAGCATTTTTGTAGGTCTTCATTAACAGATATCAGATATAAAGAATTTGGATCGTTTTAAATTTTTTTTTATGACTTGAGGTGAACAACTTTGGAACAGACCCTTGTTAGGTCCACAAAGTACAAACTCAAAGACACTGTGCGACGTACAGTGTTTTCCAATCATTTTTTTGGATATAATTGAGTAACTTTTGAACCGATAGAATATCTTAATAAATCATATGATTATATCTGAGGTATTTTAAGTTCGACTTAAAGAAGTAAGTCCCTATCTAGTCAGGTATAGCTTTCTACTGTGAAAGCTATACCAAGTCACCCATCTGAACTCATTATATATCTTTTAATATAATGAATGAGTTCAGATGGCAAGGAGTGAGATCGAAAAATTCTTAATATACATGCTAATATAAACGAAACCACTAAACTATAGACTTAATTTTTTATTTGATTGGAAACGTTTTATAGTGTTTTCTGTTACTTTGCCCAAACAGGTGGTTCATCTCTGTGTAAAATCTACAAATACCACTCTTGTACTACTTAATGGTTTTGTCTACCAAGTCAGCCCACATTATGAAGTCTTATGAATGTCATAAAAGAACTTTTGTTTAGCCTTTCAGCAAATAATCCGAGCACTGATCTAACCCAGCTGCTTTCCTACCAGATGAGTTGTAAAAGCAGCTGTTTTTAACATGTTTTCCCTTTCACTTTTCTGCCTTTAGAAACATCATGTGGACGATTCCTTCTACATGAACTAGATTTTCTATCAACAGACTAGTTCTCCCGGTACTGTTTTGCATTATTGGAAACAGTTCGATTGCAGTCGTTTAAATGTTTGGCCAATTTTTTGTAAAATCAAGTTGGGTTTTATTGAAAATATTTGGTAATTTTAGTATGCACTTGTTTCTGATCACTCATTTTAGTCAGACTAAAAATATATTTATTTGTGTGACTGTAGAGATTTTAACTGACATGTTTTTCGAAGGTAACTTGATTAAAAAAATAATCAAAAATACATGAATTAAAAGTTTTAATAAAAAAATGTGTGTTAGGAATTTTTCGAACTGACTTCTTTATTGATAAAATATTTTTTTTAAATTATAATAATTGTTATTGTTACTACCTGGTCCACTTCTGACCCGCTGTACATTGATTTGTAAAATCAAAATATACGTGTTTATAATAAGTATTAATTTAATTAAATAGTAATTAAACTAGTGTTTGTAGTTTCCTGTGAAGATTAATTAAATGAACTTGAAAACAAATGCGTAAAATTTACAATTAATCGCACCATTACACTGTCAGAAATCAATTGCATGCATTTTAGTATTTCAAAAAATAATATGTGAACTTATTTCTTAGATTTTGTAATTCGAAATGCTAATTATTAATTAATAATATCCTACACCACATTGTATATTAAAAATGGTAGTTACGAAAAATTTATAAACGAGCCTCGTATAATTTATTTTCTGATAAATTGTTAAGTGTACAATACATTAATGTGACGCTAAAATTTATGTGAAATTTATGCGTTTTAAAATTATTATTTTGGGGGAGGGGTGGTTAAATGGGAGCTGCAATAAAGGGGACCTACCCTCGCATCGATTTTACAACATCTTCGTATATATGAGATTTACGTACCTCAAAGTGATTTTTTTAATAGGGCTTTTATGGAACCTATGAGATTCAATGAATTGACCCTCAGTAAATTTGCCATGTCGTTTTAGAATATCATATGACTTATTTTTACCAAATTTTGTTAAAATCGCTTTGTATTTAGGACTTTTATGTGTTTTTTCATTCCGGGAGGACATTTTTATGCGAGGTACACTGAGCCAGAAACGGAAGTAAATACAATGAAAAAGGGCGCAGAATTTAAGAAAAGTAGGTTATATATCGGCCAGTGAAACCTTTATTCATCGTAACGTAAATTTTCGTTAAATTTTTGGAAAATTCTTCAAATTGACGAAAATTATCAATGTGACTATTTTAATTCGCTGATAAAAATGCGGTTAGTTTGAATAAATATAACTCAATTTGCATAATACATTATTGAAATTGACAAAAATAAATTATTCAATTTAAATATCATAATTAAGTTAAATTTACGAAATTTTAGTTGAATTAAGGAAGGAATTACGTTAAATTGTTGTAATAAATAAATACATAAAATACTAAAAAATATTTCACGAAAAATTTCGATATTTTCAAATTTGATCCCAATGACTTCCTCAAGGAACTCTTTAATGGACAAAATTTAAGACAAATAGGATCAGAGGAAGAAGAAGTCTACACACAAAGCATTAATTATCGAAAATTTATTGTTCTACTACAGCAAGAATTTGGCCCCAATTACGTTTTTTAATACACGTCGATTTGTAAAATTTCTTTCGAAATCTAGGACTGAGGAGGACCGAGTAAAAGCTAGTTTTAGATAATAAATAAATAGTACAAAAATAATTAAATAGTGTAAAAAATGGATGGTAGAGAGTCGACCGGCTTGCATTTCAGATGAAAAGTTATTTACATGTTTGTTAATCCGCTGATCTTCCATCTGCATTTTCATTTATTAGAATGTCGCATCAAATATTTTTCTCCTTAGATTTCTATATTCAGTTTAAATTTTCTTTGACAATTTTCATTAAATATGACATAGAAAATATACAAAAATTATTTGGCGAAAAAATAGTTAAACTAACAAAAATTTTATTCAAATTAACCTCATTTTAGTATGTAGAACTAAAATAATTACTGCCGTTTTTACTAAACATCTGTATATAAAAAATATTTTTCGTTAATTTTTTAATGAAGTTTTATTTAATTTAAAATCTTTTACTATTTTTTAAATTATTATTTTTTTATATTTGAAGAAATTTCTTCAATTCGAAGAAAAATTATGTTAATTAAAATAAAAATATATTTATTTAACACACTTTTTTCGTTAAAGTTCTATGATAATTTTTCGTTAATATTACCAGCGACATTTGGTTCAGTTTTAATGGGCAGCCAGCCGGATGGACTGACAAAGGGATGGCCATCATGAAGTCGACTTAGAAAGTGATTTTGTCATTACTTGTAAAGAAATTCAAATTAACATATTTTTTTTTTCACTTAAGTTTCCTGACTCGTGCGATTTTTTCTCTAATTTATTTGGTGGGTTCTTTTGGGGAAACATTTATAATTTGTGGTTAATTTTTTGCGTGAGAAATTTTTATTCTAATATTTTTTTATTATTGTAATATTAACAAAGATACAAATTTAAAAGACGATGACTATTAAAATTGGTGATGTGGGTCCATTATTTCACATAGACCCCATACAAATATTCATTCCGGAATGGGTATTTAAGGTCATAAAAGTCCTAATTTGGCACAAATTAGTTTTATAATATTCGAAAATGATGTGCCAAATTATATGAGGATCGGTCCATTATTTCTCATAGATCCCATACAACCCCCCTTCATATATAACTTTGAAAGGCTTTAATATCATATTTAATATTTTAATAAGAATTATTCCAAAATCAATGTGCGAAATTACGAGGATCGGTCCATAATTTCTTCTAGTTCCCATGTAACGTCCACAGAAAAAGAAACCTTTTAGAACGTAGTAATCCCACATGGAGGTTGGTATCAGCATAATAAACTGTACACTTAAGCATAAATTAAAAAATACTTTACATGAGGGTGGTTCATTAATTTATGGGAGCTACCACATGTAATCAACAATATGGTGTAGGGTATTAAAAAGTCGGGCTTGACAGAGTTTAACTTTTTACTTGTTTTTTTGTTTGTATGTGTGTTTGTTGTATTTAAATATTTAAATGCTGATAAAAGTAGGGAAGTTTATAAATATTTTTTCATACAAATTATTCATAAATAATTCTTATATTTTCTTATTAAGTTTAGTTGTTTTTGTTGTTGTTTTTAATTTTTTATTAATGCTATAAATTGTACAACCACAAGGTTGTATTTTTATACCCTACACCACCATAGGTGGTTGGGGTACAATGCGTTTGTGCTTAAGTTTGTAACGCACGAAAAAAGTATTGCAACCACCACTGTTAACAATACTGTTTGACTCAGAATCATTTTCTGAGTCGATTTAATGATGTCCGTCCGTCCGTTTGGCTAGCAGTCTGTCAATATATATCGTGTGAACAAAGTGCAAGTCACAATTTTTGAGATATCTCGATGAAATATCATTATTTTGACCCAAGGACGATGCCTATTGAAATTGGCAATGATGGGTCCATTATTTCACCTTGGTTCCATACAAATGTTTCTCCCGGAATGGTTTTTAAGGTCATTAAAGTCCAGAATATAAAGCGAATTTAACGAAAAATAAATCTAATAATAATCTTAAATGATGTGCTGAATTATACGAGGATTGTTCTATTATTTCTCATAGGTCCCATGATGGGCTTAAATCTCATATATACGCAAGAATTGTGATAAGAATTTGTCAAATTAAAAGAATATAAGCAATTTTACGAGGGTCGGTACATAATTTTATCTAGCTCCCGTATTATCATTAATTTTTGATAGTTTTTATTAACAACCAGTAATGTGGTGTAGGGTATTAAATAGTCGGGGTTGACCGACTATAAATTTTACTTGTTTTATTATTATTTTCAAATACCAAATACATACACACATATGAAGTTAAACATGAGTGTATTCACTTGTGATAATGTGATTTTATTAGTGGGGAACTAATAAACTCTCTCTAGAGAAAACCCGAATCCTCTATTAGAGATATAAAAGCTGTTCCAGTCATACTCACAAATTTTAAAGACGTTTAAATTATTATTATTATTATTATTATTATTATTATTATTATTATTATAAAAAATGAAATGGAAATAGATCTGTTTTTTATGAACACAACGGGGTTCCAAAATTGAAGATCTTTAAGATTTTGCATACGAGTTAGATCTGCTAGTGAAAAACTTTTTTGTATGAGTAGGTTATCACTTATAGTTTAAGATAAATTTAGCTTTAAAAAAATTAATATATTATTTTTTGAACGATTTCGGCCATGTTTTTTCACTATATTTATATTTTATATATTTTATTTTATTTTATTTCATTAAAAACCAATGTCAAAATAAATCGCAAAGCTAGAATTTTGAAAAATTTTTCTTTTTACGAAGCTTGAAGTGTTCTAAAATTTTTGGTAACATAAAATTTTTGCACCTCGATATTGGTTGAAGAGTTTATACAGTTTAAACATTTTAAGAGTTTAAAAGTTTTTAAATAGAAAGTTTTTGTCTTTCTTTCATTTTTTCCAGTTAATTTTTCTATTGGAACCATTCTAATCTTTATACATTAACTTGGACTTACAGCTGCGTTTAAAATTATAGCACCACAAATATGTTACATTTTCGTTTCTAATTTGTGTTTTTCTTCATGAATATATTTATCCGCAATTTTCACATTATTTAAAGTAATATTCTCTGATAAAATGAATGCATTTCTTTTAAATTAACACGAATATTCCAGTGAATTTAATTATAAAGACAAAATATCAACCTGGGATCTCTCAAAATAATAGCACCATTTCTATTACACTTGGAAAACAACATAAACAGTTCAAACAATTGTTATAACATTTAGTGTAAAAGAGTCCATAGTTGATTTTGTAGGTTTAAATTAACAAAGTTTTCAAGAAGCGTCTTAGAGGAATTTTTATAATGGGTTGGTCCAAACATTGTACTTCAGAAAAGCATGAATTAATTGAACAAATTTATGCTGAAATAAGAAATATTATTGGATAATAAAATTTATCAGAATAACATAACCTACAAACTAAAGGTAGAGAGTCGTGGAAAAATAACTGTGGTGACATCTTCAATAGTCCATCGTATATTACGTCAACAAAATCATTTAAACATAACGGTTCTAGTGTTACGGTACGGAGGTGCTTTTCGTACTGTGGTGTGAGACAAATTTATGTGACAGATAAATATGTCTGATTTGGGCTTTGCAACAAGACGACAACCCAAAACATACTAACTTAATAGCTAAAAACTGGTTTCAGGATAATGGAGTCACTATAAGCAAATTACCAGCACAGTTTACCGATGTAAATCCATATAATAATTTATGTACATACATATAAAAAGTATAAACAATAGAGCCATAGAGCCCGAATAGAGCACGAATGGAACTCTATTATTCTGGAAAGGTGCCAGAAATGTTTTTGTTTCTTCTTTGCTAACATTTAAGAACAAATTTAATCAAATAGTTTGTATGACTTATTAAAGAAGATGTATGTATGTGGTGCTATTATTTTGACCGCAGCTGTACATATCTTACACGTTTTCGATTTTTCTTCACAACAAAATTTTGATTTTATTATACCGTAATATAACAACAATTTCTCAATCAAATGACTTGTTTGTCTTATTAAAGAAGACATATATATGTGGTGCTATTATTATGACTGCAGCTGTACGTATCTAACATATTCGTATTCGTGCCATTTATTATTTTTTATAAAAAAATTCGTTTTATTTTTAACTTAACGTTTTGCATGATTTATTTTTTATTTTTTATTTTTTTTTCGGAAAAGAAAAAAAAACTTTTAGAGAATAGAAAATAAACTAAAAATCAAATAATAATAAACGTAAAATAGAATATTTTATGTTTACGTGTCAAAACTGCAACATGCAAACATTTTGTAAAAATTCTGTTTTTTTTATTCGGTTTTAAATCACCACTAAAAATTGGCTTAAAATATCAAATTCTACTTAAATATAAATTTCGTTTTTTTTTGTATTTGGAGTTTTTTCCCCATTTTGCATAAGAAAAAAAGAAAGAAATTGGCCATAAAATATAAAATCTTAAACATCATTTTTGAATGTTGTCACGTTTAACAGTGACATATTGTCGATTCACGCCTCAAAACGAATACACGATAATCAAAACTGGAAACAGATGTGAATTTCTTTCATTTTTTTCTTAAACATTCGTGTTTTGTCTTCTCTTCTTGTTTGCTTTTTATTTTATTTCATTTTATTGTTATTTTTTATAAAATTATTTTGTAACTGTTTTTTTTTTTTTTTTTTTTTTTTTTTGTTTGTTACAAAATTTTCGTTTTAAAAGTTTTCAAACGAAATGGAAAGAAAATAAGATGAGATTTTCACACGTTTCAGTTCAAAAAAAAATGGAAAATGTGTCAGTAGTCAGTTGGTAGTTTTTGCTTTAGTATATAAATCTTCATTGCAACATGATTTTTATAGCTCGAGGGGCGAAAGTGAAAATAATTTATATGGAGAAGAAAGACTGTAAAAGTGGTTCAGAAAGAAGAACTGATCAATTCTTTTTGTTAATAAAAGAAGTTTCTTTTTAAGTATTTTCGTTTCATTCGTTACTTTTATGTTCAATTATTTCTGATGGGAAGTGAATATAAATTATTTACCAAAACATATTTTTCTATCCGTAGAAAAGAAATATTATTAGAAACATTATTCAACAAACCCACAATCTGGAGTGAAAGAGGTTGAATATTGGGTTCAATCGTTTTAATAGCTCCGCCTCCACAAGTGATGTGTAATTTAGTGTCTAATGCCAAGAAGGAATAGGTAATTATTTTATATATTTGTCATGTACGAATAGCACTCTTAATTGTTTTTCTTTGTTTTTTAAAAAAAACTTGATAATCTTTAACTCAGAGTATTTGTAGGACTTGTAGTTAACAAAGCATTAAGTAAGATTTCAAACTTTTCGGTTCCATTTTTAAATAGTATTTGTTTTAACAAAACATTTTAAGATTTTGAATATAATTATTTCAGTCATATTCCAAATTATATAGATTTGATTCAGATCCAATATTTTTAATATCAGTTTTGGTAGAATAATTAATGAATGCATCACCCATAGGGAATTTTCCAGTACTAAAATATGTTATTAAAGTGTTTAAAACTTTGATAGTTTTTAATACACTAAAATCCATAAATATAAACTTCTAGAAAAATAGCGGATGTTAGATGAGAATAACACGATTTCTTTAATTTTCGAAATGTGAAATTCTTAGAAAAACCGAAATCGACTTAATCATAATTCCCGGCTATAATCATATATCAAAAACCGAGCCATAGTGACTACCGAACGGCTAAAACGATTTCAATAAAAATGTTTATGGTGACAGCAGAGGTATAGGTGAATTTAAATTTTGTACTTGGACTTTGTAAACCTAATGGTAGAGGGTTGTTGACTTAGCAAAGTACAGAACTAACTCGATGAGTAAATATTTAGAAGGAGTTGCAATGTTTTATTACTCATTTGGAAATGAAATATTGTAAAAATGTCGATTTTTTGATAATTTACTATTTACATTATTTTGAAAAAAAAAAAAAAATTTAGAAATTGAAAAAAACAAAACCTCGAAATTTTGAATTTTTGTGTGAAGGTCTTATGAGTAGCAATCTGGTACATATTTAATAAAAATTTTAAGGGTCATATTGAACTTGTAAAAAATTGGGCTAAAAAAATTGGGTTTCAAAGTTATTTCATCGTAAAATTGCAACAAAAGATAAGCTACACATATAAGCGTATATTTAAGGACATTAATAAGGACTTTTACGCCTCCTTTGTCTCATTATATAAATGAATTTTAGGAGAATTTTCAAAAAAGCATCAAACCCGAAGTGGTCAATTGTAAAGGCCTCTCGCTACCCAATTGGAAGTTTGTAAACCATTAAATCACAACTCTGAAATATCTCAGCTATAATTTTGTTCAATTTTATTAAAATATTTTCAACGATTATTTCTAAAAAATCATTTTGAGTTTGTAATAATTTGAAATAAATTATATTTGAGAATGAGTAATATCAATTAAAAATATTAAGTATACGTACATGAAATAAAATATTTTTATAGGTTTTTAAGTACTACAAATATTCAAATTAATTTCAAATTATTTTTCTCATTATATAAATAAATTTCAAAGAGAAAAAAATCCAAACGGAGTTGATCATTTTTTGAAAGCCTCCACCGTGAGCAAATGATCCTTAAAAACGAAGCCGAGAAACACATCAGCCATAATCATATTAATTTTTTATTACAATATTTTAAATGGTTCAACAATTGTTTCTAAAATAAATGATTTTATCTGCTTATGACTTAATTATACTTATTTGAGTATGAGTAATATTAATTAAACATATTAAGTATACGTATATATAATAAAATGTTAATTTGATGAGATTTACAAAGACCTCCTTTTGTCTCATTTTATAAATAATATTTTAAATTAAAAAGGAATCACCAAATCCGGGACGCAATTTTTTTTAAAGGCCTTGACCAATTGAGAGTCTGTAAACCTCCAAATTGAAACTAAATCAAAGTTATAATATCTATAATCAAAGTCATTAAATCTAAAAAAATTGTTTCGAAATCACTATGATTTGGAAATGACTTAAATAGAATGAGTATGAGTAATATTAATATAATATTAAAAATAATAAGTATACGTACATGTAATAAATTTGTAATGGAAAACAATAAAAATGTTTACTAAAATAAAATTTCTTCGCAATAAATTTTAATTTACTAATAAATAATTTAAACAATTTGACTTTATTTTAATATTTATTTATAATTTAATAAAAATGACATTTAAACTAATTAAAACCCGTTAAATCTTTACTGTCATTTTTTGGGGGATTTTTACATGTCAAGATAACAATAAAACTATGACATCCTTTTAATGAGTAATTTTAAAATCGAATACAAACATATAAAAAAGGACCTTTAGTTTATTAACAAACACACACACATATACACATAAAAATTATTCATATATATGTATGTATATAGTATTATATATATTTATTTAATTTTCGTTTTATTTATTATTTTTTGTTATTGTTATTATTTTGATTATTTTACGACAAAAAAAGTTCATAATAAAAACGTCAAAATGATTTTTGGGTAATTAACACTAGAAAATGAAATTATACCACAAAAATGTTTATTAACAATATGTTTTTATTATTCACACATACATACATACATACATACATACATACATACATACATACATACATACATACATACATACATACATGGATACATACAAACATACATATGTATAATGGATATATGTATGTAGAGGAATAAATACACATACTTAGATATGCTCATTTATTTTCACTGTCACATAGACAAAGACATTTATAAGAGGGTGTGGGTAAAAGTCAAGGAGATTGGGAAAGGATGGGAATTATGTTAAGAAATATAATCAAAATACTTAAAAGGGAATATAGAAAAAGAATAATCCAACATTATGTCGTTGTTGTTGATACTAAAGTATTTGTTAGATAAAAGATGAAGGAAACCACAAATTAGACAGACCGTTTTACTGAACTTTGTACAAGTTTTGTTAAGTGATATTTGTAGATGTTGAGAATGTCTGAATTTGTAGCTCTTTTTTTATTATTTTCTTAATAATATTTAATATTTTATATTTGTTGTTTATTATTTATAAAAATATTTTCTATTCCTTTTTTGTTTATTATTAAACACAGTGATCCTTACATAGTTTTTTTTATTAATTCTTCTTTAATTTTGGGACTAGTGAATATTTGGAAATCTGAAATATCCTTGAAGATTGATTAATAGAAACTTGAGTCCTTAGTGGGTCCAAGAAATGGGCTATAGATATCTAAAGCACCTCAGGTACATATATTTTTGAAAAAATCGCCAAAATTTCATTTATAATTTTAGTTATACTCTTTTTAATATAATCAAATATTTCTTAATAAAGGAATTTTTCTGAAATTTTTGGAAAATGATGATATTACGAGTCTCAATTGATATAATGATTGATTTCTAGTATTCCCAAAAATCCTCAAAATGTAAAGAAAAATTCCAAAATGATATTTTATTAGAATTTGGTTTATACAGTTCAAAGAGCCGTTAGCATATGATTAAAACTGAACTGATTTTGAAAATTAAATTATGTTTCAGGATTCAAGCATTGGAATTTTAGAACATTCAGGTGAAATCAAATTTTTTTTTATGAAAAGGGGTCTTATATAGAAGTGTCTGGGCTTAATATTGTAAGATTTTTGTATACAAAATTAAAATTGGAATTTTCTATACAAATTAATCTTTCAGATTATAATAGATGTTTTATATGTTTTTAATAAAAACAAAATATTTTAGAAAAAAATCAGTGTAGACAGTTTTTCAGCTAAAGAAAACTCATTTGGTATGATTTCAAAAAATTTAATATCCGAGGTAGCTTATTTTGTTTTCCCATAATTCCGCAAGCTGAGCCCCTCAAAGTCTTAATTTCACACTCCTTTGTTATCAGAGCGCATAATTTCATTCTCATACATTCAGACGATTAAAAGTTACAGAATTTAAAAAAAAAAAATACACAGTGCACAGTGGGATGGATTCAAAATAATATAAGAACAGTTTACTTTAAGTATTACTAAATAAATAAATAAATAAATAAATTAAGGCTTTGTTCAATGAGGGTTTTTAATAAAAAATTAGTATTAAATTTGATTAATTTAATTTAAATTAAAAATTTCATTTAAGTTAATTTTTAATTTTTGTTAATAAAAAAGTTTTAGTTCAAACATTAAAAAAAGAAAAAAAAACTTAGAGAAAATCAAATGAAATGAAATATTATAATGTTAATGCCTAAAATCCATTTAGATTATCCAGATTAATATTTAACTTTTTTCGTAACTCCACACCCAAACCTCGCAAACCCCCCAAAATCTAAACTAAAATAAAATATAAAAAATACAACAACAAAAACTAAAATACACTAAAAAAATAAAATGAAAATGAACAAAAATTTAGTAAAAATTTTCCATTTAATTTCTTTGATAACCGCATCTGCCAAAAAAATTAGGTTAATAGAGTGTAAAAAAATACAAAAATAACAACAACAACAATAAAATAAAAAAAATAAAATGAAAATAATATTAACAAAAAAAGAGGAAAAAAGGAAAAATAACAGAATAAAATTCAAACATACAAAATAATAAAGAAAAAAGAACTGAAAACAACCCACTTGTAAGCCTTAAAGCGGTAGAAGCACTAGGCAAAAATAACAACAACAACTACAACAACTACTAGTATATAAAAATAACAACAACATGAAGAGAAAAACACAACACTAACATAACGAGTATGAGTAATTGCAATGTACATGAAATGTAAATATTACATACATATCAGTGATGGTTGTATAGTACTTCAAATTGGTACTAATGGTACTTAAATATAGTATTTTTACACCCTACACCACCACAGGTGGTGATGAGGGTATATTAAATTTGTCATTCCGTGTGTAACGCTAAGAAGGAATCATCTCAGACCCCATAATGTGTATAGGTATTCTTACATCAAATCAAAACCTGAGTCGGTTTAGCCTTAATTTAACGATTATATAATATATACGCTTGTGAGTGTACATGTGTGTATATGTCTATCTATGGAACCTTACGTATTAACTTTACACAAATTTGTGGTGGAGGGTATTGGGTATTGCCGCATATCGCATTCTTACTTGTTTTATTTAATTTTTGATTATCTAAAAAAATAGATTTTCCGATACTTGACTGAAAGCTATAAAAATTATTTTGTTTTTTCTCCCGTAATCCCCCCAAAAAACGTTTGCAAATTCCCAAAAAGGGGGTATTTCGCTATATCTTTGCAATTGTGCAATAAGTTCTAATACTAAACATTTTAAAACATATCAAACTTTGAAGAAAATATACATATTTTTTTAATTTGATGCGATTTGATAAATTAAGACAAAATGTGAGTGTTGTGAAAAAATAGGTTGAATTTGATAAACTTTGATTTTCCTTATAAAGTTAAGTTTGAGAAAAGTATAAATACGGTATAAGTTGCTTAAAAATTTTGCCAAGATCTGTCAAAAAGTAAAATTTTTACTTTTTAAAACCAAATATCTCCCAAACTTTAAGAGATATTATTCGACGAGTTTTTTTTTTGTAAGTCTTTTTTAGCAGAATCATACAAAAAATCATTAAAATCGACTCAAAAAGTCGAAAATATTATATTGCCTTACATTGTTATTGTTTTCAATACTATATCCAACAACAACAACCATAAGAAAAATAAAAAATTTATGAACCAATTTGAAAATTAAAAAAATCAAAATTTGAGGAAAAAATTAGTAATTTTTCTGCATGGAAACTAGATCCGTAGCTGCCGCAGAAGCATCAAAATAAGTTTCCCCCAAATCCGGAATAGAATGGCCTAATAGGGTTTATGTTTTCAAATGAAAAATCCAGAAAAGTATTTCTGATCCATTAGTAGAAAAATTAGGTTTCTCCCATTAATATAATGGTCAAAATCTCAAAAACATTATTTTAAACGTTGTTATTGTTTTCCTGTAGTCAAAAACAACAACCATATGGGACAATTAAAGAAATTTAATTGGTAGTTTATGGACCGATTTCGGAAAAAGAAAAATATTAATTTCAGGGAAAAAAATAGGTTCCAAGTATCGAAAAATTTATTTTTGCCTATAACTCCGGAAGTAATGTTCCAATTAACTTCGTGTCTTCAACGCATAAATCCGTTAAATTAATTAAAATCTCATATATTCTTCAAAAAATAGAGAAAGCCCGAAAAAAAGTTTAGGGTACCTTGATTTTCTTACTAATATCTGCGCCATTTATGAACTAATTTCGCTGGATTTCAATAAGAAAATTCTCGTTCCTTGTTCATTGGAACTATTTTACGTGAAATATTAAATACAATATAAACAGTTTTTCATAACCAAGGATGTCCGAAGGTGTGGTTCCTAATTTCTTTAAGAAAGGAATGAAATTCAAAATTTCTCACGAAAATACATGAATTAGTCAGAGAAGTGTAAAAAAGTAGGTAAGTTTATTAGGTTCACATAGATTAATTTTTTTGACTCGCATTTATTGAGACCTTGTGCTTCATTATGATTCCTTTATTTTGTCCTCTCATTCCTGAGCCACTTAAATTGTCCACGCTTTCCAATTAGCTGAATTGATGAAGTTCAATAATGTCCAAAGATTACAATCTCTGATAAAAGCGAAAGTCTGAAAGAAATAAGATTCAAATAATTTAAATCATCTATAAAACAAACCGGGTATTTAGACAAAAAAATTAAAACTGAGATGCTTGGTTTTTTAATAACCATCTGGCTCATATCATCCACTAAGCTACTCGATTCTTGATTTTTGCTTAATATTCTGACAGCTGCTGACCTTATATTACCAGTAATTAAAGACTCTATAGCAATCTGACTAGTAATGATATAAAAATAGCAACAACATCAGCATAGAAAATACTGTATTCTCTTCTTAATTGATAACTACAGTGCCCACGGAAGTTATTGATCCTTCTGCGTTTATTTTCGAGTGTTTAAGCCTGCTCTTCATCCATCCTATTCATTTCGTAGCACATATATTTATGATGTCAACAATTGTTTCCACAAAACGCACAGTTCTGACTTGTACAGACTCTGTCAGTCTCAGTCTGCAAAGAGTTCTCTTAGTCAAATGTTTAATGTGAATGTCCAAAGGTGCGACATTTATAATGATTTGCAGTTCTGTTGTCGGAGTCCTTCTCATGCCACCGTTAAACTGTGTAGCGCTATTCTATTGAATACATCAACATTAACCTTCTTATCAACAGTTTGCCACCATACATGGCACGCATAAGTGGCAACTGGCTTTACAAAGGCCGTTAAGCTTTTGACAGAAATACAAGGCAGCGTACAACTTTTTTTCATTTTAACATCCTTAAAAAGTCCGATATGGTGTCAAGGAATTTACCAGATCAATTATGCTCCTAACTTCAACAAAATGTTCACCAATTCGGAAAATGTATTACAATCAAAGTACCCAGTGTTTCTTCGAAGGAGACTGTCCAATCATCCTTCGATGTTTGAAAATCGAATATTCTTCTTTCGAAAGAAACTTTCATAACTTCGTGGTACTATTTATAGTTTGAATGTTACTCGTACCTTTTTTATTTCTTTTTTAAAACTGTTTAAATTGTTCGCATAAGTAATTGTCCATAAATCAATTTTTCACCGGGAGCCACTCTGTGTCCCACTGTACGCATTGGTTAGATTTGGACTTGAATATCTCAACATACAATTTATTATTTTATAACAAAATTACAAATTATTAATGTTCATGGTACTATTTTCTTAAAATAGATATTAATCATCTCTATGAAACACACACACACATTCGTACACACAAACTCACAGATAACTGTATTGAAAAGGAGTACTTTTGTATTAAAACATGAACATTTAAATTAAAACTACCGGATGGAAATGAAAACAAAAATCTACTTCGTATTTAAATGTTTTTAAAGGAAAAATATTAAAACTTTTACAAAAAAGGGGAAACTAAAACTGAGAAAAAAATGAACGAGAAATACATTTAAAGACCAGCTCAGCTAATCTCCAAAAAGTCCTTGAGTTAAGAGAAAAAAAATCAGAAAAGAATGACAAAATGAAAAAAGATTAACGAAAGAAGATGAGCAAAAATAAAATTCATACATAAATAAAATACAAGAAATAAATACTTCAAGATAAAGTTGTTAAAAATGAAACAAAAGGACAAATTGTATTCATTATACATATATTAATAAATACATATACTTGTACATACATATACGAATGCATGTATTAAAAAAGAAAAAGAAAAATAAAATGCCAAAAAAGTAAAGGAAAGTAGCAGCAGAAGACAAAGTGGAAAATATAAAAATGATGAAGTTCTAAGACAAATAATAACAATAGCAAAACAGAAGACGACAATTTATTGCAATGAATGAACGAGTGAGTCAGTGAGTGGGTGAGTGAGTGCACTTAAAGAAAGAGTATTATTTTTCCCATATCTATGTTTAGATATATGTGTAGGGTATATGTTAGTGTGTGTATGTGTGTGTTTGTTTCTTTGTTAAGATAAAACAAGAAGGAAGTGTAAATAACGGAATTATGCACTTGTAAACATGTATAGCAATACACACACACACACTTAAACACTAATATATAGAGTAGAGAAGTATATTCTTATAAGCACCCAACAAACACATCTTTTCGTATATAAATTATTAATGAGTTTATCAAAAAAATATTTGTTATACCCTCCATTTACTAAAACGTTGTTATAATTCAAAGAAACAATTAACTTATCTTTAATACACATATTATGTCATATTTGTTACACAATGCTCAGTGTTTCCAATACAATTGTTTAGGAAATAATTCCGGAACTTTTGAACTGTTATGCATATCTTAAAGAAATTTCATATGGTTAGAGCTGAGGTTTTTTCAAGTAGATTTGAAGGACAACATATTCACCGCTGGTTAGGGGCGTAGTTAGTGACCCTACACAGTTGGCAGCTTTTGATTTAAAAATCTCCAAAAATTCATTTATGAATTGATTTTTTTTGCAACATTTATCACTGATAAAAACAATTTCTGTTCTAAACTTTTTAATTTCAAAATTAAGTAGTTTAGAACTTTCTAAAAAATCTCAACTGGAATGAGTGTAAACTAAATTCAAATGATCCTTAGTCAGAAACCTTCCCACAATCTCTGTCCAAAGTTGATTGATTAAAAAAATTAATTTAATTTGAAAATTTCTAAAATCAAAAAACACTCAAAAATTATTTTCCTCCGGATGATCCTTTCAATCACAGGGTGATTATTTCAGTGAAAAAAGTCTGATTTTAAAAAATGATTTATACGGTTTGGGATTGGGTAATACCGTGAGGAAAGTGGGAATATTTTTGTCTCTCTGAATCATACAAATAAATATCAGTATTATTAAATATCATTTTATTAAAGTTTTAATTATTTGAGAAGAATGAGACTTGGAATTCTCTTTAAATGTTTGACCTTACAAGACATCCCACTTATTTTTCTTGGCAAATTATTAATTTTTAAGTTTTACATTTTTCGTAGATATCAAATACTCCAATTTTTTGGTATTTCGAAAAATTAGGAATCTGTTTTTAGCCCTTTAGTACCATAATATTATTCGTTTTCGCCTTTGAAATGTTTATTGGGTTACTACACTTTAAAGATAAAGTATACGCATTCGCGTAGAAGATACACCTGTACTATTGTTGTTGTTTATTCATTTTTAATTACTGTGAAATAAACACGGTGACATACAAAGATCACAAAGAAACATCCACATAATATAGTCACTCTCTCACTCACAGTCAGTCAGGCAGTCAATCATTTAGTTTCATTTCTTCCATTTGCAATTAAATTTAATGCATAAAATAGAATAGAAAATGCAAAAATAATTATGTTTTCAATGAAGAAAAAAATATTTTAGAACAAATGAGATTCAATTAACATTTACTTGGTGACTTCTGATATATTTTAAAATCGGTGAAATTAAATGGTGTTTCGTCTGCTGATGTAAAGAGTCTTGGCACCCACTACAAAACACTTTACAAATAGTGATCCCATACAAAAGCCTCATACGAAACAAAAAATAATTATTATTTATCTATGGAATTTTAGCCGAAAAATAGAGAACTCTATCTTTTTTTTAATCTAAATATATATAGCAAAACACGTTTGTTAAAAATACTATGGCCCTGGAAGTAAATAATTTGCAACATACATCCCGCAAATTCATAAAAAGCCGTTTTAGGATTCGACTGAAATTTTCAATATTCAAAAACTTTTCATTGATTTTTTATCAAGATTTTACGCCTTCCTTAAGCTATATGATTCCGAAACTAAAATTAATCTTTTGATTTGAAATAACAATCATCATGGCTGTGGCCAACTTCCTAATGGACAATGCGCTGTGTATTTATTGATCAGTAAGGCAGAATCGATTTTTCTTAAATAAATCTGTAACGTTTTATTATTTTTATAGTTTCATTTATTTAAAATATATGACACACAATTAAAAGCAGAAAAGTGACTCAAAGACGAGAGATCGTTTCTCCTCCTCTTCATTTCCACAACTTCAGAAAAAATACACACGAAGATCAATTCTTGCTGCATGTACTTCAGAAGCAGGTATTTCAGGTATTTCCTAATCCCATCTAATCTTGGCCATGTCATCCTAGTTTCAATTACATTGATTCGTTACACCACCTCCCTCCCCCATCATGAAGGTACAAATAAGTCATAGTCGATATGGATCTTAACACTCCAGTGATAAGCAACCCCATTTTCAGAAGGTCTGAATCAAAATTTGAGCTGATTGAGGAGTCTAGAGTTCTAAGTGCCAGCTTTTGATGTTGTAGAAGCGTGCCTAGATGTTTGCCTGGCACCGTTTGTAAAATATTTTATCAGATCTATATAACTCCGTCTATAAATCAAACACTCCTTTGTTATCGGTATGTAACTTTCTAAGTCACAAATTTATTTCGAAAGAATCACCACCATAAGTTGTTGGTTGGTAGGGCTAGAAAAATAGAGCTACAACTAAACTATATCTGTCCCTCCATCCGTCTGAACGGTTTATGTCTGTCATTTTAACGTCAGGAAAACAGATATCTCGATTATATTGGATACAAATAATAATTTGGGCTAAAAGATCTGAAGATGTTTTAATTAAATTTGGCTTAAAATGTGTAAAATTACCAAAATTGTTAGTATTGTTGTATGTGAGTATCAGGAAAATATTTTAAAATTATAAATTAGAGACATAAATTATAAAATTATAAACCGACCCTCGTAGGTTTATAGTTATATGTGTCTGTGTTCAAATTATTTAATAAGAAAAGTATTCGAAAACATAAAATATTTAATTTCCCATATCAAAAAAAAAAAACAAACAAAAAAATCCATAACATTTTTACATCCGTTAAAAAAATATACAAAAAATAAATTAAATTAAATAAAAAGTATCCTTTTTATGTCCAAGTATTTGTATGCGTGTCGTCTTTCGTATCTATGTTTCGAGGAAATAGTTGTCACTACTATGACGTCGTATTTCTATGTATGTTTTTTATTTTAATTTTTTCTTTTATTTCATTTAGTTGTTGTTCTTCTACGTTGATTTTTTGTTGCTTTCGCAGCTCTGACTGACATAGTTAATGGTGCCAAGTACCACTCTTGTATGACAAATGCTAAAAATAGTTTCATTTCCACATAAAAATACACTGAAAATAATGGTATATAGGATGGTCATGTTGTTATTGTTGTTGCTGTTGTTATTGTTATACATGACAACGGTGATGATGATGACGATGATGACGACGATAACGAAAAAAAACAGAAAACGAAGGGGCCAACCGAGAGTACAAAAAAAAAATATGTAAAAATAAAATATTTGCTTTAGTTTTACAACAGAAGAAAAGAAGAAGAGCATAAAAATTGAGTGTGTATTGTGTATGTAATATTTGTATTGAGTGTGTAAATGTAATGTTATTAATTTACAGTTATACAACATGTGGGTTATTAGAGAAAGAACCAAATAAAGTGAACAAAAGGAGAACAAAATATTAAAAAGCAAATATGAAAGAACCAAGTGTTGCCAGATTTTTGGTTTTAAGATACGACACTAAATTTCAAAAAAAAAAAAAAAAAAAAATGGAGAGTTATAGGAGAACTATAAAAAAATTATGTTGGCTTAAATTTTGAATGCAAAAATTCTATAGGGCTAAGTTCAGACCCTCTCGAATTTGCGCCTTTTTCCAAAATTGTCATTTTTCATTATAATTCAGAAAAGTAAAAAGTCGTTTATTTCTAATATTTTTATTTAAAATAAATTTTGCGTAAAAGTAGATATATTTTTGGACTATTGAAAAAATCAAGTCATCAAGTATATACAAAGTTACATGGACTTTCGTTAAATCGATTCAGAAATGATTCTGAGCATAACATTAATTTTTTATGCATTACAAGCGCCTAGTAAACCATATTCCTATGGGATGATTGATTTTTCTTCTATCTCAATCTAAAATTTCCAGGTCTAAAACTTACCGAGTTTCATTCTGGCTTTTAAGGTTTTTACTCTACTTTATGTGATACAGTAGTCAAAGTGGAAGCTAAGTTTTTATTTCGTGAAGACTTCTGAATTTTTCCTATCTGAAACTTTATCTATTTTTTATTTTTTGCAGTTATTTTCTGTGAAGTAATATATTTTAGTCAGAATAGGTCGAGTTATACAATTAAGAAATACTGTAGCAGATTTGATTAGAATTACCTCAAACGTCATAAATCTCTGGTTTTTAATAATTTTGTATGAAAGTTCTCCATATTTAGACAAATGGATAACATTTGTTCAAACTACTTTTTAATCTGGTAACCTTATAAACGTTCCATTTCAATGTGTTTCCCCTTATAAAGATTAGACAACATAACCTTAAATATTATGACATTTGAACTAAATAGATAGAGTGAAAGATAACAAATACAACAAATACAAAAACACAGTTACTGTTAAACTTAACATAATTAGAGCTGCAAACTTACACCCTTCACATGCGCACTAATAAAAAACATAAACTGTCAAAAATTGTATGACACTGAATCAAAAAAAAAGGATATTTTCTCTTAAATATTTGACAACTATATAAATTTCTTTTACATAACATGAGTAACAATTAATAAACCATAAAATCCTTTAGAATAAAAGAGTAAATTTAAAGTTTTCTAATGAAACTAATGTCACTTGTATGATTATGACAAAAGAAATAAAAAAAAAGAGAGAAAGAGAGTTAAATAATGTGAAAATCAAGTATTACTATTTTATATGTCAAATTATTTTATTTTCTATCTCTTTCGTACATGATTAAATTACATTTACTTATGTATGCTTTTGGGATTTCTTTTTGTACTACACGCAATTGTCATTTACAGCGTGTACAAGAAAGAGTATTGAAAAATGTATTTTTCAATTTAGTACTTCAAAACAGCAACTAGTGGTCAAAGTAAAGTGAAATGAAATGAATAAAAATAGAAAAAAAGGAATAAAATAAAGTAGAAAATGTAATGAATTGTTCAATATAAAAGATTATGAATTTGAATAATAAAAATAAAACATAATAGAATACAAAATGAATAGAATTGAAGAAGAAGATAAATTTAACGTTATATTTTACAGTTATACTGAATGAAATTGAGAAAAAAGAATTTATAAAAAATGTGTTTTTTTCATGTTCTTTTAGTATTAGTTTATGGTTGAGAGTAAAGTGAGTACAATAAGCGAAAAATTTATAATGTGTGTATGTGTATGTGTGTGTGTGTTGAGTAGAGAATGAATGTAAAATTTTTTAAGTGAAGTTGAAAAGCAGAACATTAAACAAAAAAATCATAGTATATTTTCAGGCTATAAAAAAATTCATATAATTTATTTAACAATACTCTAGTGTAATTTGTTTATTTAGGTTAAATAAATTACAAAATTAAATAAAAAACTGCAACAACAACAACAATAACAATAATATTTCTAATAGAAAAATAACAAAACATAATAAAAAAATTTAATACCAAATAAAAATATTGAAAAACAAGTAAAAATATTACCATCGGCCAAGTCTGACTATGTAATACCCTACTACACAATGTTAGTTATAAATGGTAGTAAGGAAAAATAAATAAACGATCCTCGTATGATTTAATTCTCTGATTTATTCATAAGTGTGCACATTATTGTGAAACTAACATGTATGTGAAATTTATGCATTTTAAACGGTATATTGCTGAAGAGTTATATGGAAGCTTGGAGAAATTATGTACCGACCCCCGTATAATATTGCACATCGATTTTTGGTTATAATTCGGCCAATTATTATATTAGCAACTAATATATGAGATTTATGTCCTTCAAAGTGATATTTGGTAGGAGTTTGTATTGAATTTATGAAAAGCAATTGACCGACTCTCGAAAAATTTGGCACATCGTTTTTGAATATCAAAAGATTTATTTTTGCCAAATTTCGTTATAATAAATTTATATGTATGACTTTTTTGAGGTTAAAACCTCTTTTCGGGAGGACATTTTTAGGGGATGTACCTGTAATATTGGACCGAACGCGACTAATTTCAACGGGCTTAAACCTTCGATCAAAAAATAACATGTACCAAATTAAGGTATCAAGATATCTCAAAAATTGCGACCTGTAGAGAGTTCACAACGTTCGCATAGACAGCTAGCCGGACGGACAGACAGAGTGAAAGTGACTCTAAGTCTAACGTGCAGTAGGGTATAATAAAAACATAGAACAATAATAATAAAAATATTTTCAAGTAGAAAAATAAAGGAAAATAATAAAAAATTTAATACCAAATAAAAAGTATTGAACAGAAAAAGAATTGTGATAAAGAACAGAAAATGGAAAAGTATAAAAACTGTAATGTGAATGAAAATCGTGAAATTTATATTATGATTTATATGTGTGTGAGTGTGTGTTTGTGTATTTATTTAATATTAATCTCATAAAAAAACTCTTATTGAAATGTTATAATACATTATTCAAATACAAGTATGTATAAGTGATTAAATGTTAATGTTTATTAAACCACCTACAACAATACAAAACATTTATATAAAAAAATAACAACAACATCCATACATTATATATACACTTAATCATACATACAATAATTCGTTCATTCATTCATTTATTCATAACAACAAAAATCTAAAATTCAAGTTTTTTATTTCATAGAAAATGTGGTTGTGTGTGTGTTTATTTTTTAGATTTGTTATCCTGCCTCTTTGATATTTATTTATTAAATAATTCAAATTATTTTGTTGTTGTTTCTTTTTTTTTTTTTTTGACAAACCACAAAATTCATTTATTTGGTTGTTGCTTTTTTTCATACACAGATGTATGTGTGAAGTGTACAAAAAAGTTCTACAAAATTTATTTACTTTTATGTGAGTGTTATGAGGGAGTATGTGTGTTCGTGTTGGTGTGTGTGTGTGCGTGTGTAAAATGCGTATGTGTGTATCTACTGTTATCTTCTAAATGTCATACGTTAACTAACTGTATTTTTTTCTCTTCTATCTTCTTCTTTTTCTATAACATTTATTTTTGGTTGTTGTTTTTTTATTATTTAAAAGTGACAGCATCCCATTCATCCTACACAAAGAAAAGAGTGTTGACGTTAATAATGTAACAGATATTTTCGATTAATCGATTATTTTTTCTATTCTATTTTTCTATTAATGTTACTAGGAAATGATTTCCTTAAAAATATAAAAATTTCTGAATTATTTTCTTAATTAAAAATTAACACCCTTTAACCTGTGTGCAGTGGACCTGTAACTTTTGATTGTCAGTATGGGTTTGTCAAATAACAGAATAGTGTAGTGTATAAATTTGGAAGCTTGTTATCCATAGGGGCTCCATGGGAAAAATTTGGTTCCCTTAGAATTTACTCTTTTTGTAAAAAGTCTTGAAATACGTCTACGTTATTAAGAAATTAACGAGATTTAGGCAATTTTTATGAATTTCGGAAAATGGGGTCAAATTTGTCGGGGCCTGGACTTACCCTATAGTATTTTGACTTTTGAGGAAAATTTATGTACACATGTAAGAAGTTTAAGTCGATGTTGGTTGTAAATGGTAGGTACCAAAAATTAAGAATCGACTCTCGTATATATTTATTACCTAATTTATATTTAAGAGTGCAGAATATTATTATGGTGTTAATAATTTTTTCTGGGTAGATTATATAGTAGCTAGAGAAACTTGCCCTCGTAACATTTCCCACATCGATTTATGCTTATATCTGTTCTAATTTGACCAATTCTTATTTGAATACCAACATATATATGATATTTAAGACCTTCAAGGGGATATTTGGAATGGGGGTTATATGGGATCTATGAGAAGTAATAAACCGATTCTCGTAAAATTTGGTACATCGTTTCAGATTATCATAAGTGATAATTTTGCCTTTAAAACTCCTTTCCGGGAGGAACATTTGTATGGGGGCTTAGCAAAATAATAGGTCAATGATCACCAATTTCAATAGGCATCATTCTTCAGCCAAAGTAATGACACATGCTAAGTTTTATCGAGATGTCTCTAAAGTTGTTATCTAAATTTTGTTTAAAAGGTTTGCATGGACAACATGCCCGCCAGATGGACGGACATCGATAAATCGAATCAGAAAATAATTCTGAATCGAAAGAAATACTTTTAAGTGGTGGAAGCAATATTTTTTTTTTTGCTCGTAACAAACTTATGAACAAACACATAATACCGCTACCACCTACGGTGATGTAGGGTATTTCTTTCATATATTCAAAATGAAAATTGTTTATTGTTAGATTGGGTAGTGATATTGACTTCAATATTTCTTTGTTTATGGGTATATAATCGATTAAGCTGTAAAAGATATTAAGTCCATATTATACTACTGCTGTGTGAAATTTCACGTAAAGCGGATTAGAAGTTTAGATTTAGAAGTTACAGATTTATAAACACAAAATACTGAAAAACCGGACATTATAAGTGATTTGGGAATTATTCTCTTGTGCAGAGGTTTGTAAGGCACAAAATCACTTTCCCAATTGATTTAACGATTTTCGTTCTTCTTCAATGTTGTCGACCAGTTAGCTGATTATCATACAGTGAACACTCCACTTTAAGAGATTAAGTGAAATTAAGTACGTATGTGGACTACGACTATTGAAGTTGGTAGGGATTGGTTCAATATTTTATGGTAGTTAAATCGCTAACATTTTAATTTTTAAAATTTAATTTTTAATTAAATTAAAAATTCTCTCGAAAATCAATTTAAAGTGCAAAAATCGAAAAAAAGTTCAGAAGTTAATTAAAATTATATGTCGAAAATTTTATTTTTAATTTAAAACAAATAAAAATGTTATAGTCGGTTAAGCCCAACTATGCCCTGCACCACAGTGTTGATTTCAAATGAGAGCTACGAAAAATTTGATGGCCTTAAAATCTCATTCCGAGGGACATTTGTATGGGATCTATAAAAAATAATTGACAGATCATAACCAATTTCAATAGGTATCGTTCTTGGTCCAAAATAATAGAACGTGGTAAATTGTGTTAAGGTACCTTCAAAACTGCAACCTTTGACTCAGAAAGTGATTCAGAAAGGTAAACTTAAAACTATGACTATTTTCGCTCGTTACAAACACTCCCTACCTACAAACCCCCTCCTATGGTGGTGTAGGGTATATAAAACCTTTGATATTTGAAAGAAAACTGAAAGAACTAATAATCGAATAATCGTTGTTATCATAACATTATTTGCATTACTGTTGCAATATACTGAAATCAAATATTGGAAATGTCGAAGGGCAAAGTGTAAATATGGGAAAACTAAAACTAAAAACCCACAAATATAACATTTCATGGTATTGGAATAATGGAATAATGGTTCACTAACTCCTACAATAAAAAATAAACTTATTAGAATTAAAATTCTTGGGAAAAATTAAATGAAATTGAAAATTGAAGATCCACCAGAAATAAATGAAAAATTATATTTCAGATCAGGAAAAAAATAATTAATGAATTTTAGTTAAAAATATTATCGTCATTAATGATCTGTGATTTTTTTAACTAAGAACTAAAATTAAATCTCATCTTCAATATAACGATGATGAAATAAGGATAATACCAATTATAACTTTAGATAACTTTTCATTAAGTTAAAAAGAAAAGATTAATTAGTTTCTTAAGATTTTTAAATATTATCGATTAAGCGTTTTCTCACTGTGTAAAACCACCAACACACTAACACAATTGCATTTAAAGGTTAAAAGTCCAATCGGAATTAATAAACTCATAAAAATTTATTATGTCTCCTACATGAGACATTATAAACAGAATCTGTTCTAACTCCTACAATAAACTCAAAAACACTTTTATCGATAAATTTGCAAATTCCAATTAATTAATTATTTTGTACCAGAAGAAGAGTTGTGCATCCCACACAGCAACAATGACTTAATAAAATATTCCTTTTCTTTTGTTGAGTTCAAAGAAAATCAAATTTCATGGAATTTTATACAAAATGTTAATTGTTATATCAAATGATCTAATTTTCTCTATTCTCTTATACTTACTTATACATAAGTAATTATAAGTCGTTTTTAAAATATTTAAACATACACGGGGTTACAAAAGTAAATATACGACGGTTTTTTTCAGCATAATGATAAAGTGCGTATAACTGTATTTAACGGTTAAATTACGTTTTAAAACAAATCGGTCTGCAACTTTTTTAACTACTGGATCAATACTCCTATTTTTAATAGCAAACTAGAGAGGACTTAGGTAAATAACCAAATTAAATTTCTACCAAATTGAATCATTATTATGGATTTGTGAATGTTTTCAACAGACTAAAACAAGAACATACAGTGGGGCAGAAACTTTTTTAAATAAAGCTGTAACTTCTGATCGGCTGAATGAATTAAACTTAACATAATGATAGTAGATATTATAACCTTTTTTCTTTGGAGGTCTATTGACCTAGAGAAAGGCGCGGAAAATGAACGTTGAATTTTTTAAATTCTCAAAATTGTAAACAAAAACCCCAAAATTTTTGATTTCTTGGTTTTTGGCCTTAAGAGTCCACATCAATTACAAACACTTTGAGGCAACAAAACTAAATTCCGTTTTCAAATTCTGAATTTTGGGTTGTTACAATATTGAGGTTAAATTCAAATTGCGATACAAAATTCAAACTAAAACATTCATATAATGAAGGCTTAAAAAAAAGGAATTGAAATGCAAATAACTCTAAAATTATAAGAGATAAATATCATAACCTGTTTAGTTTTTTTTAAAAAGCTTCATTAAAGGCAGACATGGTGGAATATATAAAAATGAAGCTGAATACAATAGTGAGAAGTTTAAAAGTTAATTAAACTAAAACCCTGCATGTTGAATAATTTGAAAATAGAATTTATTCGAAACCGGTCGGATTTCTGAAATGCAAAATATCGTTTAACCGGTTTCCGGTTTCGATTTCTGTATACACTAATATCACCTGCAGTGATAAAGAGTTTATAAACAACTTGATTATATACCTGCATATTTTTGCTGTACAAAATGTCTGTAATAAGCTCAAGTAGACAAAATCACTATTTTTCTTAAAAAAGTCAAATTTTATGCAAGTTTTCCCCGATTTTAAAGATGTGGGTTATTTTAGAATAAAAATATCGTAAACAAGGCGAATTTTAACAAGTGATATCAGTAGCCCACATGATATTTGACAAGTTTTTCTAGATTTTAAAAATTTCTTTTCATTGAAAAATGTTGAAATTTAAAAACACAAGAAAAATTTTTGTTTTTGTCGAATGAAAATTGCGTTAGAGATACAAAATATCTTATTAGCAGTAAATAGCGGTATGTGAACAGCGTTGATATATTTTGTTTAAAAAGTAATATTTAACACATTTTACAAACAAACATTTAAACTGAACCAAATGTCGTAAGTAAAATTAGAGAAAAATTTTCAAAGAACTTTGACGAAAAAAATGTGTTAAATAAACAGATTTTTTATTCTAATTAACATAATTTTTCTTCAAATTGAAGAATTTTCTTCAAATATAAAAAAAATTAATCAAATAAATTTTTTTAGCAAAAGATGTTAAATTGAAAATAAAAATCATTAAAAGATTAACGAAAAATATTTTATATTAAACAGATATTAAGTAAAAAGGCCGTTATGCATCGTAAGTAAAATAAAATATAAATTTATTCAATTCTATGTACTAAAATGAGGTTAATTTGAGTAAAATTTTTGCTAATTTAACTATTTTTTTCGTCAAAAAATTTTTGTATATTTTTTTTTGTCATATTAAATAAAAATGACAAATAAAATGCAAACTGAATATGGAAATCGAAGGAGAAAAGAAGTTAAAGGAATATTTTCCAAATGGAAGATCAGCTGATCAACAAACATGTAATAACTTATCATCTGAAGGCTCAGTACACTAGTTAATTATTATCTAAAACTAGCTTTTACCCGGTGTACTTTGCTGCACAAAAATTATCCTCAGTTATAGATCTCAAAAGAAATTTCACAAATTGACGAGTATTAAAAAAGATAATTGGAACCAAATTCTCGCAGCATAAGATCTAAAGATATTCGATAATCAATATTTGCTTTGTTTGGGAGCTACTTCTCCCCTGAACCCATCCGTCTTACATTTTGTCCAGTAAAATTGATCCTTGAGGAAAGTTTTGCTTAAGTATTTTTATCTTGCTTCTTTCATGTTCAGATTTAGAAATTTTTAGAATTAATTTAGATTTTTTCTTACTCATTTTAATTAAATTTTACATGAAAATATTTTCAAATTAAATTTAAAATATTCAGTATAGAAAATTATTGAGTGCACCATTTTACGTTAGGAAAAGGTTTTTTGGTGATATTTTGATATTTCATATCAGGGACTCTTCCAGAGTTTTCAAAAATTTATATTTGAAATTTTCAATGGTTTTCGAAAATATAAATTTATTATCAGATTTATTTTAAAATATATTTGTTCATATGTAAATAATTTAGTTTTGAAAGTTTATCAACAAATTTTCAAATACATTTACTAACACATACATGCACACATACATATAAACATTGAATATTGATAATTGTGTAGGAATGTAAAGTGCATGTTTGTACTTGTCCACATTTATTATTGTTATTACTTTTTGTTTTTTTTTTTTGCTTCTTTATGGACTTGTTTTACACCCACAATGTACACGCTTTTTAAGATAATATTACTTATAACTAAATATATTCACATATACAGTTATATATACAGCTGCGGTCAAAATAATAGCACCACTTACATGTCAAATATTCGTTGCTGATTTGAGTTTTTGTTCATGATTATTTATATTTTAAAAAAAGAGGTCTCTTAGCAAAGAATGTAATCAGAAATTTACAACAAAATCTTTCAAACACTACGGTTCTAGTGTTATGGTATGGAGGTGTTTTTCGTACTGTGGTGTGGGACACTATAATGAAATCGCCTGCCCAGTCATCCGAAGTAAATCCTCTCGATAATTTGTATATACGTATAAAACGAATAAATATTAATAGTGATCTTTGGACCATTATATAGCACACATGGAACTCTATTATCCTCAAAAGGTGCCGGAAATGTTTTTGTTTCTTCTTTACTAACTTTTTAACTTAATATTGATTTTATTATACCATAATATAAGAACAACTTTTCAATCAAATGGTTTGCATAACTTATTAAAGAAGACGTATGTATGTGGTGCTATTATTTTGACCACAGCTGTGTGTACATATAATAAAATATTAATAATTTTAGTAATAACATGTTTGAAATGTTGTTTTTGTCTTTGGTAGTAAAATTTTCATTTTTAGATAAAATTTAATAGAATAAAATAGAAAAATATGAAAATTTAATTCACTTTTCGTTTATAACAAACAATTACAAATTAATCTATTAATTTTAATGGTTATTTTGTCATACACTTATACATATCGATAGGAGGAGGATACATTCATGTTGACATATTTATATATAAACAGGAATATTTAAATGAGAAATAATAATTTGCATACTTTTAGGGGTTTCGAATATTAATTATTTCGAATGGAATTGCATTGTTACGTTACAGATATCATAATAAAATTTCACATAGCGATTTCAAATCGCAATAAATTTTTACCTATTTTTACCCTTGTCTCTTTTTTTAGTTTCTTTTAAGTCAGTGGACTTAATATATGTCCTAAAAATTTTTTTAAAAGAAATGTTGCAGATTTCCTATAAAATTCTAAAAAATATGGCTGCAATAATCATAGATATAAATGAGACCAGTAAAAAGTAAATTCGAATTCACATTTTTTTGGCATTTTTTTCTAAAAGATCGCAATATTTATTCACAGATTTTATTAAAATTGGGACTTGCAGAGTATTCACAACACAGAGTGTTTCAAATGTGAAATGACAATAAATCTGTTACTTTCGAACATTTTATGCGATGTAGATTTTCATGCCGTGATAGCAGAGGTGTTTGCGAGTTTAAGTTTTGATTTAGTACATTTAACGGAGGTCGTTACATTGGCTACCAAAGGTGAACACTTCGGTTAAATGTTTAAATTGTAAAATGTTTAAAACGATCAAAATTCTTTCTATCTGAAGCGATTTTAAATATTTTACAAATATGAATGAATTTCGCAAGTGAAGACTTTTAAAGTGTCTCTTGCAGTTTAAAAGAGCTGGTAATTGAAATTTAAATTGTTTTAATTTTTTGTCCAATTTGTAAGTCAGTGGAGCAACCCTCGTTAGGTTCACAAAATACCTATACAAAACTTAAACTTACGTATATCTCTGCTGCCACTTTGTGAAATTTCGTTGTCGTTACAGATTTATTTTCATTTCATTTTTCATATGAAACACTGTACAATGTAACACCAAGAAATCCAGTCAGATGAACGAACGGACGTCGTTAAAGTGATTTCGAGTTGATCAGTATATTTAAAAGTGATATTTTTGTGCTGTCTTTAAATATTGAGGTGTATGAAAAGTCCACTTGGTTGTAGGGCCTCAAAACATGAAGAAAAAACACCAAAATCTAAATTTAACTTTAATTTACTCTTCACACAAGTTTTAAGATGAAAATTACAACAAAAAATAATTTCCAGATACACAGTTTCTTTCAGTGTTCAAATTTTATTTATTGTTATTGTAATTTTCTTTTTATATTTGTTGGAAACTCCTAAGAAGTCGCGTGGTTCAATTGTCATTTGATTTTCTTGTTTTTTAATTTTTTTGTTTTCAGTTATTTCATATTTTATGATGGTTCCAGTGTTTGTCAGACTGTCAGTATAATACCAATAATAAAGCAGTGTGTATATATAATTGTGCTACTAAAGTTGTGTACTGTCTGTCTATAGCAGAGCTGGGAAAATTTATAATCTTTTGAATTCCTTATAAAATGTAGAGTTATTTTTATTTATAAAATATTTTCTATTCGTTAATAAGAATTTCCATCTCAGACAAATTCTCTCACTTTGGAGTTAGTTAAAGTGTGTATGTGTGTGTGTTTCAAGAGAGTATGAGATCGTATGAGTAATCAGTTAGTTGTCTTAGTGGGATTTTCCTTTTTTGTTTTTGTTTTTGGTCTTGATTCACATAAAAATGTTCTTTTAAATCGTATGGGGGAAAATGTTGCGTCAGTGTTTATTTCAAGTTTCATTTAACATCTCGTCTTAAATATGAGAAACAAATAAGAAAATTATAATATTTTTATATAAAAATTTTATCTCTCTCTATTACTTTTCTTATGATTTTTATTCTTTATTTTTCGAGAACTTATACTTATGTTTATGTTTGTGTGTGTGTGTTTGTTAATAAATTAAAAGTTCAATAAACTTTTGTTGTCAAGCAGAATTTAACGAGTTCATTTCAGAAAAATGTTTGTCTAGTGTTTGCCAAAATATATAGAAAAAAAGAAAGATATTGAGAAATAAAAAAAAACATAAAAAAGAGTTTTTCCCTTTGAAGTATTTAACTTTTATCGTAAATTTTAGTTTTCGCATTTAAATAAAATGTCATATAAAAATATCTTGATGAAACTAAAGTGGAGATGAAAAGTGTAATTTTTAAACAAAACATAAATAAAATAAATAAATTAAAATTAAATATAATACAAAATACAAAAAAAAATTTATTTGAAAGAATTGAAATCTAAATAAAAAATAAAAATGTGTTAATTGAAATAATAATGAATCATTTATAAAATTTAGAAATGCATCGCTTGTGTATTAACTACAGTGGATTTTAATATAATGTTAGTGTGTATGTTCCTCTGAGTATGTTTAATATTAATTATATTTAAAAGTAAAGCATACTTATTTGCTTAATTATAAAATTAAGTATACGACACAGTTTTTCAAATGATAAAAATAAATCTGTAACGGTTTATTCCCATTAAAGTTCGCCATTTAATTTAACAAAAATGTGAATTAAACTTTGCAGCTTCTAATAAATAATGTTCATCTATTAATGTTTTTCATAATATACCGATTAGAAGGTTTTTAACTAAGTTAAGTATGTAATTGACTACATTTACCGTATTTACTAGGAATTGCAATATTTTAATCCTTATTTTTGTTAAATTCATAGATACACAGAAAAAAATATCTTCCAAATTTTCTTAATTATAAAATTAATAAAAAAATCATGAAGGTCCTACTTATTTTCATTACTGTATTAATTAATCGAGTGTTCAAAAGTATAATATTTTCAAAAAATATTATTGATTAAAATTAAACAAAACTTTCTTAGAAGAATGAGAACTATCTAGTGAGCGTTCCAACAACAGATAGGCGGACATAGATAAATGGGGTAAAATTTTGATTTGATGCAAAAATATATATACTCTTCGATTCTTAGACGATTTTGGTGATACACACATAATGATAAACTTAATATAACATCATCGCCACTTGTTTTTCTTTTTCATCTTTTAATGAAAAAATAAAATTCTCTACCTTTTTTCCAAAAGGGATAAATCTGACATCTTTGTACAAAAATATAGTAAAAGTGTAATTTCATTTTATTTAGTAACTGTTTTTTAATTTCATAAAAAAAATTTTAATTAGAGAATTTATTTTTTCCGTGTACCGATGATCATAATATACCTTAGTGTACAATGGTGTAAAATATTTTTTTTAAAGTGTGTAACTCTTGATCGGCTCAATGAATTTGCATGAAATTTATTATAATTATAGCAGAGGAGCGTAACGTGGACATTGTATTTCTAAATAAAATTTTTGATAAAGTAATTTCCTTGTGTTCTCGAAAACGTGAGGAAAAATAGCAAAAATGGGATTTTTTTAAGTCCACATTTGTTGGAGGTGTGAACAAAACTGCACTTTTCAAAACATCACATCATGTTTACTGACAGACGTTTGGATTTTGGAGTAAAGGACCGAAATAAAAAATTTAGATTAAATGTAGGTCAGTTTCGAGAGGATCTGGACTTTGGTCTAGTTAGTCAACCACTATTAATGCATATAAAAAGGGTTTTTGATACTTTACTCGAAACTATTTACATCAGTTTTTTTAGTGCGATGAAAAAATTGATGGAATTTGGAAAATCTAGTGGTCAAATTTTTTTCAAACATTTTTGACATCTTCTTTATATATCACAAAATGCCATAAAGTAGATTTTCAAAAGAATTAAAACTCCTTGTCAGTTATTTAAGAAACAGTTCTATATAATTCAAAAAGAGTGCAACTACTAATCGGAGAAATATAGAATTTTAATAAAATTTGAACTTTTTATTCCTTGAAGATATATAAAATATTTATGTTATACAATTTTGTCATTAGTTAAATTTAAATATAAAATTTGGACACGCTATAGCATAAAAGCTTTTCCAAATGTTAAAGCGGGAATCTTTCTAATTCTCTTATTCATGGACAATGAAAATCATATTGAAATTTCAAAGAAATTTCATATAGTACCAAAAAATCTCCCTTGGAAAGTACCTTCCAAAAATATAAATGTCATTCCGTACCATTACTTTTTTATAAAACATATAAGTCTTATTATCTAAAGTAATATATTTACCACGATTCTATAATTTTAAAGCACTCTAATGTTTTATACATTAGCCTATCCTTACGTATACTTAATACTAATTAAAAACTTTAATAAACTAAAGCATACTTATTTGGATATTAAATAAATCATACTCGTTATATTTGACCCACTATACGTTATATACATCGTTATATACTAAATTTTTTTCATAAATATTTTATTTATTAAAATTTAAATATTAAAATAAATACAAATCTATTAAAATTAAAAATATAAAAAAAATAATTTAACATTTTATTTATAATTTAATCCTTTTTCCTCAATTTTTTTTAAATGATTTATATTTTAAATTTCCATCTTTCTCAACTGGATGATGAAATCTTTTATAAATCTTTTCATTTCATCGCATCAATTCGTTAACTATCACTTTTTATTTTTTAATGTCAATTACTAACACATGCTCACACGTACATACACAAACATAAATTTAATATTATTTTTTGGCATCTTTACGAATACTGCAATCGTTTCATTTCATGCATAAAATATCCTTATTTCTTTTTAATCCTGTTATTTTCATGTCATATCAATAACGATTAATTGTCATTATAGAAAAAAAAATTCTATATAAAAATGCATCTTTACTTCTACACTTAAAAATCCTTGACGAAAGAAAAAAAAAAGATAATTAAAAGAAAATTTTTATAAGATCTGAATTCTTTTTTAGTACAATTATTTATGTATTTGTTGTTGTTGTATTTCCTATTTTGGACTTAACAGAAAAATCCTCATACATACAAACACATTTACTGAACATAAGAGTGCATTTAGTTACTAAAGCTTTCCACTTTAAAAAAAATTGGAGAGAAAAAAATAATTGTCCAATTCAAGTATGAAACTGGCAAAGCAAGTTCACAAGCAAACATTTACAACTACAACAACAAAACAAATATACAAACAAACACTCAGTCACAGTTGTAGCAAAATATTTAACGTTTTTGTTGTAGTTGTAGTTGTTATAATAGTTCTTGAAGGAATATTTTATAGAAAATATAATGTTTAGCATAACAATTAACCCAAAAGTTCAAAGGTCAAACGCACAAAATTTATTATAAAAAACGTATAAGAAAACTATACAACTAAACCAAGACTAATCTGAACATGGAATTTAATTAAAGAAAATCTAATAAATATTTAAAATGGAAAAAAGTTTAAAAGAATTAAATCTTTTTTGTTACAAAATTGCCTTAAGACAATTAAGAATTAAATTGTTAATTATTAAATGCAACACAGTTTGACGGTGGTTACAGAGGAGCGGGCTTTTTATGATCTATTGGCTTACGTTTAGTCTACTATTTTGGCTTATTGTGCGCTCACTGTTTAAACAAATACCAGACCAAAAGTGACTTCTTTAAATCAATGTCTTTAGGATAAATCATGTTTAGTAAAGCATCCCACACGAATATATGGTACCTTTGGGCACCGACGGCTAAACATTGATATGGTGATGCTCCATCGTCTAAATATTTTTCCTACATGAACTATATGGCTTGTCATTACTTACACCAATTACAAGATGCAGCAAGATGCTGCTTTAGCGTTGAGTGTCCAGTATGGACACTTACAACAGACTCTATCATCAAGTAATGTTTGAAAAAAAAGATGCTTCCATTCATAAAATTTATGAATGGAATATGATAAACAAGCCCATGAGTGGTACAAGAATCATGGTGTGGTATTTATGCAAATAGAAGGAAATCCTCCAAACTGCCTGGAGCTTAGACCAGTGGTCTATGTTTGATTTTACTTTATATTTCCTGTGAAAATTCCAACCAAAAATTTTAAAATGTTTTTTTTTAAAGCAAACAGATTTGGAGGAAGGTACTGAAGATTTGGCACAGACAAATTGTTGAAATTAAAATTAAAATTATGTGGGTAGTACCCCTACATGATCCTATGTGGATATTCAATTATTAAAATTTTCTTCTATCTCTGAACCTATCCGTCCTTCATTTTGTCCCGTAAAACAGTTCCTTGAGAAGTATACCCTACCGAAAGATACGTTTCAACTTTACAAAATTTATTTTTAAGAAATCTATTCCTTTCAAATCTGGTTCACTTATTTTAAATAACCAACAACATGAATACAAATTTCCATCCCATATTTCAGCTACAAATATATATAAAATATATTTATGTTTGTGTATATGTGTAAAATATAAACATTCATTTAGTTACAACAAACATGTTCTACATAAAATCTTATTTAAACGGTTACACCACAGGAGTCGGTCGGTCTGATACGACAGGCGACATAGAACGTGATGTTGTCAACATTTAAAATCAAAACGAAACGAAACCAAACGATAAACTAAATCAAATAGTAAAGAGGTGAAATGTGAAAGATTTTGCCCAATTAAAAGCAATGAAATTGGACATGATACATATTCTTGCAGCACCATAAACCGGAAGGAAATACAACTACTAACAAATCGAGAAGAGTAAAGTAAAATAAGGAAGAGATGAGCAGTAGTTTTAACCCATATTTTATTGATAGTTGTTTCTTAGTTATTTTGTGCTACTTAGATTATACTTTGGCCGCCATAGTGGTTATATATTTTAGGCCATAATATCAATGGTTTCCAAGAGTGTAAAGCAATTTTTAAGATTTTTTTTTAGTTTTAATATTTTTTTTATATTTTTCTTAGTTTATGAGAAATAAAATTGTCAATATTTTTTGTTTTTAATTTCATTGCAGCCTTTGTAACACAGAAATAGTGCAACAACAAAAAAGAACAGGAGCTGGAGCAGCAAAAGGAAAATAAATACATACACATATATACATATACACATAAGATACATAGAAAAAGGAAATAGTTTACGATGCCATACGAAACAATGCACCATTCACAGCAGCAACAGCACCATCTTCATCATCCAACATCAACAGCAAATGGTGTATTCGATTCACTGAGTTTACAGTTACGCGATGCTGAAACCCGTCGTTCCGAAATCGAACGAGCACATCAAGTAAGTGCAAATACTCATTCTCCACCCATCTACTCTTTTCAATTTGAAAACATCTGTTGTTGTGAAATTTTTTGTTAATACCCTACTCACCTTCTTGAGGTATTATGCGTTTTGTGCAGAACTTAATGGTGAACAGAAGAAATAGTGTTAATACCACCTTAAAGTATACCGACTTAGAAACACTTTCTGAGTGGATTTTAACGATATACGTCTGGACGGTTGTCTGGCTATCGATCCAAGTAATATGGTGTTCACTACATACATGTTAAGTCACAATTTAAGACATGATTTTGTTAAGATAATTTTTGGGGGACCAAAGGCAAAGCATATTCACAAGGAATCCTGGTTAAACTCATGTTTTCCAAAATATTTTTTTCTTATATATTATATATAAATTCTTTCTTCAATCTTAAATCTGAGCCGATTTAGACATATTTGTCTGTTGGAAACATTTACACGACTAGACTAATTCATCGAATTCAATATCCAATATCTTTTTTTAAATCAATAATATCGGTCTAAAATCACAAGATGTTATAGACCGATATCTGGGACAACTTAATAATTGATTGAATTTTTTATATTGACTATTTCTATTGGAATCCACACCAATATTTTTCCATTTGTTTTAAATATATGAAACTAGATTGTTGCATATCGGACCATATTAGACAATAGTTCCCATATAAGGAACATTTTTTCCGGTAATAAAGGTTTAAGCTTTTAAAGCTCTTAAATAATGAAGCATTTCAAAAAAATCTGGCAATAACAATAATATTTTTGGACTTAATATGAATATGTGTGGCGAATTTCAAGGACATTAGTTCATCAGTATTTTAATAACATCCGGAATTATTAAATGTAAAAATAGTAGACTCAGAAATATCTGATCAGACTTTTTTCCGGAATCAGTTTTTTATATTTTTTTACAATTTTATATCTTTAAGCAGGGCAAACTTTTCTGTGTATGTGGTTGAGGGTCCTTAAGATTCGGTCAAGCCGAATAAAGTCTTTTTACATGTTTTCCTTATAATTTGTTTCATTAATTGAATTTAAAACACAATTGAATTGAATTGAATTAAATTTAATTAATAAGAAATTTTCTACTGGAAATGATAACTGAAAATATATTTATGTGTGTGTGTATGTATTGTTATAAACAGGAAACCTTGGCACAAATTCGTAATCTTAGCAGTTCTGGCGGTCGTCAAGATATTGAAGCCATTGAAAATTTGCAATCTCGTGCCAGAGAACTAGAGAAAAAGGTTTGTATTTTATCTTGTCTCTGTATTTAATTAAATAATTATATTTTTTATCTTAAAAAAATAAATATTTCAATCTTCTCTTTTTTTCCTTTTCTTTTCTATTTTTCATATTCTTGTCTTTGTTGCGGTTTTGTCGCTTTCTGTATTTTTAGGCTGCATTGGAAAATGTGCGTTGCGAAGAATTACAAATTGAATTGTCAGCTGCCATGAAAACAAAAACATCTCGTTCGAGTGCTGCAACGAGTGCTGTTCAAAATATTGCTTCGAGTGGCACCTCAACATCGGGTACCAGTACTTCAGTTACTTGGGCACCCACAATAGGCCATCATGACGATCAGGGTTCGGAAATTGATATAATAATGGCCAAAATTGAACAGGCACGTTTATCTCTAGCTAATGTATGTTTTTTTCTTTATGTGATTTATCTTCTTCTACTTCCTCTTCGATATCGATATGCATTTTTAGTGGTCACCTGTTGCAAAAACCAAAAGCTAATTTATGCATTATAAAAATTTATATTTATTTTCATTCTGAGCACATTTTTATTAACTCTAGAATGGGGAAAATATAACTTCGTGAAATAATCAAGAAATAGTTGGGACTCACAGGGAAAAATGTGATCAGTGATTAAAACTATTCTTACGAAAATGTAAACATTCCGCCATCTTAATTTCCGTCTAAATTTAAAGATGAATAAAATTTGGTTCAGAGTTTTAGACAAATGAAATGATTTTGTCACCGTTAAGATCTCTTTCGGATATATTTCACATCGGAATTAGTTTGTGAATGCCCGACATCACCTCAATAAAATGCTGATATTCCAATCTGAAGTTAGTTTCTAGTAACACGGGAAGGTTTAACTCTTGGTTATGAGGGTAGACCATCTAGAAAGAGAATAGTTCACTTTCTGCAAATATATTATGAATATCAATCTGAAGTTAATTTCGGTATGGGGTCATTCTAGTAACACTGACAAGGTAAACTCGTGATTATGAGACAGAGGTCAAATGAATCAAACCAAATCAAATGATCATACTTCATTCTGGACCCCTCGAGAGTGACTCTTATCTTAATAACTACTGATCATTGTGTTTTGGGTTCTCGTTCTTTGTAATTTAATCTTTCTTTTGACAAGCTTCTGTAAAAGTTGGGTTAATGGGATGGAAGTGAAGATTATTTCATATTTTCTGTGCCAATGCCACTCACTAGACACTGGATCATCTTTTAAGAAGTGAGATCTCGAGTTATATCTCATAGCTGTGACCCTGTTGAAATATCTTTCTAACATTGCAATTCTATACTCATCTATTATTACTTTATAAATTTTTAACCCAATTAAAAATTACAGATTTAATTCAAAATGTAAATAATTTGAATTGATTCAGTCCCATTACACAGCGAGCAGTATAGGTTTTTTGGAATGAAATCAGAAACTTTTGATTGAAGGAATTGATTTGGAGGAGATGGTTGAGTTTCAAAATCATTTTCTAATTCAATTTAATTTGATGAAATTTGGTATTTTTATTATTATTATGGACCCAGGACGAGGCAAACATTATGGATATGATATTCTAAAATGATGTGGTAAATTATGCAAGGGTGAGTCTATTGCTTCTCATAGGTCCTATACAAACCGCCTTCCAAATATCTTTTTGAAGAGCAGAAATCTCACATATATGTTGGTATTGTAATAATAATTGGTCAAATTAAGATAAATATAAGCAAAAATCGATAATTCTCGCAGCTTCTATGTCAAAAAACCACCTCTCCCCCCAAAAAACGCATAAATTTCACAAAAATATTAGTGTCACAATAGTGTACCGCCCACTTAATAATAAATTAAAAAATAACATTACACAATGCTCGCTCATTGATTTTTCGTAACTACCATTTATAATCAACATTGTAGTGTAGGGTATTACATAGTCGGGCATGACGTTTACATTCTTACTTATTTTTTATATGAAATTTATATTTTTCTAATAAGTGTTGTTCATTCAATCCAACCTTAAAACCTGATTGAATTTCTTCCCATAAAGTAAAGGGGCAAAAACATTTTAAATATCTTTATTTGAAATCGAGTTTTATCTAGGAAGTGTGCACTAACCCTGAACACAATAAAATCACTCACTGCAAAATATTGTGCACCATTTTGGACATCGTATATGATAATATAATTTTATTACCTTGAACACTTCATAAAAACCCCAATTCACTTTAAAATATGTTTCAAAACTAAACTTTGAAAATATATTCTCATTTTTCCATCACCAACACCCATTAAGAGAGCTACAACTATCACAATTTTTTTTACTGCAACAATAATTTTAAAATCCTTGTAGATAAACATTTCAAAAACTTCATTAAAAAGGATACAAAATTTTTAATTTCATTTAAAAAAATTAACACATTTAATTATTTTTATATTCACTATTCAGGATAATCGTGTTTTAGCCGAATTAGAAAATCCTAGAACCTCAGCTGGTCTGTCATCAATGCCCACAAGTTCCATATTGAATACAACAAATAGCGAATTTAAAACCATATCAAAAACAGGTAATTTTGTCTTACGAAATGTTTGTAACATAATTTATGATTTATTTAATTTGTTTTAGAACTTGAAGAAGAACTGAATCGTTATAAAAGAGCTGTACTTGGTGGCAGTAGTGGAGTATCCGGTGTGGTGGGTAGCAGTCCCTATACCGGTTACTCGTCCGCTTTAACTTCTACCCTACCAAATGGCGGTGGTGGTGGAGGTGTTAGCGGTACCGGTACTACCGGTGTGGTTTCAAGTCATTCCGTTACCACATCATCGGTACATGGTCCCGGATTAACATCCATATCGGCCCTTGTGCCTAATTCAATCGGTGGCATTTCCTCAAGTCTTAGTAGTCATGCTATAACGGCTGCATCTGCATATGGAGCAGCCGGAAGTGGTCCTGGCACATCCGCTGTTGATAAGCTGTTAAGTGGAACAAGTGGAATCACTGGCATTCCACCATTGCCGGTAAATATTCATACGATGAAGTCTATGCCATCAGCATTAAGTCAGGTAAACTAAACAAATTCCTTTCCATATCCCCTTCACATACACAAAAATCACTTCAAATCACCTATTAGACATTCAAATTAAATCTAACAAACAAACAAACAAACAATCATACATTCTTAGAACTTGTATTTCATTTTATTTAATTAATTCGGAAAATAAAACTAAATTAATCATTTTTATTAATCGATAAAAACATTAATTACGAAATTAAAAAGGAAAACTAAAAATTCCAATTAGCTTAACATTAACATTGACATTAACATTGACATTAACATTGATATTAACATTGATATTAACATTGATATTAACATCGACATTAACAGCTAATATTCATATTAACATTTTATTGTTCTTGTGCAGATTTAGTTTCAACGTTCCATGAATTTCATTTGTAAAATTTGAAACATTTTTTTAATTTTCAGTCAAGTATTGGAATTAAAAACAAGGTTTTTGTTCAAATAATTGCTTAAACAAACTAACTCACTTTATGTTTTTTTAAATATTTGTTGTTGTCTAAAAAACATATATATTTTGGCTTTTTTGCACGTTTCATAAATATTTTTTTATTTATTAAACTTAATTAAAAGATTTTTTCTTAAAAGTTATTTTCAAAAGAAAAAAAACATTTAGCTATTTAACACATAATACTGTTTTTAAAAGCATTGGTTCAACGTTTCTTATCTAATATAACCACTGCACAGTGTCTCGAAATTGATTTTTAAAAAATAATTCTGTTACGTTTGAGTTATTTGAATAAAATTCTACATGTTTAGAGCTAAGAAGTTTCTGAGTTCACTTGAAGGAGTACAGACACCTATCTGATACTAAATATAAAATTTGTCATGGAAAATTCTGATAGGACCAGGGGAGGAATACTCCCCATACAAAGCAAATATTGATTATCGAATATCTAAAAAACTACAACAGCGAGAAAATGTTCATATTTTGTCCTAATGACTTCCACAAGGATCTGTTTTACTAGACAAAATGAAAGACGGATCGGATCAGGGGGTAAGCAGCCCCCATACAAGGCAAATGTTGATTATTGAATATCTAAAGATCTACTACAGCGAGAATTTGATTTCAATTACTTTTTTTAATACACTTAGATTTGTGATGTGTGAAATTTTTCTCGAGATCAAGGACTGAGGAAAATTTTTGTGCAACAAAGCGCAGCGGTAAAAGTTAGTTTTAGATAATAATTAAATAGTGTAAAAAATGTAATAGACAACTAAAAATAGTGCAATGTCAAAGCACGGTGGTGAGTCGACCGGCTTGTACTTCATCAGAAAAGTTACTTTCTTGTTTGTTGATCAGCTGATCTTCATGAATTTCAATCATTAAACATTAATTATAATGTTCTATAAAATATTTTTCTCCTCAGATTTCTATATTCAGTTTGCATTATCTTTGTAATTTTTCATTTAATAATGACATATGATATGAAAATTCTGTTAATTAGAATAAAAATCTGTTCATTTAACGTATTCTTTCGGCAAAGTTCTACGAAAAATTTCGTTATTATTACCAATGATATTTGGTTCAGTATATACATTTGGATTAATATGTGGCAAAGATTTGGCCACATGAAATTCGAGATAATCTCCAAAAAAATATTTTCTGCCGTATAAGATTTTGAGTATTGAGTATATAATAGTAATAGTAATAATAATAATAATAATAATAATAATAATAATAATAATAATAATAATAATAATAATAATAATAATAATAATAAATAATGATAAAATAATTATAGTAATAATAATAAACAGCTAAAAAATTTAAAAAAAATCAATTTGGGCACACTGTGCACTGTTGTTTGAAATTTCTTACTGAATTTTTCCACCATTATTTTCACTTTTACAAACTTTTCTATTTGATTTTGGAATTGGACACTGAAAATACTTTTAATTTTCATCGGTTCTTCTTTATGAGTTAAGCTTGTGATTGTTTTTTTACAAGGGAAATCTCTATAGAAATATGTGATGATCGCTCCAAATATTATATTTTTCTTAACATTGCAAAGTAGAACGGAATAGTTTTTTGATCAGCTGAATGGATTTGAATCAAAACTTAACACAGCAATAGCAGAGTTTTGATTCCATGGATCTTCATGGCCAGAGTTATAGAGTTCTTATTAAATTTCAAAAATGGTTTTATGATTTTTCCGAGACTTAAACAAATTTTTTCTTACATATGTTATTTATCTCTTTTAGTTTTCGAGTTAACTTTCAACTTTTTAAATATACATATATCCAATAGTATCGTTCCGATTTGCAAACTTTTTTAATTTCATTAAAAATAAATTTATTTATTAAATAAAAAACAATTTTCAATTTTCGATTTTTTGGTCGAAAAAGTGTTTCCAATATTTCTCATCTAAATTAAAAATTTTCTTAAAAAGATACATGAAATTTATATTTCCTTTAAAGATTTCTTTATACAGAAAGTTTGTATTTAAATTTTGTGACGAAAAACCTTATGAGGCTAAATCCAGACCCTCTCGAATTTAACCCTTTTTAACTTTTAATTGCGTGTTCTAATATCATGTAATAGTTTTATTCAGACTTCCGATTTAAGTGGTCGTTATAAAAAAAAATCCCATGTGGACCTGATTCCATACATAAATCAATTTAAAGAGCGTACATTTTACAAAAAATGAGAGAATTGTGAACATTTTCAATATATTATACAACCCGGAAAAATAGTTTCAAATTTTACGAGGATTGGTCCATAACTTTCTTAATCCCTTGTATATGGTATCAAAATCTAATGATTAATTAATAATTCGAGAACAAGTCTTTGGTCCATTATCATACTGAGATCCCCATCTGTTTATGATATATGACCCCATAGCACTTATGGCTGAATTAAAATTTGACTGATCTTACAAAAAAGATTTTCTTTCAATACTTCTTAAATTAAGTTTGAACTCATGCAACAACTGGACTTATGTTTATTTTTGAACAAAAAATAACGCTAATTCTTGGAACATTGTTTAACTTATTTCTCATATAAGACCCCATCCAGAAGTTTCGGCTTAAGTACTTTTAAATATCGGTAAATATTCAGTTTTAGGTCCGATCTGAGGCTCTTTTAAATTATTTTGTTGTTTGGCACAATTTTTATGAATTGCGACACATTTATGATTATTATTCTCTTTTAATATATATTAAATAAAGAAGTAGGAATGCTATATTCGGCTATGCCGAATCATCAATACCCTCCACCACAATGAGTGTAAATAAATACGTTATTTATCGTACATACACGTTCACATGCACTCACAGACGTATACATTATATACAAGTTTATCATAAATATAACACGGAGCACTTAAAGAGTAATAAAATTGGTTATATTTTTGGTCATAACTTTTTTCTATGGAACCGATTTGGATAATTTTTGGAATAATAATAAAGTACAAATAGCCTAATATTATGGCAAAATTGTATTCTAATTTGTCGATTTATAAATGACAATTTTAGGAAAAATGTTTAGAGGATGTCTCAGATATCGGTCTATATATATAATATACTGAACCGATTTTGCTAATTTTAAATAGGAAACTTCTTAGGACTATAACAAATACCCATGCCAAATTTCATTGAGATCTGTCAATTATTGTGGATGTGAGGACAACAGACAGACGGACATAACTAAATCGACTTAGATTTTGATGCAAGAATACATATTATGGGGTCTGAGGTGATTAGTTCTTATGCTTTCACACAGAATAATAAAGGTTATATAACTTCTTCAACACTTGTGGTGCTGGAGGGTATAAAAATAAATATATATAAGAGCCAATCGGGGAAAAGGTTGATAATGATTTTGAAAATTGCGTAAATACGTGTGGTGAATTTAAAGAACATCAGCCAACATTCCACTATAATTCCCATGGGAGACCATAATTCCGAAATAGATTTTTTCCTAAAATGTAGTAGTGGAAATAGAGAATTTGGACAGCCATTTCTCACTTGTACTTCAACGTACTATAGAATCACTGATATATTCTTAGGATCAAACAAATAAGAAATAATAAGTAATAAATTTACCTCTATGAATCAATTGATCACCAATTACACCTGATTATCTTTTAACATTTTCTATTGAAGTGAAAATAATGGGAGGTTTATTTTGCTTAAATTGCAAAAATATGGGAAATTTAAACCGTAATAAAATTGATGATGAAAGGATTTTAAATGTTATCACTACATTCTGGATGCACAAGGATTTTCTCTTTTCGGAACGCATAAGAATTTTATATTGATTATATTGATTATATATCAATATAATATATTGATTTCGAAATTAATAAAAAATTTAAAATCACTTATTTTTATACCCTCCCGTTTGTCACAGTTTTCGGCTTAGATCCCAAAAGTATATATATATATATATATATATATATATATATATATATATATATATATATATATATATATATATATATATATATATATATATATATATATATATATATATATATATATATATATATATATATATATATATATATATATATATATATATATACGTTGGCTTCATAAACCGTCAAGTTTATGAAGCCAACGTATAGTTAATATATATGATATGTATATCAAACGATTGGAAATGCTTTCGATAATTTTGCTACTGAAATCCATGGCTCACATATTAGCAAAAAACATGAAGGTACCTCAAACTTCTTTCGAGTTTTTTCTCTTTTTTAAGAACCTAAAATAGTTAGAGACTAAATTTTTTACAGATAAATTTCAATGAATCCGTCCATTACTAATTTTTGCCTCGAATTTTGTTTTTGTTTTTTTTTTTTAATTTTGAAATCGGCTCATAGATAACTGAGATATTAACAATTCTTTATTTTCTTGTGGTTTTTGTTGGATTTAGTATTAAAAACAATAACAATGAAAGGCATAATTTCGACTTTTCGAGCGTTCTATTTAAGCTAGAGACATAATTTTTGTACTAGCAGATCGGAAATAGTAAGGAGAAGTTTTGAGTAGAAATCATCACAGTAATCGGTCCATTTGTTTTAGAGTATTTTCCAATATTTTGAGCCTCCTATGGGATATATGGATAAAATTGTAATGCAGAAAAAAGTTATTTTTTCTAAATTTTAATTTTTTAAATTTTCGAAATCGGCCCATAAATAGCCGAGTTATTAATTAATCTTATATAGTTATACTAGTATTGTTTTAGTGAAAGCGAAAACTACTCGAGAATAAATTTTTGCATGCATATTGAGTGCTCTAGAGAAACAAAGTTGACTATAAAGGCTACAATAATGGCTGTCATTTTCTCCGGCAAGCGATGATATATGAAAGCCTATTTATACAGGGACTGAACGTTATATGTTGAGTCCGATTTCAACATTTTAACTTGTTTTTTTTATAGAATTTTTCATTTTCGAAAATTTTTTGTTGTTGTTTAATTAAATTCAAATTTATAATTTCTTTTAATATTTCGAATGTTTGTACAATTTTGCTTTAAGTGTTTTTTTTCTTTTCCTTTGTTTCCTGTGAAATTTTGTTTTATTTAATTGAAATAAAAATAAAAATAAATTCCTTAACGTGTTTGCATGTTGTGAAAATGTTAAAATTTCAATTGTGTTTAATTCAAATGATTTCTAAAAATACAACCAACAAAATTAATTATTTATAAATTTTCACATTAAATTAAACTTAAAGCAAAACAATTTCTAAACGGCGTCTCGACTGACAGGCATAAAATAAAAATGAAATGGGTACAATTTGGGTTATTACACTGAGAAAAAACATAACAGAAAGCGGAAATCGTTTTCTTAATTATATTAATAGCAATTTATATCATTTCGAAGGTCAAGATTTGTAATTCAAGTTGTCCTCAAATAAGAGATCAAGACTTTGGCAAAAGTCTATTTTAGTTATTTGAAAAATTAAAAATTTTTATATCCCATTTAATGCTAATGAAGAAGTACTGCGTACAATAAGTTTTTCTCTTAAGATTTGAAGTCCATTATTTTATATATTTTTTTAGTCAAATTTAGCTTTGCCAGTAGTCTTATTCATTGGTAGTACTGCGAACTTCATGTCAATCTATTCTTCGTATAAAGTCGAAATTCGAATTCCAGAATAAAATTTGCGGAAAGTAAAGTTTTGTGGAAGTTAAGTTTTTCTACCAAAATAAAAAGATTTTAAAACTCTCACTTCAATGACTCTTGAGATATTTGTAGGACGTTCTAGTTCATTTGCATTGTACTGTTTACTATATACTTTTTTGCATCATTTTCTACCCACATCCCAAATTTTATTAAAGTATTCAGTATGATAACTCTAAAAACCATTCATATATATATATTTCTAAGCCGAATATCAATAATGAAAAAGTAATGCTTCTATTTGATGGTATCTGAAAAACTGTTTGAGGAATTCTGGATTGGAAATTTTGACTCAACGGCCATATATTCAAATCCTTACACCTTCAAACTACCATTTGTTTTATAGAACGCCCTTACGGAAATACTCTTAACTTCAAAACAGGTTATCAGAAATTTACTTCAATTACTTTTCAACTCAAATCCAGAGATGGAAATATTAGTGTAATATATACCCAATTTTGCTTATTAATGTGAACTTTTTCAAAAATAGTTCGCTTTTTTATCTTGAGGAGCCAAAGACCCTAACACGACGCACAGTTGTTTCGAAATGAAAGATTCTTAAATTTCATGGAGAATAGATTTCTCAGAAACATGCATCAGATTTTTTTCATTGTAAATTTTTTATATTTTATTTAGGTTGCTCCTTTTCACTACCTATTTTCGATTGGACCAAAATAGAAAGTTCAGATACCTTGGTTAATTTCCAGAGATCTTCTTGACAATAGTCTTATTACGGTCTACAAGAAGAATTTTTCTATTTCCTGTATTTTTTATATTGAATTAGAAAATAGTCCAAAGCAGCAAATATAGGTTTGTAGGTGGTAATTTTTATATACTCCATCTCCATAAGTAGCATCTGAGACAACGGCTTGTACAATTTTCATTAAATTCAACATGCTGATATTGCATTTAGTAAAAACGTTACACAATAAAAAACGAATTTACGAATGGGTTGCGAGGGGTGGTATCCCCCTCTTTTGAGATCAGATCTGAAACCTTTAAAGCATTTTTCTAGGAACTTAGCATATAGATAAAGCCTTAATAAAAAAACTAACAGAAATTTGGATAGAACACGGGAGAGTGGTACAAAAAGATCATATAGCATATCCCTGGAACTGTTAGACAAGATTTCGTGAAACCTCTAACTAAATAGTTTTTCGGATAGGGCACGGCTATGCGATATCACTCTTACAAACTATATAGTTAGTTCGAATATGGCAGTTAGATTTTTTTCAACGAATTATTTAAAATAATCGAATTCTGTGTTACGTGGTTTTTAATATATTAATCATAATAATTAGAAAGACGTCGGACAATATTTTTTCGGAAGTACTTATCTGAAAATTCTGTTGTTGTATTTTTTTAATATAAAAAAATAAAAAATTTCCGAGATTATCAAAAAGCCTTGTGGACCGTGTAATAAATATATAACTTTATTTTACTTTAAAAAGCTTTTTGCATGCTAAACTTGCTCTTAAAACTGATCTAAATATAAGATCCAATAATTTCTTTGGTTAATTTAACATTTTGCATTTGGAATTTGAAAATGTGTGTTCGTGTGTTTAATGGATTGATATTCTTAAGAATGTTTTTCATCATTTTATTCAATATCATGGGCTTTGTATTGTCATTATTAAAAATAAAAAGCTTCAACTGTCATATGCTTCTCTTAACTCTCTCTCTCTCTCTCTCGCTCAAATTGTCAAAAACTGAAATGTCAGAAGTTATATAAAATTATTATTAATTACATCAATTGTCATCAGTTTTTGTTGTAATCTAACAATTGTATTCATTAATTATTTAAATTTAAAATAATTAAAACAAAAAAAAAGATTTAACAAAAAAGCAAATAATGAATAAAAAACTTAAAAAAGAATTTCAATTTGATTTCTCTTTTTTCCATTTGTTTTTTATCTATATATGTGCTGTCATTTTGTTCTCTCTTTTTTTTCTCTCTCTCTTCTTTCTCTCTTCTATCTCTCTCTGTAATTTTATTTACAAAACAACGTGTATGATGATGATGGGGTGGAATTCATTAATGATAAAAAAATAATAATTTCATACTCGTTTCCTTCTTCTATTAAATAAAAATTAAATGAAAAAAAATTAAAAATAAAATATATATTTATTTTTATATATAAATTATTTTTGTTACTTGAATAACACAATAACTACAACTACAATAACAACAAACACTATATTTTTGTATTTATGAAACAAAAACAAAACCAATAACACATTTTATTAAAATTATTTTTTTATTTATATTTCACTTAATTGTACATAAACTATTTTATTATTTTATTTACTATTTTCTATATATAAATATTTTCATTTCCTGTGTGTGCGTGTGTATTTGTCTATATATTTACAACAAATTAAACAAAAAAACAAAAATATTAATCTCGGCCAAAAACCTATTTATATATAATATTAACTTGTGTGTGTGTATGTGTATGTATGCGTGTCTACTAAAAATTTAACAAAAAAAAACACACACACACAAACAACACAAATTAAATATGAAACAAATTAACTAAACCAACAACAAAATTACTGCAAAAAATGAAAAAAAAAATAATAAACAAAACAATTAAAATACAATTTGTACAACGAAAAAAAAAAACAAAATAACAACAAACAAATGAAATCAAATTACAACTACAACTACAACAATAAAACATTTAATTCTTTTTTGGAATGTATGAAATAATTTTTGAAAAAAAATCATTATTAATTGCCTAAAATTATACTATACTTTATGCAAATTTATATAAATATTAAAAATAATAGCGTGGCACAATACAACTATACAATTTACAGAGCACAACTATGCCTATACTCTCGCTGAACTCGCATAATATACCAACGGGCACTAGCAGCTATTCGGCACTCGGTTTAAGTGGCACATCGGCTGCGGCTGGCGTACCGCCTTTGGGTGCTTCATTGACCCATCCCACCTTAGGTATGGATACGGGCACATTATTGGGTACAACTAGTTTATCTGGTTTGGGTACTGGTTTGGCTGGTACTGCTTCACTTTACGGTTTGGGTTCCGGTGTTGGTGGCATTGGCGCTGGTTTGCCAAGCACCTTTGGTCCTCCTCCTCCCTCATATCTGGATATCGGTTCAACCGCCTCGTATCCTTTCACATCGGCAGCAATACGGAATGCGGCGAAAATGAAAATGTTAGATGAAATCGATATACCGTTGGCGCGTTTTGGCAATCGCAGTTCACCTTGCTCACCGATACCACCTAGTACTTGGGGTTTAGATGAATTTCCCGATAGCATGAGTGCCTCCATGATGCATAGTCGTGGCGGTTTAGCTTTAGGACCTCTGGATATGGAATGTAAGTGTATAATGCTATAGAATTGAAATTTAGAGCTTGAAAAAAGTTAGTTTATCCATTTCTTGTATGTGTTCCTAAATGAAAACCCGCTTTTCTATTGTAATGAATTTTTATTCTTTAGCTCGCAATCATAATTTAAATGGAGTGAGTGAACCACAAGTTGATATGTTGGATATACCAGGCAAAGGACGTTGCTGTGTATTCATCGCCCGTTTTCCTTACGATCCACCAGAGTAAGTATGTTTTAAATTCAATATTAACACGGCTGTTTTTGGGCGAAGTTAAATTCTAACAGATACGTTTTCGGAGCGAAGTAGAAGCAAGCTAAACTGTCCTGGTTAAACCAACGTTCCAATTTTACGATTCGAATATGGGATATGCCTTAATTTGATTATCTGCTTGCAGTTGTTAAGTTTCCTTCCCGCGGGAAAAACTAGAGAGTTGACAATCTTTGACCAATTGATCATTCCGGAATGGGAATATCCTGAACTTTAATAGCTCCTTTTTAAGCACGCTAGAAGTTATATTTATTGGGATGATCATATGCCACTTCTTTTCGAATATATATTTACTAATTGGTATATAAGCAATTTGTTACGTTCCGCAAGCGGAAAAGTCCCAATGATATTGTTGAAATCACTGTGGATTTGCGATATCAAATCTTAAGGCTCTACTGTTTTTACCGACGTTTGGCTAACGGTTATATTGATAAATCATATATGTACTAAATTTATAATACTCTCTCTTAAACTGATCACTCTCTCTTTGATATTATAATTTACTATTGACCTTTTTTCTAGTGTTGTTTTATAGTCCATTTTCCGTTTGTTAACGCCAGATATTTGTTATACCAATGGGGCCTCGTGAGAATTTATAGCAAGATCTCGTTTGACAAAAAGTTACGATTAGATGTGTAACTTTAATTCAAGTGTTGGAATGATTTGAACTTGAATCATTATTTTTATTTTCCACATGGGAAACTAACAGGAACTTTATGGATCAAAAAACGAAAAAGGCTTACTATGACTGCTACCTTTTCAACAATTTCAAGTTGTAGTTCCCGACATCGTTTTGACTTAGACTTGACGTAGATCTCCCCAAAAGTCACTAAACTGGTAAATATACCTCAACATAATTTAGGACTCTGAAATTTTGATTTCCCTATTTGAGAGTCAAATGATTGTATAGAATTTAAGGTTAGGAAGACAATTGTTTTTATATAGAAAAATGTAAATATTACTAAAAATACAGGGCCCAACTAAGAATCTATTAAATATATGACACCGGTAACAAATTTCTTTAATTAGGAGTTGACATTTTACAAAGAAAAAATAATTACAATTTTCTCTTATCCATCGCATTAAACAGAGATGCAGAAGGTGAGCTGTCATTATGTGCAGGTGATTATTTATTAGTATGGAACAGTGGTGAACCACAAGGTGGTTATTTAGATGCCGAATTATTAGATGGTAGACGTGGCCTGGTGCCAGCTTCATTTGTACAGCGTTTAATAGGTAATAAAGTATTTTCTCTCTCATTGGAGAAACAATATGATAACTTAATTCATTTAAAGGTGATGATCTATTGGAATTTCATCAAGCCGTCTTATCGACATTGCGTGACGCCGAAGATGGTTCGATGCAATGTGATTCAACATCATTACCCTCATTGCCACCGCACAATCCATTGCTCACCCACACACAAGAGGATTTAGCTAGATTAAGTGAAACACATACAGATCTGGAACATGATCAAGATGATATTAGTGATAATGGTAAGTTAATATTTGTACCCCGACGAAAGGGTTTCAATAAAAATATCACTAATTTCTTTTTAATGTTTCTTTATGTGTAATTTGTTTTGTTACACCTTATTTTTGAAAAAAAAAAAAAAACGTGAGCATGACATTTGTTTTTTGAATTTAAAGATAATTTTTTATAAGTCATAAACGCATTTTAGGCTAGATAGCCTTAAAAGCTAGACTTTTTCATGACATTAGAGTAGCGTTGAAATGAAATTAATTGAATTCTGGGAATTTGCTATAACATTTGAATTATTTTGTTCGAACAGTTCCAGCACCTAAGCACTTGACTTTGGAGAGACAACTGAATAAGAGCGTCTTAATTGGTTGGTCACCACCTGAACCCTGTGGTTATAATTTAATTGACAGTTATCATGTCTATGTGGATGGAGTGCTCAAAGTTACTGTTAAAGCAAATGAACGCACACGTGCACTAATTGAGGGTGTGGACTCCAATAAAGTAAGTCAAATTTAAACTACTTCTAACTGGTGAATGTGATGAAAAATAAGAATTAAATTCTTTTCAGCCTCATCGCATTAGTGTACGTAGTGTTGCACAAAATCGCCAACAATCTAGAGATGCTGCTTGTACCATGATCATTGGTCGTGACACATCTCACATGGGTCCATCGTGTGTACGTGCTACGCATATAACGTGTTCATCGGCTGTCATCACATGGCTGCCAGCAAATTCTAATCATCAGCATGTAGTTTGTGTAAATAATGTCGAAGTACGCACCGTTAAACCGGGTGTTTATCGCCATACCATAACCGGTTTGGCTCCCAGTACTCAATATCGAGTAACAGTGCGAGCCAAACATTTGCGAGCACCCGGTGGCCACCAGACACCAGGACGTCCTCAAGAGGAAGCGCCTGGTGCATATGCTGATTTCCGTACCCTCACAAAAGGGTTGCCTGATCCTCCACAGGTATATTTTCTTTGTCCAAATACTAAATGAAATATTTGTATTTCTATAATTTATTATTGCATAATTTAGGATATACAACTTGAGGCTGGTCCTCAGGATGGTACCATTCTTGTGACATGGCAGCCAGTTAACAGGCCCACCTCAGCGGGGCCTATAACCGGCTATGCTGTGTACGCGGATGGTAAAAAGGTAACCGATATCAATTCACCTACGGGAGATCATGCGCTCATCGATATTGGTAAATTGGGTACATTTAATCCCAGAGCCGTAACTATACGTACTAAATCTCGTGAAGCACAATCGGCCGATAGTGCACCCATATTAATACCAAGTAATATCAATCTAAACCACATAATTTTTGCTTCTATATTCTTAAATAATTTATTTTACTTTTAATTACATTTTAGATTCTGTTCGTAGTGCTGTAGGTAGAAGGGGACCAAATCAAATGGGTATGGGCATGGGTCCACATATGCAACATGGACCTCATGGTCCTATGGGTATGCAACAACAGCAGCAACATATGATGGGTCATCAGGATCCCAATCAAATGCAACAACAACAACCCGGTATGCAACAACAACCCGGCATGCAGCAACAACAAACCGGTCAACAACAAGGTCAACAGGGTCAACAGGTGTGTATCGTATATATAACATTTCTTAATTATAAAGGGAAACATTCATTTCTCTATAACAGTTCAATATGTTATCAGTCTAATTTTGTTTAATTTCAAAATTTTTGTTTCAAGTGTTCATTCAAAATACACTGTAAAATATTCTCCCTCTATCTCTATCTCTCTCTAACTAAAACTTACTAACTTTCTTAAAAGCAAAAACAAAAAACAATCTTTAACAAAACCAACAACATAATTGTTAATTTTTTGTTAACATTCCTTTACTTACACTCTGGCAACTCTATACATAATAATACACTGTAAAAAATACTCTGTCTTCTACTCACTCTAAGAAAAAAACTAAATGAATGTCAAATATGTCATTTTTATGTTTCACTAAATACAAACACAATTTCTATACACTTTTCTTCTTCTTCTTCTAATTGACTACAACTACAATCACAAATAAATATCTCGATTTATTTATTTTGCTTGCACTTCTTTATGAAATTCTTAACGATTTTTATGACATTTCAAATTTCACACAATTTTTCTCTTTCTCTAATTATTTCAATTTCAAAATGTTTTCATTTGCATTTTTATGTTTAATTTTTTTTTACTTCTAAATCATAATTCACAACATTCAAGACTCTTATACCTTTTCTCTCTACTCTACTCTACTCTATTCTACTCTGATCTATACTTATACTTAACTCTTATTGCAAGATACCTCTTTTTTGACATATTTCGATCTATTCTAATTTAAGAGAGTTTAAAAAGTTAAAGAAATTTTGTAAAAAAAAACATGATTATTTATTATATATTTAAATTTATTTTATTTTTTTTAAGAAAAAATTGATTTATATTTTGTCAATTATTGAGGGTAATGATGTGTCAATTGTTATTGCAGTATTAGTATATTGAGAATAAAAATAAACAATGTTGCCTTTATTGGTGATGAAGAATTTCGCCAAGCTGGACCAATATTTAAACTCAGTTCGACAAATTTTTCTTCACTTTTGAAATTGTAAACAATATTGATTCAAAGGCCTTGAATCAAGTATAGCTTGATTTTTGGACATTAGTAGAGACATTGTAATCACCCTCGCCGTTATAATCAGTTTTTAATTAATGTGACCGGATTTATTTTGCTTCAATTCTATTGCAATTTAACGTAAACTTCCCATTTGTGGGTTCGAGTGGAGTAGTTGATAATGTGTTTATATGCAAAATTGGTAGGGATTCCTGAAATACCAGACATAACAGCTTAGAATGAAACATTGAAGAATCTCTCTGGACTTCCCGACTTTGAAAGAAAATAACTTTAACAAATAAACACCCGATTATTAGTTACTGTCGTTACACTATCTTCTTAGGAACGTGGAAGGAATGAGTAATTCGAAAATACGAATGTCATATATTGCCTTTATACCTTCGGCAATATATGACATTCGTATTTTCGATTTACTAATCTTTGACTTTATTTTAAGGAAAAGGTGGCTATTAACTTCCTTACATTAAAGAGGTTAGGTTCATGTGGACTACATGATTTAATTTTGACACAACTATAGAGGACGGTGTAGAAAGTAATTTATACGCCGCCATAGGTGATTGGGATATTGTTTCCTGTGTCAAACGTCTGGCCGACCATAGGAAAAGTGAGCAAACTAGTTGTGGAAGCATTTTATTAAGTTTTAGAAAACTTGTTTTCTAATATGTTTAATTGTGTAGAATCGAGTCGAAAATTTTATTTAAATTAATAAATGACTGGAGTTATGAGTCCTAAAAACCAGTATCAAAAATGGGTTAATTGTAATTGAATTTTCTACTTTTAAAGTTTTGCAAGAATTTAGATCAGTTTTTTTTAATATTTCGGAAAGTATACAGCAGATCTTATTGAAATTTGTCCACTTAGCAAAACAAAATTATTTATTAAACCGAAGTCGATATTTTTACCCAGTCAAAAAAAAATCAACTTGAAATTTGAAGTTCAGACATCCTCGAATTTTAAAACAGTTTTGAAAACCACAATGTCATCTGGTAATTGCTTTTTTCAGGCGTCGAATTACCGAAATCCAAAAAATTTTTAACACAAAAATTCAAATTTTTGGATCTCCCAGGTCTCCGTTTATTCGTCACCTATGGAGTCCAAATCAGGGCAAAAACATACTTAATTTTAAGAATTCCCAAAATTATAAAGCCTTATTGGTGCCAATTTTTATTTCGAAATCAAATTGAGTTGGAACCATTATTGGACCGCCCAACAGCTGCACAATTTATAATCTTCATATTTAAAATATTTGTAATTCAATTCTCTATTAGTAAACTCGTATCCCAATAAAATCGATTTTTATAGAAAAGTTTTGAGTGAAAATTGTTACAAAAATATAAATCAATTTATTTTTTAATCAAAGTCCAATATATTTACACGAATGTTGCAATACAAAATTTCTTTAATTTTTCTCCTCTTCTTACCTGTGTTTCCGATTATTCTATTCTCTAATTCCTTTTTCTGGCTGTTCCATTTCACAAAATTTCTTAAAATAGTAAAACCTACATACACTGAACAAAATTATTTGTCAAAAATTGACGTTGTTTTTTTAATTAAAAAAGCACTCACCCAAATCTAATCAAATCAAATCAAAAACATAATTCAAATGATAAATCACAGTAAACTAATTAATTGCGTTACGTTTGTTATTAATTTATTAATTAAAAACCAAGATAAATCCCCCTGTAATTTTTTTTCTTTAAAATGTATGTAAATTTCCATATGAAATTTAACCTGAAAAAATTAAAAAATAAAAAGTTAATTGCTTGCGTTTTTTTATAAAAATAATAAAAATATTGAACGAAATTTTTTTAAATAAATATTGTTGGCATGTTAATGATTGAGATGAGAAATTAAAAAATCTGTTAAAACGATTAAAAATTTAATTTATTTAACACATAAATTATTAAAATATTAATAAATATAATTAAGAAATAAAATAAATGAAAAAAAAACATCAATTAAACATCAATCATTTTGTGTAAATTCTAAATAAAAACAAACAAATTCCCCCTCCTTAAAATCATCTTTAAACGCAGGCCGAGGGAAGTACCGGTGTATTAGGAGGCCTTTTCGGTGGCCTCTTTTCAAAACAAACACCACAAACTCAGACTCAAACTCAAGCGAATCAAAATATTAACGTAAGTCTATAAACCTCATTACATAATAATACTACTACTACTACTACTTACTACTCTTAATACTTACTACTACATTAAAAAAAAGTAATAATATTAAAACTAAAATTAACACACACACAAATTTAATGAAAATTTAAATATTAATATTTAATAACTATTTTTTATTTAATTAATAAATATTTAAATATTTTTATTGTCACATTTTATTTTTAAAAATAATTAAATTGTGTTGAAATGATATTTAATTATTTAGAAAATAATAGATAAATATACATATATTTTTATTTAACTTAATAATTTTATAAAAAAAAAATATCTATTAATTACTGCTTGCAAAATATTATAAATTCGTAAATCCCTTTTGTAAACCAAATAGAAATTATACGAAATTGTTTTATTAAAAATTCGGTTTTAGAGAAATTTTATCTGTTTTATCCAGTTTTTTATTCTTAGAATCGTAGTCCTTTTTTTAAAAAGTATATATATAAATTTATAAAAAGATTTATAGGTTTAAAATTTAGAGTAAAGTAAATTTAATTAAGTTTAGTTTTAGATTTTTTTCAATAATTTTATTTGAAAAGAGTTTAGCACCGTGCAACAATTAAAAGAAATTATACACCTGTTAAAATTAATTTAATTAATTAATTACTGATTAGTAATTAATTTACTGATTAGTAATGTATTTTCTTTTTGTTTTTCAAATTGTATTTGAATTTCTTTTAACACAAGATTATTTCAAAAAGTCATTTTGACTGCTTTTTTAAAATAAAAATTGGCCGGATTTTTTTTAAATTTTTAGATGTTATTTCAGCATATAAAATTGAAAATTGCATTTGTCTCCCTTCATTTCTGAATATCTATTTGCCGGAAAGCAGTCATTATGACTTTTTGAAAGTTTTTAATGATCAATTGACTAACGTTTAAATGATCAAGGCTAACTCTTCTTTTTCAAATCGGCTTGCAATTGTCACTGATTCGATTTATCGATTTTCATCTGGATATCAATCAGGTTATGCATTAAATTTTTGCTCGAAGTCCATTATGATATTTTTATGACCCCGGAGTATAAATCACATTGACATGAAAACGTAACATTAACACACGTAATCCCACAGATCGCTTATGGTTTCAATCTTTGTAAAGTATGGATCACTATTGCTGCATTATTTCACCTTGTCACAAAGAAATAATTTTCAATGCAACCACCGTATGTTGGACTATCTCCGGCCAATAATCTTCGGTCTACGTATCTTCAACTACTTCTAGGTGCCTTGCTTGCTGTCCTTGCAAACTTTGTGTGAAAGGTACAGGATGCTATTTTAAAGATTATCATATGTAACCTTTTAAAATTATTTAATGGATCCATTATCGATCTTTGACTTTGATAGACTCCGGTGGTTTCTGAACGTAGCATTAACAAACATGACCTCATAGATCGGCGATGGCCATGTAATGAACGTATAGCTTTCCCGACAAATTCCAAGTGTGCAAAACAACTCCCACATAAGAATAATAATAGTAAAATTAAGTGTAGGGTGGAACAGTTTTTTAGTCTGCTATCTATAACGAATCTATAAATCGTCACTGTCACTTCGACTTTGGGTTTCTTCTTTTTAAGACCGACTCTCAATTTTAAACATATGAATGCCCTCCGCCAAGATATGTGATAAATGAAAGTTTATTAAGCTCATCGTTCCGTGAGGAACACCAAAAGGGACTCCATAAGGATTATACTCTTGGGCCATATCAGGATCTTATTCGATTTAGCTAAAAATTCGACCAGTTAGTTTTGTGGGTTACGGTTCTTTCTGTTTGAAAAGATACTAGTAATACGTATCACTTAGATCTAAAAGTTGATTCAATTGAATTACATATGTACGGTTCCAATAACGTTTTAATAGATACAGTGTATTGGGACCATTTATTTCGCAAAAACCGTTCAATTGTTTTCTCTGCTTCCTCACTACCGCTATTTTTACATAAGTCGAAAGAGGATTGATTTAGTCTTCAGACGTGGTCTGAAGCCTTAAATATTTTTTCAATAATATGGATTACACCTTTTTAAATTTATAGTTTACACAAATTTTGAAAATCACAACTCATTTGATGATTTAAAGAAGATTATATAGGGAAATTTGACACAATGTGAATAAATTAAAAATCCTGTTGTATAAATCGATTTTTCCAAATTAAAAAAATAATCTGTTGCACGGCGTATTCGTCCATAAACTCAAGGTCTAGTTTAGGATTTTTAACACTTACTCACACACAGATACATTAATAAACACACTCATAAAATACTCTTAACACTCATTCAGAAATCATTAATTTCATTCAGACCGAAACTCATTTTTTCCCAAATCATAATGTAAATTGAACATTTACATGTAAATAACGTTAAATTACACTGTAAAAGAAATATACTTAAACATAAACAACAAACACCGTAGAACAGTAAATTAACAAAACTTTTGTAACATAAACTTTTAATTACTTTAACTTAGCTTTGCCTCTCTTTTATGTTTCGTTTTTGTTTGTTTCTTTTTAATTTTCGCTTTAAACCTAACCTAACCTTACTTTTAGTTTCATTTCCCTCCGTTTCGTATCGTTATCAGTTTCAAAATCATAAAGAAATTTGTTTTTTTTTAAATTAATTTTCGCTTTGTTTTATTTCAAATATAAACTAAACATTTTCATTTTTTATTCAAAAGAAAATAAAAATGAAACAGAAAATTTATATTTCATGTTGCTTCAACAACCGTAAAAAATATTATTTAACAATTAAAAAATAATAATAATAATAAATTAAAAATCACTAACATGAATTAAAAAAAATTAATGAATAAATTAAAAACAAATAAAAAAATTATCAAAAAAATTCTATTGCTTTAATCAAAATTTTTCCAAAAACTTTATTCGGGTTTAAACGAATTGTTAACGATCAATGTAAATGTTAACACAACCAAATAAAGGGTTATCCACCGGGTCAACAGCAGCAACGTATGATGCGGCCACCAGGTGTTCAGGGTATGCAGCAGCAACAACAACCTTATGGACCTCAAGGGCCTATGGGTCCACAACAGCGTTTCCCGGGACAAAGAGGTCCAGCTCCACCTGGTCAAATGCAACCGGGTGGTCCAATGCAACAGCAACAGGGTATGATGCCCGGTCAAATGCAACCTGGTATGCAGCCGGGTGGTATGCAAGGTGCTATGGGCCTTAGAGGTCCTATGAATCAGCAACAACAACAGCAAATGCAACAGCAGCAACAACAAATGCAACAAGGTCAAATGATGCCCGGCCAACAAGGACTAACACCTCAACAACAACAGCAGCAGCAGCAACAACAGCAGCAGCAACAACATCAGCAGCAGCAACAAATGGCTGCAGCTGCCCAGAAAAAGCCCCGCTATTTTGTTGCCATGTTCGATTATGATCCCAGCACAATGAGTCCAAATCCAGATGGTTGCGACGAAGAACTGCCATTCCAAGAAGGTGATACTATTAAGGTAAGTCGGCAAATTAAAAACTCTGTCTTTAGAAAAAAATTTTAATTTATTTGTTGTACCGACAAATTGGCTTGACCATATTTTTTATTAAAAAAAATAATAATAAAAAATAAAGAAATTGTAGTTTTGCGTTAGGTTTATTAAATGGGGCTTTTAAAAAAATTTAAATGAATAAAATTGCTAAAAAATTATTTGTAATAATAAAACATTTAATATTAATTTCTCTTAAAAAGTGTTATAGGCTGTAATTATTTAATTTAATTGATAATTTTGTTAATTAGAGTGTTCCTTTGCCTTCATATGTTTCACAAAAAATTAAAAACTACAAATGAAAACCCTATTTAAGACAGCGGTTTTATAAGGTGGCAACACTTAGCAAGAAAAAAAAACAACATCGATTTTGAACAGAAATCGCATAAGAAATAAAAATTCCTAATCATAATTTTACAATTAACATAAATTTTAAAAATTACAGAAATTCATTGTTTTCTTAGGACCACTGTAAGACTAATATATATGTGTACATTACATTAATTGATGAGAGAGATTATACCCTAAATACACAAGATTAAGAACCAACACAAACTTTTATTAGATTTGTTAGTTTCACATGAGCGAGAATGTCCTGATAATAGTGATTCTCACACAGCCATTACACTGGTATCCCATACGTGCAGGCAATTAAGCAGTGTCCTATCAGCTTATTTATAAAATCGGGTTTTTAACAAGCGATTGAATGAAGCAAGAGGTATTTAGTTGTCATACAGGGAGTCAGTTTCGATCAATAATCAAATTAGATGCTGAAATTTTCAGCTTAAGAATGTTCTAACATACAGTGGTATGTTAGAACATACCAGAGTAAAAAATAAAATTACATTATCCTGTTAAAACACCCATTAGCTTATTCAGCTCATTTTAATATGATATTCTTAAGGCTTTCCTCTCACCTAGATCTCCCCAAAGTATCTTTGTAGTTCTGACAATCTAGCTAAACTCTTTGGTGTACAGGTATCTAGATAATTATAGGTCTCACTAATCGCACGTACATCCGCTTGAAGAATCGTATTGTGGTTTAGTGGTCGGAGGGATTTTTCCGGTTTTAATTTTTCAATACAAAGACCCCGTCCCGTTCTAACACCATATTTTTAGCCATCTGTATATAGGCAAGTCCCCCAAGACATATGTGCATGATTTCGTTCTTGTATCTGCTTTTCACAATTTGCGTCAACCCGCTTCACAGGTATCTTGTCATATGTTGCGATACTTTGGATTCTGGTGATATGATTTGTTTCCCAGATTTATCCACTTTTCCATAACCTGGAGTTGATATGCCGTAAGTACAATCGTATATTTTCCCGAATTTCTATGCGTAGGATAAAGCGTATTAGTGATGTTAAGTCGAAACATGTATTACATGAGGTATGATAACATTGCTGTAATACACGCAGTTACTTATCTCTTTACCGAATATTGGAATAAACTGACAAGTAAAGATAAATAAAGATGAAATTGTCTTCCTGCTTTAAAGTCAAATTTCTTTTATTTTTTAATTTACACAAAAATTTCTAAAAAAAATCGATTTAAATTGAAGATAAAGGAACATTCTAAAAATTTTCACTAATTAATTAGAATAATTATAATAATGGAATGATTGTTAATTATTTATAATAAATATAATATAATTTATATAAATATTCGTATGTAGTTGGTCAGCTAATTACAAATACAATAACAAAAAGTAATAATTAAAGTAAAGTCTATATAAAACCCGTTAGTAACAACTAAAAGGTAAGATTAGACTAAAAAAAAATTAATTAATACAAAAAAAAAAAAAAGAAACAGAGAAAACCTGAGTGGAAAATAAAACAAAAAAACTGTAAAAGTGTTTGAACCCGCTTTAATTATTTAATTAATTAATTAATATGCTCGATTGGTTAATGCAATTTAAAAGATTAATAATTAATTAATTGATCGGTTAGTTTAACATTATTTTAAATCATTTAATTAATTACATTTACATTAATTTCATCATTATTTTATTATTAAAATAATTAGAAAAAATAATCAGATTAATTACGATTATAATTATTATTATTATTGAACACCCATCATCCATCATCCCTTAAATATTATTAATTTTCTTAGAATAGTGTTTAAATCATTAAATAGTTAATTAACTTAATTATATTAATTAAGTATTAATGCTTTAATTAGTTTTAGAGTTTAAATGTAAATTTTTTCTTGTTAAATATTCAATTGCAACATTATTTTTATATTTAAACAAATATTTATTACAGATATTTATACATATATAAATGTTTCAAATGTTATTAATTATTTAATTAAATCTATAAAATATAATTCAGAAATCATTGCGTATGATATTTCTCATTTCACTTTCAATTATCTTTTCTCTTTTTAATGTATCAACAGGTTTATGGTGATAAAGATGCCGATGGTTTTTATTGGGGTGAATTACGTGGACGTCGCGGTTATGTACCCCATAATATGGTAACCGAGGTTGATGATGGCTCTGGTCAAATGGGCCAAATGGGTGGCCAGATGCCTCAACAACCGGGCGGTGGTACGGGTCAAGTAATGCCTGGTCAAGTTGGCACACAACAGAGTATGCGAAATGTTAGTCGTGATCGTTGGGGTGATATTTATGCAAATATGCCTGTAAAGCGTATGATCGCCTTATACGATTATGATCCACAAGAATTAAGTCCAAATGTTGATGCCGAAGTAAGTATTTGTTAGCGAGATACTTTTTTCTTTATTATTTGTCTTATAGATTTAGAGAAAAATAAAAAAAAAATTTGATGTTTAATTAGCGTAAAGCAGCCAGTTCCAGTGTTGGTGGTGGTGGGATATTTGGGGGATTTTTTAATACTTTATTGCCTAGTTTTGCCCAAGACACAACGACAACACCACGTTGGGTGAGATAGTAATTTTTGCTATAGATGAAGTATTTGTAAAGAGGCTAGAAAATAATTTGTATTTAAATGTGTGTTTGTGTAATTGTGTTTACCAATTTTTCAGAAAGATATCTTAACTCCAATTTTTTTCGAATTCGATTTAATATATTTATTTCAATTAATCAGATAAATAAAAATTCTGGAAATATCAGTTTAAATAGCAATTGGACGTCTTCAGACATTCAATAATTAATATGTGATTCACAAGAAGGTGATTAGGTCAAAATTTTAATACTGATATTAAATAATAAGGTTAATTTCTTCTTGACCTCTTCGACCCTAAACGTTTTACAGTAAATCGTTTATATAGAAAAGTTTTTAAAATAAAATATTTTGTACTCTCGCTACAATAGTCCTCTAAATATTCAGTTATTAATATTTAATTTGTATTATTTTTACTATTTATTTTGTTCGGTAATTTCTCTCTATATCGGAATGATTGAGAGTATTTTATTTAGATTCGTTTTCCTAAACACACATAAAATTCGATTCGTTAAGAGATCAGATTACGTTTTGTAAATCTTTTCACTTCTATATATTTTGCATTACATTCTGCTCCTTAATACAAAGTATATAGAAATGAAAAGATATTCAGAGATTATTTTTGCATAATCCTGAAATGTTATAATAATATTACCAGATTTGTTCACAAAAATCCCAACTTTATAATAGAGAACTAAAAATTGTTGTTAGTTTTACGGCCCCGCTTGTATGAAAACAACATTTCTAAGGAAATGTTGCCAACACCAATTTATTCGTTAAGACGAAAACAGCACCAATTAGTTAAAGCTCGATTTTTTTTCTAATTTTTAAAAAAGATTATTCGAATTTTTTGTTATTAAAACACCATTTGAATTTATTTCTTTCGTAAAATTTATAGCAAGTGGAGTTGAGTTTTAAAACGGGTGAAATCATACTTGTGTATGGTGATATGGATGAAGATGGTTTCTATATGGGTGAATTGGATGGCGTTAGAGGTTTGGTACCATCGAATTTCTTAGCCGAAGCGCCTGATACATATAGCAATCAAATGATGCCTGGTGGTGGCCCTGCAGGACGCGGTGGCTTGGCCAGTCAAAGGGGCAGAGGTCAAGGGCCGGGTGCTAGAGGACCGCCACCACCTCCTCGCGATAATATGATGCCTGGTATGGCAGGACCTCGTGGTCCCCAAGGAAAAAGTAAGTAAAATTTGTGCAGATTATTTTTCCTTTCTTCTTTTATACTTTAATTTATTTTAATTTTTTTATTCATGTATAAAAAATATAAATATGATTTTAAATTTATTTCTTTAAATTTGATTTCATGTACTTCTTTTTTTTTAAATTAATTTAGCTAACTGTATATTTGTAAAATATTTAGGTTTTATTTCTTAAAAAAAAAAAAAAAAAAAAAAAAAACAAATCTTTTGTAAAATATGAAATTCGACAAATTTATTTTAGAAAAAATAAAAAAATGAATTGGTTTTTATAACAAATGATAAAACTATATTCAGAATCAGGTCTCTCCTTACTTTCTTTGAACAAATTTAGGTCTTTAAACAAATATAAAATTTTCTATCTCTAAAAGAAAAGTGGAACTAAAAAAATATTTGGAACACTGCAAAAAATTATTTTAAACATTTTCAACAAGATTTACAAATAAAACTTTTCAGTAAATATTTATTAATTTATTTTTTGTGTAAAATACTTAATTTTGAAATATTGTTTTTTATTTTATTTATTTTCTATTTTTAATATTTTTTTATTAATTTTATTAATAAAATAAGTAATAATTTCGGCACAATATTTCTGTAATAATTTTTTTCTCAATATACATATGAATATAGTTGTTGTTCTTGTTGTTTGTAAATGTTAACTAAAAATTTAGTAAAAAACTTAAAAAGCAAAAACAGTTAAATAAAAATGGTAAAAATTTAAACTAAAACATTTTTTTTAGTTAAAATCATCTTCATTAACTAAAAATACGAAGAATTTTGGTTTGTTTTTCGATTTCATAATAAAATTTTATTATTTTACATTTGAAAATCATCGACATTTCTGTCTTTTACAATTCACATTTAAATGTTTTTTAATTATTTAATTATTATTTTTATCGTGTCCTGTCTGTAATTTAAACAAAAAAAAAATATTTAAAATAAAAACATCTGTTTATGTGTGTGTGTTTATATTTTTTGTTGGTATATTTATTAAAAGAAGAAAGCATGTGATCTCTTTTTATTAACTATAAAAAATAATAACCGTTATTTTCTTAAAAAAAAACAAAATTTATACTTAAAACAATTTCAAACATTAATGTTTCAATTAAGCGTTTTTTATAAAAAAAAACATAAAATTGAACACATTTGTTTTGAACAACCCTGTTATTTATTATCTCCATAATGTTGCCAGATTAATTTAATTTAATTGATAATTTATTTAAGATAAAAAAATATTTGAAAACCAAAATCATTTTAATAATAAATATAGCAGGATGATAATAAACATTTTAGATTATAAACATTAAGTATATAATTTATACGAATTAATATGAAAAGAAAGTTCATTGGGTTATTTAAATTGATCATGTCATATTTCTTTATAAATATTATTCTCCAAGACAAAATTTGTTCGGTTCGTAATTAGTTATACATTAAAAAGTTGAAATGTTATATTCGTCTATGCCTTAAAAAAATTTCCCCCTTACACCATATACATATATCTATGAAGTTTTATCAAAATTAACAAATTAATTGATTTTATATATTAACATCGAAAGATTCTAATACGTACAATATTATTTCACCACAAATGTTCAATTTAAATAAAATGAAAAAAAAAGATTCAGTCTTAAATCAACTATGTTCAACGTTGATTTTGTCTTTTCTCTATGCGTAGAGAAATTTAATTTGTACGCATATTGGAAGTAGGGTTCCTCCACAGGAAAACATTCGAGGAAACGTAAATCCCCAGAAATTTCTATAGGGAATTTTAGGGAAGTTATTTAAGTAGAAAGGGTATATTGCTTCTGTGTGAAACTCCAAAAGTTATCACCTAAGCATGCAATGAAATTTGGCCTGATTATTTGTTATTGCTCTAAGCAGTTTCCTATTTCGCTCCAGTAGAAAAATAGTTAAAGACTGATATCTGAGGCTAAATTTAAAACCAAAACTCATTTTAATCGGTTTAGTGAAATATATTTGTGTAATATACTCCCACATATGAATATAACCTCAAAAATTGTGATTGTTTAATCTCGCTCCCATACAAGGACTTCATTCTGAGTTATCTTTCAGCATATAAAGCTCTTATTTATGGAATAGTTCCATTTAAATTCGCTAAACTATTTTCTCACTGTCTTTATTACATTTTAATAATTTAACGAATATTTGTTCCGTATTTGCATGTAGGTCCCACATTAGGCCCTATCCAGGAAATTATACTATCAACATATCAAATGATATGTTGATAATAAAGAAGTTTATCCTTATAACTTTGAAAGTTTAAACCCCATAAGAAGTCCATTGTATGGTGTTATGGGGTTTAAAATAGGATCTTTTGGTGGAGGGTAACAAAAACATGCTTGCTTGTGCTTTTTATCTCTTACGATTTTTCAATTACTAACTGCATTTGAATTTTCAAAATCATCAAATTCAAGAGATATTGACCTGATATTTTTTGCTCATGGTCCTGAATTATGTCTGCTATAATGAAAAATTTATTTGAAATATAACTATTTTAAATAAACGAAATTGTTTACTCTTTTTCATTATATTAAAAAATTATTATGTCAGAATTATTTCAAAAACTGGACATATAAACCATTTGGATTACCTTTTTGGTATCATTCTTAAACCAAGTATAAATATAAAAGTTGCTATATACTTATTTCTAAGGCAACTTCATTTGATATTTCATTTGAAAATCAAAATAAGAGTGGGCCGATTTATTTTCAGGAGTATTTAGCTCCATATATTACGTTTGAATCTCATAGAACCTCTTCGGCAATATCAAATACACTTCAAATCTTCAAAATAATGTCAACATTAAATCTAGAGAATCTTATAAAATGAAAGGAGTCTATTATGATATAATAATTGAGGGAAATAATTTTCAAAAATCTATTTTAAGAGAACAATTATGACAATGTGCAATTACTCAGGTTTCGAACATTACAGTTTCTCTATTATTAATATTATTTAGATATTTTTCTTACATTTAAATAGAGATTCTTGTTTAATCGGAGGAATTCTTCATGATCTTTAATTATAATTTCTCAAACTACAGAGTTTTTTACATTTTTAAATTATTAATTAAGTTTATGTGGGAATGACTTTGAAGAAATATTTTCCAATATAAATTTTACTAACAATTTTGACTTTGATCAATTAAACGTCTAATAAAAATAATATTGAGCTGTTTCTTAATATAAAAAATATAAAAAAAACTAAAACAAAAATTTTTTCTAGTTTTTAATAATATTTTGCATGTGAGTTATAATTAGTTTAGTTTGTTAATTATAAATGTGTACGTTTCACAACCAAATATTACGTTACTTTACTACACTGAAACAAATTATTTATTAACTCTCATCTGGCAACACTTTTCCTCAGCAAATACACTGCAAAACAAAATTTTATGTACAAAATGTTAAACCAAATTTTCATGAAATCGATATTAACACCAAATATAATATATGGAGCATATAAATTTCCTTTCAAAAGCAACAACAAATACAATAAATATGTTATATCGAACAAAATTTTTACATATTGTATTATATTTTTTTATATATATATAAAACAACAATAACAACAACAAATTTTTAAATTAACAGCTTCAAGCACTATCATTTTTTACAAAAAAAAAGAAGAAAATCGAAATTAAATTTATGGAAAATAAAACATATGTATTAAATAATATAAAGTTCTTCTTCTTTCTTATAAAATTTATCATAAAAAATTAATGTAAAAAATTTATTTAAAACAAAATTATTAAATTAATTATGTAATATTGTGTAATATTTATATATATACATAACTCTCAATACTATATATATTATATATCATTAATAATATTTTAAATATTATAAAAAGAGAAAAAAAGTAATGAAAACTTAAGTTTTTGAAAGACAAAATACAACATTTTTAAAGGTAACGTTTTTTTCCAACTTATTGTTCAATATTTATTATTCGTATTTAATTATAAACTACACTTTTCTTCTCTACTATAGATTTCCTTGATTTTTATACAATTAATTCTTTTTAATTATTTTTATGGATTTTTGTTTTTTATTTAAAGCTTTTTATATATAAAATATAAAAAAATAATTATTTTTTGTTTAAATTTATATTTTTTTAATTGTATATTTATGTAAAAAGTTATCAAGAAAAAATTATTTAACTAATTTTAAGAAATTTTATTAAAATATGATAAACTTGCGGTGAATTATATAGAAAATAATGATAATGATAATTAAAATGCACATGACAGTCCTTTAGATGCTGGTGTGTTTTGTCTATATGAAATGGAAATAGTTATAAATCTGATCACATTTTAAATTCGAAATGATCATTTTATAGATCGGTTTTATCTTTAGGTTACAATTTAACAATAACAACAATAACAAATTGGTTTCAAATACAAGCAACAAAATATATTATTTTATTTTTTAAATTCTTTTTGTTTTCAAAGCCAAAAACAATACAATGGAAGAAATTTTGGAAAAATTCAATTTTTATATAGAAAATTCTATTTACTATTTGATTTGGTTTCATTTTCTTCTTATTTCGTATTTTTTTTAATTTCTTATCTTGGAAATTTTATTCATTTTCTGTTATTTTCTTTTAACAAAAAAAAAACAAATTTAAGTTTAACAAAATTATTTTGTAATGGTCTGCTGTGGTAAATGTGAAGTCTTTATGTTATATTTGTTGCTATAGATGCTCGCCCTGCTTCCCCTACACTGTTAGACAACACGGGCCACCCTGCCCCCGATCACCAAACGCAGGTAAATACTCTTTCTTCTTTACGTTTTTTCTTTGTTTTTGTTAAAAAAAAGACAAAAAAGAAATGCATTTTTTAATTTATTTTTTAAATTTTTTATTTCTGTTTTAAAAAATATACGTTACGTTTTACTATTTCTTACTACTCTAACTACTTACTACTGCCATTAAACTCTAACCAAATTTATTACCTTATTTAGTATTGAGAAAATTAACATCCAAAATCTTTCCCCCCAATTAAACCTCCACTCACTTTTCAACTATAAATATTTGTTTTTTTCTCAAAATCAATACACTTTTTTCAACTGTATCTTAAAACATTAGTTTTTACTACTATTATATTACAACTCTGTCTCTGTTACAAAAATAATTAATATAAAAAATCAAAAAAAAAAATTGAAATTCATGCATTAGAAATTTAATTATTTAAATTTTATGTTAAATATTTAGTTTCTTCACTTAAGTTTATATTTTTTTTAATGTTAAAACCCATCAAATTTAAGTTTCAAAATTTGTTTGAATAACAGAAAATACTTCAAAATTCCTGTAATAAAGAAACTCTTTTAAAACACCATTAAATTAATATTAATTGTTATTTTAAATATAAAGAGTACAAAAATAGTATTTCCAACACCACATTCATTCATAATTTTGCTTTGCATTTCCAACATTTTTATATTTTGAACACATTTTCTTCATCAATTTCGCTATTCAATTTCAATTTACAAACTAAAAAAGAAGTTCAAAAGCAAAAAAATGTTTTAAATATTTTATTTATTAAAAACAAAAATAATGAAAACAAACATAATTTTTGCAAAACTAATGAAATCTTACAAAAAATTTTAATATTTTTATGTATAGCTAGCAACATTTTTATCAATCAATCAATCAATCAATCAATCAATCAATCAATTAAACAAATACTATATATTGCATATAAACTAAAAATGGTATAGAACATATTTTAATATATAAATAATACAAAATATATAGAAAAATTAAGTTAAACTTAATCAAAGTATTTAGTTACAGCACTTAACATTTAAAAGAAAAAGTATTTAATTATTTAGTTTAACAAAACCAATCAATTAATTATTTAAACATTTAATTTAGGAGACATTTTCTTAAATAAAATATATATTAAAATAATAATAATATAAATAACAATCAAAACATAATAACATTTCACTATTTACCAAATACAACACTTAACAGTTATAATTTTCTTTCTCTTTCTCCCAATTGTTATTTAACAAGGAGTGTATTCAAATAAGTTCATAAAAGGCCTGTGAATTTCACGTGCGTTTTGATAGTAGTGTAATTGAAAAATAACAAGTAAAGTTAACAATTAAAGTTAATAAAGGAGATATAAGTTTCCTACAAAAAAACACTTTTGCAACAATTTTCTATAAAAATGTAGAAAAAAGAAATTTGAAAAAAAACCCATCAGCATCAGAGTTAAATTATCTGTAAAATGACCGTTACTGTAACAGGGTTGTGTTTTCCGAAAAGTTTAATGCAAAGGTTAGTTTTCTAAAATTACTGGATTTATAATTTACGTGCGCCCAAAGTCTTAGTGCACATATCTTTTCAATTTGAATTCAAAACGCTAAAACTTGACTTTAAATGAAGTCTATTTAGCAATGCTCAATTGTCCGTCCTTCTGTCGATTAATGGAAAGGGATTTTTTAAAGCAATCCGAAAAGGGTTTCACTCAACTTAATCTGGCATCATTACCTAATGTAATATTGAAAGTAATTTTGTTGTTTCCCTAAGCACAGCCTATCAAGATCGATTCAATATAAAGGAACTTACAGAGCTATTTCTGATAGACCAATGTGCTTTTAAAGAAAAAAAATAAATGAAATTTCATGACATTTCGCATTATTTTATTAGAACTTCTAGAGGAGAAAATTAAAAACTGTAATATTTTCGAATAGTGTATTGCAGTTTTGTGTCCATCAATTCTTATCATACACAGTAGTTAAGATGCGACCTTTTCTTTTTATGGTTTTTATGAATTTTTCTCAACTTGCCTTGAGAATGGGTTCAGGACATAATACAATAATAATCTTTTTTATCAATCGTACAAGAAGGCTAAATAAAAGTTAGGATTCTTTCATTTCAATTTGCCTTAAGGATCTGAAAAGTCCTTAATCCTACCAGACAGTTTTTGCATTTTTTAACAATGAATTTGCCTTGTCGATGATAATTTTCTTGTTCATCACCATGAAAATAATTGTACACAATTGTCATATACCACCATAGTTGGTTGGGTAATATCGGAGTGGGATTTGATGCTCATAAGAAATTAATGGGGTTTTTTGCTTATAAAAGTCGTAAATATAAAATGATATTAATTTGTCACGATTTAGTCTTTCTGTATTCTAAAAAGATGTGCCATATTGTACAGGATCAGATCGTAATGTATAATAGATACCATTAAACCGTCCTTCCAATAATGACTAGAAGGACTTAAACCTCATTCATACATTTATTAGTCTTTTACTAATTAATCAAATTAAATAAATATAAATAAAAAAGATGTGAGAAATTTCACGACGAATATTAATATGATAATAATCTACTGCATACGTGAGCATAAATCGGAAAAGCTAAGGTTGTCCCTGAATCGTAGCTGCAAATTATAACCGGGCTTAGAGGAGTTTCACATTGTTATTTCTTTTATTTTTATATATAATTAATATAAGAATTAACGTTATTTAAACATAAGTTTTCGTTTACACTGGAAACATAATGGGACATTACTTCGAATATTAGAGTATCTGAGTTTAGGCCTGGGATTCTGATAGGAGTATGAGCTTTTTACGTTACGAAATACTTGTTTAAATACACTCCATTATTTTATATTACACATAATAAACTAATAAACTATAATTCATATAAAAAAATCTTAAAAGACCTCTTCATATAAAACTTAACTCTAATTTTCCTTTCTACTATCATCATTCTTTGTTTTTATATAAACTTTTAGTTCCTTATGTTTTTTTGCATTATTTGCTTTTTTAAATTTATTATTTCATTCTTTTAAGTTAAATTTCCATAATTTCTTTATTTAAACTATAAAGAAAAATCAAACAAAATAGAAACCAAACAAGGTAAAAAGTACACAAAAAGGGAGTTATTTAAACCAATTTGACTCTCCTTCATTTGTGAACTTAACCTCAAAAAAAAAAGAATGTCACATTTGTTAACCACCAAAAAACATTGCCACCACATTACGAATATAATTCAAAATTTATTTAATCAAGAAAAACATGCCACACAAAGCAGAGCGAACTTAATTTCTCTTGTATTAAGTTTTTTTCTTTTTTTATTAAAACGTATTTTCAGTTCGTTTAGTTTTGAAAAGTTATTAATTTTCTCAAACATCATGTTCATAAAGAATCACCCAAAAATAATTTTATATAAAAAACTCAAATCCGTAAAAAATAAAATGTCAATAATAATTTTTGTAAATAAATTAACAATTTAGTACAAAATTTACCAAAAAAATTGTTAGTGTAATTTGTTAATATTTAAAAAAAAAGTATACTAAAATAAATGCTTTAATTATATATATTTATAGATGTATAAATTTTTAATTTTTTCCTTCTTTATTAAAAAAACATAAATAAATAGTTATAGTATTTGTTGTAATAACAATAAAATATTAAATATTTATTTTTCTCAACATATATTTTAATTAATAGAGCTTTTACTCTCGTACCTTTTAAATAAAAAAACCAACAACAATAACATAATTTTTTTTTTAAATTTAATTAATTAATCAATTAAATATTGGATGTAATTAAATGGTGTATAAAAAATTTCTATGTGATTCACTGTATGTGTAAAAAATATATCTTATTTTTTTAAATTTAGTTATTATTGTCTATTAGAATACAATTTGTTGTTTCCTTTTTAAATAAATAAATCATTTTATTTTATTATTATTTTTTTGTAATTTTGCTTTTTTTATAACCAACAAAAAAGCCAACAAAATTATAGTTTAAATGTGTTTGTCTATTTAAATTGCTAAATTATTATGATTTTAATTAATTTTGAATTTATTTTTTTTTAGTTTTAATTACTTTTCCTAATTTCTATTTGATTTTTAAAATCCAACACAAAAAAACTCCATAATATACTCCAAAATAAACTTTATATATCAAATATTGAAAGGTTTAAGAGTTATTAAAACAAATAATCATTAATTTATTTTGTTTAAATATTTATCAATTCTAGTGAGTTGAAGTTGAAGTTGAGTTGAAGTTGTAATCATTGTTTATTGTTTAATTAACCAAAATATATAATAATCATAAATAATAGCTTTTTTGTTAGATTTACCTCATTTTGTACAAAGTTAAAATTTGTCAAGCATCAATTTGACAGCTGACAAAAAGTTGCTAGTTCTACATATATTTAAAAAAATTGTTTACAAATATTTTCAGAATATTTCTTTCTACTCATGGTTTTTCTTCTATAAATAATAAATTAAATTATTATTATTTTATTTTCAATTTTGACAACGCTGTCTATTTGTTACCACGTTAATGTAATAAAAAATGTTTGCCGGATTTAATAAATATCAACGAAATACAATATTTTATTTTTATTGTATTTGTTTCCAATTATTCAGTATTACTGAGATGAGATCGTTTTTATTAACGAATTTAGAAATTTAAATGTAGAAAATTCAAAAATGTTAGTTTGCGGAGCAGAAAAAGAATGTTTTTTAAATAAGAAAACAGAATAAATTCAATGATTCAATGATTATTTCAATTAAAGAGGATAACTGCGGGAACCCTTTTTAATCCTTTCACTGATAATAATTGATTAAGTTATATCCAACACCACCATAGGTAGTGGGGTATAATTTGTTTGCGCTGAAAAAAAGTATACATAAAAGTGCACATTCTGATTTAGCGTTGTACATCCATCTTTCCGACTGGCTGCCCATGAAAACATTATGTACACTCTACAGATCGCGAAATTGTAAATATATCGATGGCAATTGGTATTGTATATTGTAATTGGATATGATATGTCCTATATTTCTGGTAGCTCCCAAACAAATGTCCTCCTAGAATGGGAGTTTTTGTTCAAAAGCCTAAAAACGGTTTGTATGGTGATATTTCATTGTTTAAGGTTAATAAATCCAGAAAACATTTACCAAATTTTGCGAGGCACTTACTATAACCCCTTTGCCGAAAATCACCTCAAATTGCGTAAATCTCTCTTATACGTGAGTCTCTAAATTATAGTTCGAAAACTTTTACTTTTTCACATTATCGATATTTGTTACACATACGAATTCAAAATGTGGAAAAAATGCCGATCTATGTTAATTGCAAACGATACCTTTTCTTATACATACCTCAATTTGTATTTCTCTTATCATAACATGATCTATTTTTAATCCCTATTGAAATCGTAGTGAAGTGAATACTTTTTTGATCATGTTACCACACCACGAGCTCTGGTGTTGTTATTTATTAAATTTTCTTATTTGCTTTTAAATTAATAATTGTAACGGGCAGAACTTTAAGTATCTTAAGACTCCCTACTCTTGTGTTATATTTGAATGAAAATTGTTTTTGACTTCAAAAATTTTACACTGAATAGAATCTTTTCTAATCGTTTGAATGTTAAGTTTGTGATTAAAGATACATTAATGAAATTTGGCACGCATCATTATTTTGGCCCGAACACGAAGCCTATTTATTAAAATATTTAAAAATGATGTGGCAAATTTTTAGAGCATTAGACCATTATTTCACGTGGCTAAGATGAATATATAAAGTCGTATATTTTGACATTAAATCGTATATTGTGAATTTGTTTTTGTTTGAATCGGGTGCTTATAAATTTGAAAATAAGCCATTTAGTCCAAGGCGAATTGAATAACTGATATAATGAGGCAGTTGCTTGATTCACTCTAATTGCATAAACGAACATTTTAAAATATATTTCCCAATAACAAAATGCAAATAAATATATTTTTCTTAAAGGGAACTAAATATTTATTTCGCCTTACTTTTTACGTTTTTTTATTAAAAAAAGTTTTTCTTATTCAGATTTAAACATATCAAGCTAATATTTCAAAAAAAAATGTAATATATAAATACATTCATTTATAGCTGATTTTAATTAATTTCACTATTGACATCCTTCACTTTAAAAAATTCTAATCACTTATTTCCAGTTAAAAATACTTCGATATATTTAAATTAAATTTATATATGCTAAATATTTTATAATTATAAATCACACAATTCATACAAGGCGAATTGAAAAGGTAAATATCAAAGGCAGAGATAAAAAAGGAATTTTTAACACAAGAACAAAACTGGATATGAAAACAGTTCTTAACCGAAATAATGCTGAATTAATGTCGCATTTTTTCTATTCAATTCGTCTACAAGAAATTATAAATAAATTATTTAATGTAAACACTTAAGAAACTGAACGTGATGTTTACAATAACTAATTAACAATCTCCTTATGACAGGATATCTTTTTTTATTTAGAAACCATGAGTAGAAATATAAATTAACTCATAAAATAATAAAATAATAAGAAAAACAACTTATTTATTTGCATAAATAAAAAAACGATAATATTATTTCACCTTTAACATCATGAATTTGTAGTTAAATTTTAAGAAAAGTAGTTAATTGGCGCCAAAATTTTGAAACAAAACTTAAACACATTTTACACATTTCTTATCATTACAACAACATGAGTCTTTCTTTCCATTTTGTGACAATCAAAACAATTTTCAATTATTTGAATGAGAATTAAAGAAAACAGAGGTTAATAAAAAAGGAATTGAAAGAGAATTGAAAATGAAAATGTTTACCCTTGAGTGGATTCCTTACTTGTGTTTATCTTTTTGTGTATCTCTCTGTCTTTCTCCATTTTGTCATTTATATATTAAAAAATATATATTTTTCTCCTAATTAAAATTTAATTAGTTCAAAATATAAATAATAATTATAATAATGTTCTTTGCAATCCCGCAACCTTTTTTTTAAGTTTTTGTTTACTTTGTTTTCTTTCTTTTAACAATAATAATTCAAATAAATAATATATGTTTTACCAAGTTCTTTTTTAGCTAATTTTTCCTTTATTTTTGATTATTAAAAGTTTGAATAAAAAACTGTTGAATTGTTTTTTGAAAAAAAAAAATCGAAAGAGTTGAAAAGCGAAAATTATGAAAATTAATGAAATGTGTAATATTTTACAGGGGATGATCGGCCGCGGTGGTAATGTTGCTGGCATGCAGCAGCAACAACAACAACCTTATGGTCAGCAACAAACGCAAATGGGACAACAGCAGCAACAGTTACAGCAACAGCAACAACAAATGGGTGGCATGGGGCAAATGGGTCAGATGGGTCAGCAGGGTATGATGGGTCAACAGCAGCCAATGGGACAACAAGGACAACAACAAATGGGCCAAATGGGTATGATGGGACAACAGCAACAACAGCAGCCTGGTCAAATGGGCCAACAGATGGGCCAAATGGGTATGATGGGTCAGCCGCAACAGCAACAGCAGCAACAACAACAGCAACCACCTCCCGTATCACAACCCTCAGGCGGTTTATTATCCGGTGCAACTAGTTTGCTCTCGGGTGCTACTTCGGCTGCCACCGGTGGTCTATTTGGATCGAAACAACCACCTAAACAAGATCCAATGCAACCACAAGGTGGTGCGCAGCCAACGCAGCAAACATCAACCGGCCTGGGAGGATTATTTGGCGGCGGGCAACAACAACAACAACAGCAGCAACAACAACCCCAACAACAGCAGCAGCAACAACAACCACAAGTGCCACCTCAAGGTCAACAGCCACCACCACAAAGCCAAGGGCCCGGTGCTGGTCTGCTTGGCGGTCTCAAAGGTATCGCCGCAGCAGCGCCGGGTGGTGATGTGCTGTCGAAAGGTAAAGATCTCTTTGGCAAATTCGGATTCGGTTTTGGCAAATAACCCCGGTCATATTATAGGTCGTTTTTATATATATTATATTAATAATTATTATATATATCAAATTAATTACTAATAATTAATTCATTAATTAATTAAAAAATATTGAAAATAATAAAAAAAATTAATGAAAATCCACAACCAAAAAAAAAAAAAAATGACAACTATAACAGCAATATATGACAGTAAGATAAGGTTTTGAAAGAATTCATTATTTTAATGAATTAAACGACTTTATGAAATTTTTGATGAAACGAAATTAAATCCTTTTTTCTGAAATATAAAAACATTTAGAAGAATCATTTTTTATAAATCTCTTCAAAATGTTTTTGTAAAAACCAGTGAGTTTTTATTTTCTAAAAATTTCTCTTCTAAAATTTTCTTTTTCAAATTTTTTTTAAATTTATTTTTCAAGTTTTTTATTTCTTTGTTAATTTTTCTTGTAAACTTCTCTTCTTAAATTAATTAACGTAACACGGACTGAAATTGATTGAATTTAATAGTTTTTGAATAATCCCTCATTTGATAAATATTTTATTTTGCCATTATGCTGTCAATTGACAAGATCTAGACGATTATTTTATAGAATTTTGTTTGACACTTTGATGCGCAACAAAAAGATTGTTATTCTATTCACTATTCTATGGTCTAGTCTAGAGATAATTCTTTTGCCTATTTTTGTTTATAGACTAGTCTAGTCTAGTTTATAGACTAGTTTATAGTCTAGTCTGTAGACTATTCTATAGCCTAGTCCATAGCCTAGTCTATGGACTATTCTGCAGTATATACGATATTTTATAGCTTCGTCAATAAAATATTATAAACTTATTTCATAGACTGCTCAACAGCCTAGTCAGTAGTATAGTTTCTAGACTATTTTAACGCCTAGTCTATAGTCTAGTCTATAGAATAATCTATAACCATTAGTTTATTATAAAATTAGTTTATTATAAAAATATTGATAAAATTTTAAATAAATTTATAAGGCTACATTTGCTTTACATAACATTCCAAAACATGATTTTAAAATAAATAATAATTTGTAAACGTTTTTTCATATTCGACCGATATTGTCGATTTGATTTGAGTAAATTTATGAAATTGAAATTTTATAATTATTAGATTGTTTCAAATAGACACACAGTTTGACATATATGATCAAGTAAAACAAGTATTAGAAATTTATAACCACCGTTTGGTATTTTTTCTTTACTTTAGAAATTAATGTTGCCACACTTTGTTGTAAAATAATCGGTAACTTATTAAGTTTGTTGCTCATTTATGATTCATTATATTCTCACTATTTTAAACTTTAAAAAATACAAATAAAATTTGTGTTAATTTTCCCAAATTTATAGAACCTTTTTAAATTGTTTTATTATTTTTTTATAAATAATAAAATATAGATATTTTTCAGCATATTTTGAAACCTTAACTTACTTATGATAATAATAGTAAATAATATATAACATAGTTGACTAAATTTTTTATTAATTTTAAATTGATAAAAAAATAAAATCTGTACTTTTTCCCTTAAATTAAATTAAAAAAAAACACAAAAACAAATCCCCATCAAAAATAATCCTAAAAGGTTTAAGAAAAAAACAATAAATTCAAATCAATACTTTTGCAATAAAATTATAGATAATTAAAAAGAAAATTATTTATTCCTTCGTAAATACTAAAATATAAATAAATTATATAAAATATATTTTCTCTTATTTTGTTAAAAAATAAAGAAAATAAAAACAAAAAATCTAATTCAACAAAATCGTTGTAAAATTTTAAATTTATTAAAAAAATCCCCCAGATAATGAAATGCAATAAAATATTTGTTTAAACAAATTTAAAGTTAATTGATAAAATAAAATAAAATCACCATCATTTAATTGATTGTAAACATATTATACATACAAAAATTATATTATATTATATATATTAAATATAAAGTTATATTAAATAATAATGATAAAAAATGAAAAAAAAATTAAAATTTATAAACATATTAAATATTTACAATTATTTGTTACGCACATTGTTAAATTTGCTACTGTTGCTGACCAGTTTATAAAAAAAAATTATAAAAAAAACTATAATTGAGTAAAATACAAAAAAAATATATATTATATATAAGAAAATAATTTAAAAAAAACCTATACATATAAATTATTAATTTAAATAAAATTAATAATATAAAACCAAAAAATATATATATAAAAATTATATTAAATCTACAATTTATTAAATCAAAACCAAAAAAAAAACATTAACACATTAAACTATAAAAAACATAAAATACATTCAACCAAAAAAAAATAATAATAATAAAGTCTTATAAAAAATTCAAACTTATACATTATTTCTTATACATAATTACATACTTATATGGAGAGTGAAAACAAAAACAAAAATATTTCTTAAAAGTATTAAAAAAAATTATTTTTCTTAAATTATTTTTTTATTTTCTATATAAAAACAATTTTTCATTTTAAATTTATGCTTTTTATATATAAACAAACTTTCCTCATAGCATATTAATAACAACAACAGCAACAAGAAAACTAATAGCATAACTACATAACATTTAACTACATTCAAAATACTACATACTACTAAATTATTTATACTTACTACTATTTACTACAACTATTAACATTTAAAATTTCAATTTACTCAAAAATTATTAACTCAATTTCTTTTCATCAGTTTTTTTGCGCTTTTTTTCCTCTTCATTATTTATTGCAATTTTCTAAAAAAAATTATTTAGTTTTCAAACAATTTTACATTTAAATTTTTAATTATGAATTAATTGAATTTAAAGTAATTTAAAGAAATTAAACTTAAATATGACTAAAATAATTGACAAATATGTATGAATCTACAGCTACTTAGAAACCATCCAAAAACTAATATAATAAATAGGGCACTGCCGTATTAAAAGTTAAATATATAGAAATATTTATAGTGAAGAAGAGAAAATAATAAAAAATAATTATACGCTTTAATTAAATATGTAATCGAATTTCTAAAAAATTTCTTATTAAAATTTGCTTTAAATCGGTGTTGTAATTATAGTAGAGTTTTTGTTAACTTTCGTTGTTAACTTTACGTTTTAAACCAAGGGACGCAACTGAAATTAGAATTGTCGGAATTTGTAGTAAACAATTTTCAAATTATGATTTATTGTTTTTATTCCAATTCTTAACATAATTTTTATAGCAAAGTCGCATTTTTGATATAATGTTGGTAAACACAGTCGGGCAGAATCGATGTTTTTGAAAATCAATCTGTATCTTTTGAGCAGCAAATTAGATTCTCACGTAATTGATATATATTTAAAACTGTGATATTTCTTCCATTGGCGCATTTATGGGGTTTCAAAAAGTAGAATTTCGAACATTAACAATTTTTAATCGTGTTCAATATGTTAGTTTCTTATCCATTCATAGAAGACACACTCAAAATATAAGTTTACATGTGTTTCTTATCCTTTGTTTTTTTTTTTTTTTTGGGAACTTCGCAAGAGCTTGAGTCATAAAAATCTGAATAAAAAGATTACCATCAATAATCAGAAAATTAATTCAGATTATAGCAATATGGTTCAAAGATTACAGATGAACATAAATGTCGATATTTTTATTTTCTAATAAATTTGTTATAACAGTATTGTAATAACCGTTATTTTTAATTAAATTTTTTTTACCCTTTAGACTGGGCGAAGTAAAAAGAGTTGCCAGAATTTATAATAAAAGAAACTGGCAAAAATAGCAGTTTAGCAATATTCATAATTATAGGCACAATTAATATATATGGTTTTGATACTAAAATTTGGAATTCTGTTCCAAATTAACTAAAATCGATATATTTATATATAGAAGTACAATAGTTATAGATTTTTGACCAATGAAAATGAAAACTGAAAAGCTGTGAGTTAGGTTTTACTAACATCGGTTTGGAAAGTGCAATAATAATGAAGTAAAATGCTTAAATTTTTTGATCGTTATCACTAAAATGGACACAATATTAAGTATCCATTATCCCGTCAGGGTCCTGCATTGGTCGAAAAAAGTACTAAGTGTCTTTGTTGCTTCTAAGGCAATAAATGAGTTAAGTGCTTTATAAACTTTTAAATAATATTTAAAATATTGTTTTATTTTCCATTTTCATTCGTTAGTTACGTCCCCTGGTTTAAAATAAAAATATATCGTTTATAAAATAAATAATCTATTAGTTACTTATACCATTTACCTCTTAACCGCTTTGCAAAATCAAATGTATTTATCTGTAAAATTGTTTTTAAACTAAAAAAACAATAAAACTAAATATAAAAACACCAAATTTTCTATTATTCTTTAAAAAAATGATCTTTAATTTTAAATTATTGAAAATAATTTCTTTAACAAAAAACTAAATTTATGCTGTATTGAAATTTTATCATAAATAGTTCAACATCAAAGAAATTTTGAATTTCCTATTAAAATTTTAAGAAGTAAAATAACAAATCTATTCCTAATAATTTTTCTTAAAATTTCCAAAAGTATGTTAATTTCAGCTTTAACAACTTATAATATAATTTACGTTTAATTTTTAAATTTTATGAAATTTTCACAGAAAGTAAAATAGGCTATAAAAATTCCGATAGGACCAGGGGGAAAAATACTCCCCATACAATGAAAATATTGATTATCGAATATCTAAGAACAATAACAGCGATAATTATCAAATTTGGTCCCAACAACCTTCTCAAGGAACTTTTTTTAAGGATTTTTTGCTTAAAATATCAAATTAAAAAATAAACTTGTTTTTAAAAGTTGAGTATATAATGCTGATATTAATTATATAAAATCCCAGATAATTGTGATTTTAATATTTTAGCAATTAAAAGAGTATAATTAACTTTTTGTTTAACTTTTGGAATGATTCCCAAGTAATTACAAACCATTTCGCAAATATTCTTTTCTATATTTTTGTAATTTTATGATTTTTTTTTTAATTGGAGTGTGGCAACACTTTCCTTTAAAGTTTGTTTACTTATTCCATTGTTTCTGTTACTGTTCTAAATTAACATTATAAAAAGTGCAGCATATTTTTAGGCCACATTTTTTTAATTTCGCTGAATAATTTTTTTAATAAAAACAGTTAAAAAAAACATATATAATTGCAATAACTAAAACCTCGTAAAGTAAAGAAACCAAAGCGAATAGACCAATAATAATTATCAAACATATACAAAATAAAAGAATGTAATATCAAGACATAAAATTAAAATAAATTAATTTAAAAAATTAGAAGAAAATATATAAAATAAAATACATAAAAACATAAAACACTTACAAAATATTTAAATTTACATACATACAAACATAATAGCTAACATTAATAAAAAAAACATTAACATAAACATTATTTTAGGATTTTGTTAAAAATTTTCTTTAATTTTTTTATAATTTAGTTAAATTAAAAATGATAACAATTGAAATTAATTTAATTATATTAACAAATTTTCTTCGGCTTGTAATAAAATAAATTAAATTAAAAAAGAATGAAAATATATGAAAATGAAAATATTTAAATTTATATGCAAAAAATTTCCAAAATTTAGTGCTTTATTTTAAATTAAACAAACAAGTTTCCTATTAAAGCATAATATTATCATTAATTAATTAAAAACAAAAAAATAATAATAATAAAATAAATAAAAAATAAAATATATCTATCTTATAAATTTTATATTATTATAATAATTATAATAATTATAAACAAAAGAAAAACAAAGTAAAATATGAAAAAGAACCTTTAAAACAAAAAAATGCCATAAATAATTATACTTTGAAATGTACCTTTTTTGCTTTAAACAATATAAATAAACAACAAATACAAAGAAATAAATTAAAAAATAAAAAATTATATATATTTATGAGTAATTCTGATGAAATCGTACATAAATTCGTACATACTTACATGAAAAATAAAAACAAAAACAATGCATATACAAACATATTTATAAATATATTTAAAAAATAATAATAATACAAATAAATTAACGAAATTCTATACAATCCCGTTACAGAAACAACAACATTTACTTTAACAAAAGAAAAACCTACAAAATAAAAATCCTTCATAATAGACAAAAAAAATAAAGAAAATTAAGAAAATGAAATCGTTATATACACTGACAGAAATTATTAAATATAAAAAATAAATAACAAAAAACACACTTAAATATTCATTGTAAATTATCAGAAATATTAAAACATACACTACAACAACAACAACAACAAAAATCACCAATAATTCCCTATTTCCTACCCCCCATTAAAATCTCAAAAATTTTCAACCGTTACTTAGTGGTTCCAAAATAATTTTTTTGGGAAAAAAATCTGTAATAATGGAAGAATTGCATATTTTTAAGCAAAATTTGTTAGTTTTAGTTTCAACAGGTGGCGATGGCGTAATACTTATACCTGTTTTTGTAAAACGTACGATCCTTGAGGCACTTGATCTGTCTAAAGCATTTGACAAATTCCCAAAAGAGAATTCGTGAATAATATAATTGGCCTTCGGTCATTTGTTGAGTTTCGTGACTTTAGTTTAAAAACAAGTTGAGTAGCACCAGGAATTTCACATCACTTTTGTTTAACTTTTACCTCTCAAAACTCATAGCGCCTCCATCAGGAATTGACGTGATAACTTCTGCGGACGACTTAAGAGCTTATTAGCTATCAGAGTCGAAGGAATCCAAATGCCGATTGTAAATTACCCGAATATATTAAAGTAACATAGATAACCTTTTTACCTCTTCAAGGTCTTCAAAGCACTAGCAGATTGTGAAAATGTTACATGTCCACTTTTCAATTCGTTTACATGAATTCTCCAGTTTTTCAATCATGTCTCTACATTTCATATGTATGTATTTAGCTGATTGGATGTGGATCTCCATTTGAACTAAAGATTGCCGTGTCGTCAGCTAACGCTGACGCGCTTATTGGGAGATCCAAAGTGTAAAATATATACAAAATTGGACTAAAACGAATACATTATATTTGACCCCAAATATTCGATTAGTTTCAATGCCAAATTTGTACCATATGATCATAAATGACATTTTTGGCTATTTAAAAATCAATAAATTTGAAAATCAATACCCAAAGTGAACAATGTTGGAGGTCGACCTTCAGCTTCTCCAAATCAATTAAAAAACAATTCGGAAATGTCTTGGTAAAATTTCATTAAAAAATATTCAGTAGTTTCAAAATTAGAGAATTTTTTCCAAAAGATATCATTTGGGGCCACTATACCATATTTAAAGCAAAATATATATCAAATCAATTTCACACCAGATTTCAATAATCAATTTAATATAAAAAAAATCCAAGAAAACCGAATAAAAACAATAAATTACAAAAACAACAACAAAACACTGCAAATAATTTTTAAGCATAACGTATAGAAATGTTTGTTGGGCTGAATGTATGAAATGAAATTGTTAAAACAACAACAAAAAACAAAACAGAAAAAAAAACAATAACAAAAATAATAATAATTTAATTAAAACTCTAAACTTATCCCACGCAAACAAAAATCTACAATATTTAGTTAAAATAATTTAATTTTTTCTTTCAATTTTTTTTCTAATTATTTCTATTGTTTAAAGAAAAAACAAACAAAAACAAAACAAATATTTTCTAATTTTTAATACACACAATCATAGTTATTGAAAAAATTTAATAAATTTATTAAACAAAAAACAAAGCAAAAAAAAAAAAACAAAAAACAAATTATTTAATAAAATAAAATTAAAAAAAAACTAAATAAATTAATTATTAAATTAAAAAATAATAAATTTGTTAATTTCCTCGGTTTCTTTTCTTTGTTCAAAAATAATAATAAAAAAGCCAATCATTAATACAAATAAAAAAATTGACAAAATTTCTAAATAAAACTTGAAATCTACCAATAACAACAACAAAAAGTATAAAACAATTTAAAAGCAAATAATAATTATTATTAACAAAAAAGTAAATTCTTTAAATAATTTAATATATAAAAAATAATATAAAAAGAAAACAAAAGAAATAATTATAACAACAAACAAAAATAATAATAAACAATTGTTATACGGTATTATTATACTTTTTCTATAACTTATAATTTATTTATTGAAATAAAACTGAGAAAAAAATGAATAAAAATTTAACAAAAATAAATATATAAATAATTCCAGTTTGTCATAATTCCCCCAACACATACACACGCGCACATAAGAGGTGAGTATGGTGAATTTCCATACATTAATAATAGACATTAATTGTGATTGTTAACTTCACTTAATATTTGACACAGTGACATATAAACTTCTCGGAACTCGGAACTATAACAAATACTCAGGTTAAATTTTATAGAGTTTTATTATTGTGGATGTGAGCGTTCAAACATCAAACAGAGGGACAGACAGACGGACATAGCTTAATCGACACAGATTTGGATTTTATGCAGGAATAAATATACATTATGGACTCTGAAATGATTCTTTCTTAGAGTTACACACGGAATGAAAAAGTTAATAAACTCTCTTCAACACTTGTGGTGAAAGAGGACAAAAAAAAACAAATAATATTTGGATCAAAAGTTTTAATAAAAAAATTGTGTTAAGATTTTTTCGATCTCATCCATTTCAACAACAAATTTTGTACACTGGGAATAACACCGTTCCGGATGTTAATACAATCAAATATTTAGACAGGACGATAATTTCTAACAAAATCACGCAAAGAATATCTTGCACAATATTAAGAGGATTTTAAATCACCATACTATGAGTGTGACCCTCAACAGAGTCTTACAGCTATTTAGGGTCTTCATAAGCTGAGGATAGAATATCCAGGGACTACGTTTTCGAGACTAAGGGCTGAGAACGCTATAGACATGATACCCTCGAACGTGAGATAATCGTTCATCTCACACGGGGTCTTGATCTTCTTCGCTCTACACTAGTTTATGCATTGTATTACATGGTTTGCGAACTAACTCCAGAGTTTTGCATTGGCAATTTCCTATATACGAGCAATTGGAATCGTTGCAATTTGTTAATACGATCATAGGAAGAACTTAAAAGTAATATGAATTTATTTAAAAATTTCCATCCCAATTTCTTCGTGGGGATTTTATCAATAAGAATCTTAATAAGTTCAGGATACGATATATATTTTAAGGACATTCATAGCATACGGGTTTGTCTACTTTCACCTTAATTTTGAAAAAAAAAACATATCGTAATTTACATTAAGAGTCTTTTCTTCGACGACTGTTCAACTTCTGGCGAGTAAATATATCAGACATAACGGTCACGAGAAAGTGGTTTATGTCGATATGAGGAAAACTCTATAGTTGATGGAGCAACAATATGAATGCGACTAGAGTAGTAGAGTCGATACTTCAGGGTTAATAGGAGCTGAAGTACTCCCTGTCTGGACAGCCTATTCCAGCGAGTTTTATCCTCGCAATAATTGAGCTGACGTTATGTTTTTTATTACAGACCAAATAATTCTTAGCTAAAGGGTGAGTAAATTTAAAACCAAACAAACACGGACTCTCGAATTACCAGAATAATCTTTAAGTAATCGAACATTCAGAATGAAATACAGTGCACTCAAGTTAATGCTTTAGAATTAATTTTATACTTAATTTTTAATTCTACTGGGTCTCGTCAGCTTGCATAGAAATAAAGTTGAAAGAGTTGCGAATACGGATGAAAAATGAACTAAAGATAAGTGAAAGAAGGTTTTTTGTTTTATTTTAGTTATGAGCAAAACCTTGGTAATCACTTAGTTTGGGAATTCACATCTTGAAACTTAAAAAGAGTCAAAATTTATCCTTTATAATAAAGTCATCGTATACGATACTGAAAACATTGGATGTATAAAATCTGACTACAAACGTAGATTTTTAATTTGGAGATGTTTAGAATTATAATCCCTGTTGGAAATTGGTGGCTACCTAATCCAGAATAACATGTAAATGTGGGTCTGTTAAAACTTATCCTTTTAATGAATAGACTTAATTACGACTGAACTCAAAACTTTGACCACAAGTCATCGTCAAAAACCGCAGAGTTAATAGCAATACTATAGAACATTATATAAAATTCCGAGGTTAATTAGTTGGTAACCCTTCACACTTATGTTAAATTTTATTGAAATTCGACCAGAAATTCTGAAGTTATATATTAATTTCCAATTAATTTTTCATATGAAACACTGCGACATTCGAAAATGGAACACCACTTTGAACCTAAGTTCCCGATTAGTTATTTTATGCCAATTGTGTTTTATATAATCATGTCAAGTTAAATATCTTCAGCGATGACGGCTCATTGATGTTGATAGATGTGTAGGACAGATATTGGAATCGAGCTGCAATCCAAAAAACACACCTGCTCTTCAGAGGAGATAATTAAGCCAATTGTCACTTACGCTTCAGTTAACCGGAAAAAGCAATATTATAGGACTGATCTGGTACTACAAGCGAAGATTCGTATGGTTAGGATGGTTATAAAGATCCGATAACTAGGACGTTAGAATACATGGCCTCGACTTAACAAACTGTTTTGGGCTGCAAAGAAATTACAAAGGACTTTTATGTAAGTGGAATGGAATATATTATCTCAGTACCTAATCATCAGGGTATGGTCGGAAATAAAGCGGCAAAGACTTAAAAATGATTGACTTTTGTCGAATATAAGTTTGGAAATCTAAAATCCAAGCTGCAGCTGTGGGATCACTCAGAAGATTGTGGAATATTGAAATAGTTAGTAAAATGTAGAGAAAACTATGGTGCAACCCATGTAAAAGGTAAACCAAGATTATTCTTACTTCGGGAAATGAGCATAGTAAGATGGTAAAGTATTCTTATTGGATGTTCCATTCTACAGAACATTTTATATGAATTGGTTTGGAAGACACTGAAACGATGGATTATTATCTATGTCAATGTCAAGTTTACGCAACCCAAAGATCACAATGTCAATTGCCACCTAAAAAACTATATTTGTGAAGGGTATTGGATTCTTACATGTTCAGATATTAAAGAAATACTTTTATAGGTCAGATTTTTTTAAATTCTGAATACATTTAAATAGAGATGTTTTTAACAATAAAATATTTATATTTTTACAACACACATACAATTTACACAATTTAAATCTATTAATATTATTATGTGCAATAGTTGCCGTTTTGTTATTTATTCACGATCAAATTATATTCACTTTAGAGCGTCATTCATAAATATTTTTTTTATGATTCATGAAGGCATCTCTGAAATTCAATTGACATACAACTGCAAATTATATTTGCAAACATTAGAAAGGTGCTATAATACAAATGGTATCTGAGGAATTAAAGTATTATTTTTTGTACAACTTGCTGAGGCTTGATGCAACTTGATTTTTGTACAACTTGCTGAGGCTTGTTCCTTAAGAAAAAAAGTTCTTCAAATACTTGATAATTAATTTTAGCTTTGTATGGCGTCAACCTCTCCCCTGAATCAAATTCATCCTATATTTTTGCCTTGGAAAAAATTAGGATGAAATGTGAATACTCTTATTTTAATTAAAATTTTCTAGCATGAACAAACAGAAAAAGTAAACTTGAAGCAAAATCATCATTGAAAACATAGTTGATTTGAGATTTTCTAAATTTTTGCATTCAGTTGAAATTAAATATTAAATAATAATGTACATATTTGAATCTTTCGATATGAATTTATAAAATTATACAAAAATATTTTAATAAAATGGTAGTAAAATTTCAAGGAAGAAAATTCTCAAAAAACTGGATTTATTGAGAAACAATGTTGAAATAACATTTGGGAATTTTATCTGTGAAGCAAAATTATAACTTAACAAATGTCAAATTAAGCTTTATAAGTAAAAAATGTTATTTCAACAATATTTCACAATAAATCCAGTTTTTTGAGAAATTTCTTTTCAGAAATCAATAAATATTGTCCAAAATTAACTATGTTCAACGTTGATTTAACTTCAAGCTTTGTTTTTTGTGTAGCGTCTACATTTTCTCTGATCCTTTATGTTCCACGTTTTGTTCAGAAAACTCTTACTTTAGAAAGTAACTTTAATAATTCTTTAGATTGTATGGGAGATACCACTACGCCTGCTCAAAGTTCGCTTGCTCAGTTATGCCGGTAGATAGTCCTTAAAAATCTCTAAGGGTTATCGCTTATAATTTCAAAGATATTCAACTTGAAATAAATATTTAACCAATTTTTTGCTTGTGTTTTCTTAATATTTTGAAGTTAATATTTGAACTTTAATTTGTTTATTGGTTTCTAAAGATATTTTATGGGAAATGAATGTAAAAATATTTTGAATGAATCAGCTCACAAGCCCTACACAAAATTGGTAAAGCTGGCAGGCACCATTTTCAATTATCCTTAATATCCTTATATAATTAAATAAACACCAAAAAATTGTCTTTCTGCCTGACGTTCTTATATTTTTAATTCCCTGGTTTAGAACCAATTTCATACACATCATATCGAAAATTTAAATATCATTTTTCATTTCGATTTTATTGAAGTTTAACTTTGAGTTTTATTTTTAAAAGACAAAAATTCTAAATTTGAAGTTCTTTATAAATTTGTAACATCTTAAACAATTTGCAATCTTCAAGTTATGGCGTATTCATCGATATCAAATATTTGTGCAAGAAGTCTATATCTTAGCTAAAATCCAACCTAAACTAGATTTCCACCAATCAAATTTATTTAGAAATACTTCAGCTCTAATCTTGCGAAATTGAATTTAGATGTCTTTAACGGTTTAAAAGTAGCAGAATTATTTCCAAAAACCCCCGATTTTGACACACTGTGCTACATTCTTGTTTAAAGGAGCCCCCTTAGGAAATTGTTCCAAATAATAACAATAATTTATGTTTTTCTATAATTTTTATTTAAATTGTCAGTTTATTCTTAAATTAATCTAAATTACAAACTAATGACGGTAATTGCAATTACCGTAAAATGCAAATTATACTTTTAGAGTTAAATTAAATTAATAATATAATTCTGTTATAATTATAAAATCACACATTATCAATGTCAAATTAACTAGGAAAAATATAATTATAACAAAAAATTATAATAATAAAGTAAAAAACGTGATATTTACAAAATAATGCTATTTAAATATGAAAACTACAAACAATTGAGATGAATTTTAAATGTCATTACAAAATAAAAATGACGTAAAAAATACATCAACAAAAATATTGTAAATTATAACAGACAAAATAATAATAATAATAATAATAATAATAATAAAAAACTGTTCTACAGTTTATTGACAAAAGTAAATTATTAGATAAATTAATTAAATATTTAATTAAAAATTAAGTTGCGAGTTTTGTTTTAAGACGGAATACTACACATGACTTTTAATTCTCCAGTAGTCAAGAGATAAAAATATATAAATAAAACAGATAAAAAATTAAAAAAATAAAAGAAAATGTGAATACAATTCAATTAATCATTAATTCTTTCATTCACACACACTCTCTCATACTAATACAGATTGTAAACATAACAGTTTTTTAAAGTGACAGACAGTGAGAGTTTAAATGTCATGTCAAAAATTTGACACGTTGAATGAAAATATCAGTTCATGTTTTAATTAATCTGCCTTTTTGCATTTTGTTTATTTTTTTATCTGATTTATTGGTAAATGAAGTCTAGAAGTCTAGACTTTATTGCTCCTCTATTTATGTTGTTGTATTTTCCTTATTTGGCATTAAATCAGCTGCTGTGATAATGGTGTCATTAACAAATCTTATATTTGAATTCATGGGCAAAAGTCGTTGTTGTTTTAGACTTAGAGATTGTAAAATTAACATGACATCATTTTCCCGCAGATCTTTAGCAACAGCATTGATCATGTCAATAAAGGTGGCGTCGAAGAGCATGAAACGTGAACAATCGACCACAATGGGAAAATCATTTCTGTATAAACAACAACTAGCACGAATTTCGGTACGTAAGTGCTCCACACCGGCAAAGTAGATATCAATTAATGGTTTAATATAAATATAGGTTATGTTATCGCACTGGAATGAGAAGGAAATAAAAAGGTTCAATAACAAGTTAGAAATATACGAATTTTCAGCAATAGGAATTTTAGTAGGATGTGATAACATAATAATAGTTTGAGGTATAAAAACTAACTGAGGCTACAAGCCATTTTAACACCATTAATGAACCAAATTTTAGGAGAAAATTTTCGAGATAATACCCCCACTGCTAATATGTAAAAATATAGTCTATAACCTTCTCCACTGATATAATTATCAATGGATGAAATTCTCTGAAAACTTTCTAGTCTTTGGGAAAATGTTGTCTACAAGTATTTCAACATTAAGAAGTTAATTTAGCTGTAATGTTTGTTCCTATTTTAAACGAATTACTATGTAATATGAAGATGTCCTGACTTGTAAAACAGAAATTTTGAATTAGATGGAAGTCCCATCTTCAGAATATGACAGTGTAGACTTGTAAAAAAAATCTGATTAATGAAACCACAAACAGTATTGAAAATAAATTGTTAATGGCCATCAGCATGGAAATTCGTTTACGTTTCGGAAAATAAAATGTGAGAATAATTTTAAAGTCCCCAAGAGAAATATCTGTAACTTTTTTGACAAGTAAGGCAGAAAGGGCATTTATAACTTGGAAATTGGAATCAAATAGAGTTATATCCGCCAGGTTTTGTACACGAGCGCATTCAATATTACTTGTATTAAGTATTATACATCAAAAGTTATTAAGTTACCAGGGTAACTTATGGAGGATTTCAATTTCTACATTGATCTTATAAAATGTGCTGATATAATTCGATAAGGAATCGTAAGAAATATTTGATTCTTGCTGTTAATTTATTCTGGGAGTATTAGAATACAAAAGTGTTCTTGCAGACCCAAAAACCGGTTGTTGGTAGAACGATATATTGATTTGAAGGAAATCGATCTCAAATTTATACACGTTAGATTAATTTTCTATTGCTACAGAAAAATTGGAATCACAGGGGGATAATATGGAAGATGGATGTCTGACATTTGTGTTCTAACTTCGATTAGACGTAGCGTAATAATTATCATTAATATATTAAGGAAATAATTTCTCATTTTCCTGAGTTCGAAGCCAGCTAAATTGAAGATATCAACTATTTCAGAAAAGAGGTTCAGATGTAAGAAAGATTCTAAGATTCTGAGAAGTCCTTTTTGTTTTCCTATATTTTTTTGTCAAAATTAATATTTGATATATTTCAAACTTACCTTCTTCAGACTAATCTCCAATTTTGGATTACCCAATCTGAGTAAGACAAATATCAAGTTAACAACAATACCATACAACAGACCCATTTCTACACCGGCCAATAAACATACGACCAAACAACCAATCCAACTTATGAAATCTTTTTTGTTGGTTTTCCATAAAGTTTTCATGGGTTCAAAATCAACCTAAATTTATAAATAAATAATCGAAAAGTAACGATTATTAAAATAATGACAAGGAAAATGTTTGTCTTACCATAAATACTACAGCAGCTATGAGAACAGCCGACAAAGATGATTTGGGAATATATTGGAAATAGGGTGTCAAAATGGATAAAGCAGATAGAACAATAATGCCTATAAATAATAAGAAGCAAAAAATATGTGAGTAAAAAATAATACAAATGAATAATTAAACTGGAATAAGACGTGGTATCGAAAAAATCGGAAGTGGTAAATCTCAGAGTTCAGGTTTTTATTTTCAGATTGCTTTATGCAACAAAGTCATTTTTAAGTGAAATCTGAATCGATATAACAACTGAAAATGATGTTTTGAAAATTCTCCAAAATTCTTCGCCGCAAAATGTATTTTAAGCTTTCATTCGATCCCATTCTTTGTAACCAAACTTACCTGTATAAATACCAGCCATAGGAGTTCTTACACCACTTGCTTGACTTACAGCCGAACGTGTAAAAGCACCACAAGTGGGCATGGCACTAAAAAAAGAACCAGCCAAATTACACAAGCCCAAAGTCAACATTTCCTGAGAGGCATCCAATTGACGATCCTTAACTTTAATTTCAAATAAAATTTATATAAAATATTTTCAGAAGAAATTGATAGTTTACGCACCAAAGGCCTTTGCTATGGCCACATTAGCTAAAACAGCTACTATGGGTACCACAAAAATAGCACTACCCAATTCCTGGACGATATCGGTGAAAACATAAGTTCTATTATTGTATTCAAAAGCGAATGGTGGCAAATTAATGGTGGGCATACTAGACTTAACTTTTGATGTCAATGAGAAAGGTACAGCTTGTACAGAACTTTTATGGATCCATAAATAAGCGATAAGACCACAGAAGAATACCACCAAAGCATTACGGGAAATACTAATGTACCATAATAATTTCTTTAAACGGCGGGTATTGTCAGTTTGTTTTTTGAATTGAACACTGGAAAGTTGCTATAAAATTGAAATAATGAAATCACAATAACGGGAATTAAAGCTTTTGTCTACTTACTCTTAAAGCTAATAATATGATTAAACATATAATGCCAATAGTGGCATCTGGCAAATAAATACCCTCCCAAATTTGTGAAGGGGTGGGTATGCCCTTAATTCTAATACCCATCAAATTTTTAAGTTGCACCAAAGTAACAATTAAAGCGGTGCCCGTTGTAAAGGCCTTAGTAACAGGAACGGGAATAAAACTCACAATGAAACCTAAACAGAATTAAAATTATTATGATAAAAATCCAAATATTATTCATGTGGAACTTACCCAACTGGAATATACCCATTAATAGTTCCACTAGACCCGCTAGAAAAGCCAATACAATAACCAATTCTACCGGTTTTTCTGAACAATATTGTAAAACCAATAAAGCCATTAGACTAGTCGGTCCTATAGATACTTGAGGTATAGTGCCAAAGAATACATAAATAATGGAACCTTTAATTATGAAATTGATAAAAAAAATTAATTAAATCGATTTTATGCGGTGAATTAAACATTTAATTACCTATAAATGCTGTATATAAACCATATTCTGAAGATAATCCCGCCAAAGCAGCATAAGCTATACTTTGGGGTATAATGGTCAAACCCAAAGTAATGCCGGCAATTAAATCGGCTATGGCTTTCTCACGATCATAGAAACGTATCCAGGTTAGAATATAGACTCGTCTGAAAAACCAATGCAATTCTTTGGGTTTTGTGTATTTGTCATCGATAGCATCAATATTCAAATCACCACAATCGCCATTTTTCAACGGACAGCCACTGTCATCGGTTTTGGCTACAAATTTAAATAACAATGAAATAAAAAATCGCTCTCTTTTTTAATTGATTTAATTAAAAATAAAAAAATCACTACATTTATATATTATAGCAATCGGTTCTTGATTGCCTCTCTGCGTATAACTCTCCGTTTTATGTAAATCAAAATTATTGGTTTTAGAGCTAATTAAACGTTTTAGAAAAGTTTTGTTTAAAATTCTCATAATGAACCGTTTCTTTGGAGTATCAATTGCAGTTTAAAATAATATTTCATGCTATTTTTGCTGTTAGTTAATTCTGATTATTTTTAAAGTGCGAAATTATTATTTATTAATTAAATCTTGAAAAAAATGTTATTCCCCTGAAATCTATTTAACACGTAAAATTAAATGTACACTAGAGCCCCGACATGCGTCGTTAAAAAGGGCATCGGAGAACTCGACGAAAATCGCACCGACGCAACTTGAAACTGCAACGACGCAAATCGAAACGACACAAATTGGGACGACGCAAGTCGGGGCTCTAGTGTGTTTGAATAATTATTTATTAAAACAAAAAAAAAAACAATTTGTGAAAAAACTAGCTTTGCCACAAGCAATTAGTTTTTTAGAAAACAGGGTATTGAAATATAATTGATACAAGTCAGGATGTTTTTAATTAGGCTGAACCGAATTTTAAATACCTTTTCCTAAGAATATGATTAAGGTACACTCACACATTACATTTTGATTCAATAAGAAAATTATAGACCAATATCTGATAAAACCTTTAAAACCGGAAAACTTTGAACTCAATTTATTCAATTTTCATGAAATTTGGCTCACGGATATTGCTTTAAGTAGACAATGTTACGCACTATACATACATACATACATACATACATACATACATACATACATACATACATACATACATATATACATACATACATACATACATACATACATACATACATACATACATATAGTTTTAAAAATAATTGTACTAAGCTTCCATAAACTTAGAACCGTTTTTCGGGAAAGGACCTTTAATAGGAGCTATAGCAAAATTTGGACCGATATTTGTCAAATTAGTATCAAATATTTAAGAAAGTTACAGAAATAATATGGTCAAATCCCTTCTATCTATTCTAGAAATAACAATTATTCTACGCGTGAGAACGATACAGCTAAATTGACTCAGATGTTGATTTGGTGCAAGAACATATATATTCTTCATATGATCTTAGATGATTCCTTTCTTGGCATTGCACTCGGAATGACAAAGCTAAATACCTAATACATAACTACTTGTGGTGGTGAAGGGTATACAACTTAAAGATCATGGCTGTAGCTCCAAAATAGAACCTGTCTTATCATATTAAATTATTTAAATAAAACCTGACACTTGTTAAATTTATATAAACACAATTTATAATTTCCGAATTCTTTTTTATTATCAATTCACTCTGTAATAAATTAAAATCTCATCACTAACGGTGAGAAGGGTATATTACCGACAAGAAAAAATATCTTAAGACATTAAAAAATCTGATTTGATTTTTTTCAGGCACGCTCATATCAAAACCGATAATTATTTTTTATTGTTTCGAGAACTTTAAAACAGACAAAATAAATGAATAAATTTGAATTTTTAGAACGATATCTGTAAATAGAACGATAATTGTAAATCGAGAGATTTGAATATTTTTTCTTTTTTGAAATATTAAATTAAAATGTCTTCAGTAGATGACTTAATTTCATTGTATATTGAATGTGATGAGGGGTTTAAACGATTCGGTTCATTTAAATCAGCAATTTATAAAGATCTAAGTATAATCGCATGCGGTGCAAAAGTGTTATACTGACCCGCTGCTAGATCGCGGTATTGTTCATACATTCTTCATAACTAAAGCACCTATTTATATTCTATAAAATGTAAGTCTGCTTTGTCGCTCATTACCGTAAACCATATAGGTATCATGTAAGAGTCCAAAATTTATTAAAAAATTAGGACCCAAAATAATTAATTTAATACTTAATTTAATATATATATATATATATATATATATATATATATATATATATATATATATATATATATATATATATATATATATATATATATATATATATATACCTATATGGTTTACGGTAATATATAATATATATATATATATATATATATATATATATATATATATATATATATATATATATATATATATATATATATATATATATATATATATATATATATATATATATATATATATATATATATATATATACCCATCCCATACAAAGCAAATATTGATTATCGAATATCAAATGAACAATTACAGTGAGAGTTCTCAAATTTGTTGCCGACAACTTCCTCCAGGAACTGTTTTAATGGAGAAAATTTAGGACGGATAATACCAAGGTAAGGAGTATCGCCTATACAAAGCAAATATTGATTATCGAAAATATAATGAACAATAACAGCGAGAGTTTTCAATTTTGGTCTTAACATCTTTCTCAAGGAGCGTATCGCTCCATTTAAACAATTAAAATCGATATTAATTTTAATAAAAATTATAAATTTTACTTGATAAATAAAATAAATAATTTTATTATTTTTTTTTTTTTTTGCAAAATTCTTATTTTTAGAGAAGAATTAATTTAAATGCGAAATGTAAATATTTTGATTATTTATATTGTTTGTGATTAACGCCATCGCTTGTATTGTATTTGTATTAAATAGAATTGTTGTGATCAAAAACCAGATTTAATTTTGTCATTTAATTTGTTTAATAATTTTTTGCAGAAATTTTAAAAAACTTTTTTCCCTTAATTTGCAATTAAAAATAAACCGGTTTCGGTTAAAAAAATAACCGGTTAACTGAATTTGTAGCCAAAAATTAAAACGCATAAAAAGTAATAAGAAACAATTTTATAAAAAACCGGTTCATATACATGTATTCTAACAATAAATTAGCCTTTTTAAAACTCCAAGATACTTTTTTAATATGATTTTTTCTTTAAATTAATTTCTTGGAAATAAAACGCATTTTAAATCACATCATCTAAAACCCCTTAAGTCCATCTAAGTCGATTTAACCATGAATGTCTGTCTGTTGAAAACATTCTCACGATCACAGTAAAAAAATCGAAACCTTTTCAGAAAAAATTAACCGGGCTAATCACCTTAGTATTTTTATACCCTTCACCGACGCTAGTAGTGAAGTGGGTATATTAACTATGTCATTCAGTGTGTAGCTCCAAGAAGGAATCATCTCAGACCCCACAATGTATATATATTATAAATCTGAGTCGATTAGCTTTGTCTGACCATTTGTTTGTTCACAATAATTGACAGAGCTTAATGAAATTAGGCCACAGTATTTTTTATAGTTCTGAGCAAAATCAGTTCAGTATATTATAAGATGTGGACCGATAACTTAGTTCAAACAAAAATCTTTCCTATAATTTTCAATAATAAATCGACAAATAAGAATGAAATTTTTTTATAATATTAAGTTATATATACTTCATTACCAATAATCAAAATCGGTTCAGTAGAAAAAAGTTATAGTCTGAAATAAAAATAATATTATGACTCATTAAGTGTTACGTTTTATATTTAAAAATACTTTTATATAATGTATACGTCTGTGAGTGTATGTGTGAGTGCGTACCAAACATGTTATGTTTACTTCACACGCATTTGTGGTGGAGGTTATGAAGATTCGGCATAGCCGAATATATCATTTTATGTTAAAACATTATTATGAGCTTAAAAACGACAGAATGTTTAAATATTTAGACAAAATTAATTAATTTTAAATTTAAAAATGAGCTAATTTCATAACTCAAGGACGATTATTTCGATACAAAGTTTATTTCAAAGTACAGCTTTTGGCTCTTTTTATTTTTCAAACGATCGGATCTTTCAAAGAGTTAAAATTTAATTTATTAAAATAGGTAATTTTTATCGCTCTTTGAACAAGAGTTTAATTCAAAAAAGAGCAAAATCCAAAAATTCGCAAAAATTTTTCTGAAGTCGTGTGTTGCAGTGAAACATGTTTTATTAAGTTCAGAAATGGATGTATATATGTTTACAAACTTTGTATTTCACCTATTTTTTGTGTGAATATTTTTGTATTTGTTATTGCAATCTTAGTGTAAAACAACAAAAGTAAATTTTATTGCGATAAATTTTTTTGTGTGCTTGCGTATTTTTAGTTTTCAACAATTTCGGAATTTCTTTTTTACTCTTAGCTAAAAGAAGAGTAAAATACCAATTTTGCTCTTAGCAAAAAAAAATATTTAAAAGTAAAGGTTAAAATTTTAGTAAAAAAAAGAGTTTTATTTTTTAATCTCCTCAAAGAAGAGTAAAAATAAAGATCATTTGAGAATAGGGATCTTGCTCCGAGTTTTTCCATAATTACATTTAACAATTTTCATTGTCTTATTTAACGGAGTTTTGAATTGAATTTTAATTTATGGCTTGAAAACATTTTATTATAATATTTTATCTAAACCGATATTTTGGAAATGATTTTATTGAAATATCTTAATGAAAATTCACTAAAATGTTTCAAACACTTACAGGTGTAGGAAAATTTGAGGTAAATAACAAAAATTAGACTGGAGGAAACCTAGTTTAGGTCAGGATTTCAAAGAACGTTTAAGCTTCTTATACACGTATTTGGTACACACAGAAAATCCGTCTTATATTTTTTCTTTGATGGACCTCTCTTACTGAACAGTTCTTGTAGCAAGTTATTGGGACCAATTTGGAAACTCTTGCTGTAGTAGTTCTTTATATATTCGATAATAATTATTTGTTTTAAATGAAGAATACCTCTCCTCCTGATCCTATCCGTCCTACAGTTTGTGAAACTGTAAACAGTAATAGTTCCTTAGATATTCGTTAATTTCAACTAACTATGTTCAACGTTAATTTTTTTTTTGTCATCACCCAGTTATTAGAAGGGCCGGGCAATCTGGTGGAAAAGCTATATTCCACCAGTAGTAAATTTTCCAGCTTAGTAAATTTTAAAACTTTACAAAATGTTAAAACTTCTTTAAAGCGATTTAATTCAGATAGGACTAGTGGTTAGATCTTTGTCCAAAATCATCAAAATTAGTTTACACGCATTTTCGTTAAAATTTTCTTTATAAAACAAATAATCTTGCCGCCCTTTTCGAAAAAAATCTAAAAAAAATTAGAACTTTTTAATAGATTCATGAATTTTAATGGTTATAGCACTAGTGTTTCTAAAAGTTCATAGAGAATCCAGGATATATTTAAAAAAATTAGGGCCTATAAATTTTGCCCTCCAACTTAAAAGTCTAAAAAAACAAAAGTAAACTGGGTTAAAAAATTTATTTATTCATATAAATTTATTGGTATATTTTTAAAGAGATTTTCAAGGACTCTTTTCGAGCAAAATTTCATTTATACACTGAAAAAAAATTTTACATTTGTAGTTTATTAAAAAAGTTTTCGATAAAATTAAAAATAAATGAAAATGTATTTAATTTCTAAATAAAATAATTCTTTAACTCTTTATACATGTAATTGAAAAAAAAAATACTATAAAAAACGTTTTCTATAACATTTAAAATATTCAGTAATTTTGTGTTTTTAATGAATATAATATACGGGAAAATTGGATATATTAAATCTAATTTATGATCAATATATAATCCAGATACTTGAGTACCGCAATACATCTAAATAATGGTGAAAAATTGGAATTCAAATCAGAAAAACAATAAAATTTTACGCTATTTTTTAAGGCTTAAAGATAATTCCATATTTGTTATATTATTGTAATAAATCGATATCAAAAATTCATATGTAAATTATCGTGTATTAATTTTTAAAATATTTTCGTTTTTAATAAATGATAAACAGTATTTTTTCTGTATAAAAAGGTGATTTTAAATACTTAAAACAAATGAAAAATCAGTAGTTTTAAATTTTTTGGAGGTTAAATTTCTGGGTCTTAAAAAAATAAAAAAATATTTATTTTTACCAAAATTATCAATTGAAAAGTCAACATTAAAAAATAGATAAAAAATTCATTTATTTTTAATGAAAATTTAATTAAAAAAATTATATTTATTTTAAATGTATTTTTCTTTTGATTTTACCTACACATTTTTTTGAGTGTATCAATTCATAAATAAATTTTTAGCGATTTTTCTAAAAATAAAGCCGAAGAGCGCAACTTTGGATGGTCAAACACTCCCGTGTTAAGATAATGACTGTCACTATTTCAAATCAATGAAACAAAAAAAACTCAGATTTAGCCATGAGCGAAATTTCAGTAAGATTCTCTAATGGTTGAAAAGTCATTTAAGAAACTGTGTTGAGAACATTGTGCTTTGTTTGAACTTCGATCTAAACTGTGCTGGAACTATAAAAAATTTTATTTAAAATACTTTTGGGACTACTGGGAGTTGAAAAAGAGAAACAAAAAATACAAACAAGTAAGAATGATTTAAGGATGCGGGGGTGTTACATGAGGACCAATTATTTTGTATTTGGACTAATAAAAAAATTATTTGAAATATCTTTATACCTATGCGTTGTATGGGGTAAAATCCCAAATCCCGATGTTTTCGAGTTACATGGTCAAACGGATAGCGATCTACACGAACGGGTATGGGAACTATGAGAAATAATAGACCGATCCCGGTATAATTTGGCACGTCGATTTAAAATATTATAAGATTTGTATGTCCCAAATCGTTAAAATAGTTTTAGATTTTGAACATATGGGGGTACATATGCATGGGGTGGTATAATGTACCCAACACTACCAATTTTAATATTCATCATTCTTTTTCCTAATTAATGACATTGGCCAAATCTCATAACTATATAATTAAAATTGCGACCTGCATTTGGCTCACAACATGGAGAGCCAGCCAAACATCACATCTTTAAAGCGACTCAGAAAGTTATTCTGCGTTGAACGGTGTATTAAAAAGTGGTGAAAGCAAGACATGTCTGTGGAAATGGTTAAGAAAGTGGGTTAAAAATGTTTAATGACAAAATTAAATTTTCGGTGGCTAAACGAGACTGAAAATGGCTAAAATTAACCACTAAATGGCTGAATTGACAACACTGTGTAGAGTATACCCACTAAATAATCAAAACTCTCTTGCAAATTAAAGTAGAATCAAGTCTTAACTAAGATGTCTTACCACCTTGCCAATGTAAGGATCATTTAATCTCTCGTTGGAAAAACGTTACTTTCATTTTATTTTCGATTCAATATATCAAAACTTATCGTAAGGCCTACATTAGGCAGCATCAGTAAATAGACTTAAATGTTAACAAAAAAATATTTGAAAGTTTATGAAAAAAACATTGAATAATCCTGGATAATTGAAAAAAATTATATTAATAAATTGCAGAGATTCTTATCGGATATTCTTTCATATTAAAGTTTATTTAAAAAAATTCTGGTCCGATATAGAAAAAAGATGGCGCAAAATATTCTTACTTTTCATTAAAACAGAAAGAAAATTAATAAAACATTTCAATCAAAATTTTATTTGAACCATAAAATTTTATAAAAATTGATCTTAAAATTTTTAGAGAAGTAAATCAAACCGATTTCACTTAAATCGCGCTACCAAAATTATAAACAGATTTTACTTTGTATATTTTTTCATCTCATATTTTTCATATTTAAAACGAAAAATATAGATAAAATTTAAAATTCACCAATTTGATCCAAAACCATATATTCGGAAAAAATGATTTCGAAAATATAGTTAACCCACCTTCGAACTTTAAACTGTTACTTTTTTTCATTATTAAATTTTTTGATTATTTTTTTCCGAAATTACAATTTTTTTATCACTTTCTTTTCTAAATTCACATTTAAGGAGTGAAAATTATAAAATTAATTTTCTTTTTTTTTATTAATTTTATTTTTTTTTCTTAAAAGTGGACCGTCAAAGAAGGCGTTTAGATGAAAACTGTCCAAAAAATATTATAAACTCGTGTAATATTAAATATCAAAAAATAATATTTCTACCGATTTTTTTTATATATTTTTTTAATTCTTGACATTTTTCCGAAAATTAAAACAACAACAATAAAAAATTAAACGAATAATGCGAGTAATCAGTTCAGTTGATTCGAGATGAAAATTAAGTTCGACTAAAACATTATGATGATGATGAAGATGATGATCATGTTGTTGTTGTGATATAATTAGCAAATGAATTAAGTAAATAGATCACAGATAATCAGATTTGTTTTCTTTTTGTCGTTTATTTCTTTTGTAATCATCAACAATAACTAGTATGAACGACTAAAAGTCAAACGGCGAAATTAATCTTGTAAAAAATAATATCTATTTGATATTCACCCGCCCACTTATACGAGGTTAGTATGAAAATTAATTGTAATTCAAATCGAGATCAAACAATTTGAATTAAGAAGTAGTGATGAGGGTATATAAACTTTGTCATTCCATGTGTAAAGTAGAAGATTCCATAGTGTATATATATATATATATATATATATATATATATATATATATATATATATATATATATATATATATATATATATATATATATATATATATATATATATATATATATATATATATATATATATATATATATATATATTTCTAACAGACATATATATATATATATATATATATATATATATATATATATATATATATATATATATATATATATATATATATATATATACTTGCGTCATATCAAAATTTGAGTCGATTTAGCTATACCCGTCCCTCTGTCTGTTAGAAATATTCTCTCGCTTAGAATAATTGTCCGAATTCAATGAAATTTAGCCTGAGTTTTTGTTATTGTCCAAAGCAGTTTTATATATTAAACAAGCTATATCGGTATATAGACCGATATCTGGGACGACCTCAAAATCCCGAAAAAGAATTTTTCTATCCAATTTTGGCAAGGAAAGTAAACTTTGTATAAATTGGATTGGATCAATAGAAAAAAGTTAGTGAGTTAAACTATGCAAAGTTTTGATACATCCCAAAATCTGTGTATCTTATAGGTTACAATTTTGAAAATAACATTCTGAAAGCTTGTGCTCGGGTAAAGCCCATTCCCGGAATATGATTTATATTTTCAAAAACTCTAAAATGTGAACCAACTTTATTAAAATTTGGCAGAATCCATTTTTTAACTTTCTTGTTATTAATTTGATCAAGGGCTTCCATATAAGGCCCCTTCCCGAAAAACGAAATCATTTTCCAAAATGTTTCCTATAGGAAAGCAGTCCGGTTCGCTAAATGCTCGAGTTATTTTTTTACGAAATGTTAAAGTAAATGCCGGTTTAAAATCATACAAGGCTCAGAAAGCTACTGATAGGAACACTGCTAAAAATTAAAACAAGTTAAGTTTTCTAAAAAAAATATTCTTGCTGCATTTAGGACCCAAAAGCAGACGAAATTTCCCAAAGTATTTTTGGTATAGCAAGTAACATGAAGTAACAAAATTTGAATCAAGGAATGTTTGCAAAAAAGACTGCTTCCATTAATAATACGTCCACTTATTTCCCTCCTGACTTGGCGTCCCACAGTGTCTCAAATGAAAAATTAAGTGGAATTAAATCTGTAACTTTCGAACGGTTAGTCCGATTTTAATGAAATTTCGCATAGTGATATTTGAAGTGATGGCGAGTTTAAGTTTTTTAAGAGATACCCTACCCATACAACGAGGTTTCTTTAGGTTTTCAGTAGCAGAATCCATTCGTATAAAAATCCTTCAAATCGGTTTGGATCATCTTAAATATTTTTATGACCTGAGTTGACCAACTTTTGGACCCTGTGGACCGACCCCGTTAAGTCCACAAAGTCCAAAAACTTAAACTTGCCTGCACTTCTACTATCACTATGTGGAATTTCATTAAAATCGCACTATCCGTTTGGAAGTTACATATTTATTTCCATGTCATTTTTCATATATGAGACACTGTGCGTCCTCTCGTTATGGCAAACAAGCCCTTAAGTGGTACAAGAACAATAAGGTAGTATTTTGTACAAAGAGAGAAAAATCCTCTAAAGAACGAAAATTGGGCTCTTGTTAAACGAGAATTGCGAAAAACAAAAATGTTTCCAAATGTGTGACATATTTTAAACAGAGATGGACTAACTGTGACAGAATGCAGTATGAAAACGTTAATGGAAAGATTTCACTAGTGATTTAAACTATAAAAATATATATTTGTTGTAAATAATTTCAATCACTTCATATTTAAAATAAACATGACGAATATGAACTGTAAGTTCACGTAACGATCTACATTACATATACAGTTTTTGTCACTCCGACTACTTTAATTACAAGCCAAACTTATCGATCAGAAACAGTTGATTCTCTAACAGTTTTAAATTTCATTTGCTTTTCTTTTTTCAAAATTCTTTTAAAACTGCCTTCGAACATTCTATAAAATTTTATTAGAATCGCTCACTCTTCCACATGCGTTAGTTCCACATATGTTAGTTGATACATCTGTTTACATTTCTATTATGACGATTCTTAAACGATCGTTGTTCCCATGCGATAATCAAAGTTATCGTTGATATAAATAATATTCACCTTTACATTCTTTATTCTTATTTTTTTATTGATAAAAATCTTAATTCTATTTATATTATTTTTTTTTTGTTAGATTTCATTCATTATCAGATTGGGAAATTGCGACACTGAGCGTGTGATCTGCGTAAATAGATTCGCATTATTAACAGACGTTTCAAATTAATAATAAAAATATTTTGAATAAAGAAATTAAGTTTATCTGGGTTGACTGAAAATACATAAATGTGAAATAAATTATGATCTGGGATATTTTATTCATCGTAATTTATTTCAGTTATTTCCTTGAATGAAATCTAAATCGAAAATTCGTGTACTTTTTATTATCCAGTCCATAATAAATTTCAAGAGGAATCTAATTACTATAGTGCTGCAACTTCAGAACTACTCTCTATATATTTAATGGAATATCGCATGAATAATCTTATGTAGTGTGTAAATTGATTTATAGTAGCTCAAGCTTTAAGTGGGTGCAGGAAACAATGTCGATTCCCTCGGTAATTATTTTTAATTTTAAAATTTTTCAAATTGTGATCATTAAAAAAACTCGGGAAAGTAATTGGAACCAATTTTAATACTCCCGCTTTTACAGTTCTTTAGGTATTCAAAAATTACTTTTTACTTTTCATGGGAGTACCTTTCCCCTATTCGTCCCATATTTTGATCAGTAAAACAAGTTCTTGAGAAAGTGAATTTGAGAACTATCGCTTTTATCGTTCTTCAAATATTCGATGATCAAAATTTGCCTTGTATGAGGACTACCTCTTCCTCCGATTCTATCAATCTCACATGTTGTCTCGTTTTTACAAGACAAAATGTGTGACGGATAGAATCAGGGGGAGATGTAACCCCCATACATAGAAAATATTAATTATCGAATATTTGAAGAACTATAACAGCGAGAATTTTCAAATTTGGTCCCAATAATTTTTTCAAGGACCTTTTTTATGAGGCAAAATGTGAGACGGATAGGATCAGGAGAATCTAAACAATCACTTTTTCAAATGTGGTTCAATAATTTTTTTATGTACTTGTTTAACGGTAAGAATGAAAGGCGGATAAGTTCATGGTGAAAGATGTTCCCCATGCAAAGAAAATGCTGATTATCGAATATCAATTTCGATCTCAATCACTTTCTCAAGAATTTGTTTTACTGATCAAAATATAGGACGGGTAGGATCAAAAGAAAAGGTACTTCCATACAAAGCAAATATGTGTAATTACTGGACATAATGTAGGACGGATAAAATCAAGAGGCGCAGTAGATATACATTAATTAGCAAATACTAACTGTTTTAATCAGTCGATACAGCGGGGGTTTTGAAATTTATTACAAATTAAATTCTTAAGAAACTATTCCTGCAAAAATCTTGAACTGGTGGGATATTTCAGGAACTGTTGTCGTAAAATTGTTTGAATCACCGACTCATTCTTAAAATGAATAAGGGAAGCAAAGTGCACAGGGTCTTCTATGTGAAAGGGTTTTCATTTCGTTAAAGATTTCAAAATTAAATGTTGCCCAATTTTTTCCAATAAAACTCAATTCAAAAATTAAGTTTTTTTGAAATTCCTAAAAAATAGTTTTTCTTTTTGGTTTTTAATTCAACTTAGAAGAATATAAAAAATTGATATATTTACAGAATAATTTCCTCTCTATTTTATAGAAATTCTATATAATTACAAAAATAAATAAATGTCAAAATATTGTCAAATCATCGTTGATTTCTTTTAGTATAAACAACATTTGAATTAAGATTAACTAAAAACATGTAAATAAGTTTACACAAGTTATTATTACTAGAATTTAATCAAAAATAGAATAAAATAATTCTCAAGGAATATAATTTGAAATAAAATAGATTGTATTTATATCTAAACCGATTTAAAGCAGTTAAAAGCAAGACGAATTTAATTGAATTCGACTTGGTTTATTCTTAGAAATTTACTTTAACTTTTTTAAAATTCTAAGAATAAAATCAAACTGCAAATATGATCAAGTTAAAATGTTAAATTTGGCCGAATTTTCTATATCCTTCACCTTTGCTTATATGGAATTTTTATACCCTCCACCACCACAAGTGGTGATGGTATATTAAGTTTGTCATTTCGTGTGTAACAAATTATCTCAGACCCAACAATGTATATATATTATTGCATCAAATCAAAAACTGAGTCGATTAAGCTATGTCCGTCTGTCTGTCTGTTGGAAACATTCTCACGCCTAGAATAATTGTCCGAATTCAATAAACATTGTTTGTTATTGTCTTAAGCAGTTTGCTATTTAAAACCAGCTATATCGGTTTATAAGCAAGGAAGTTATAGACCGATATCTGAAACAACCTCAAAATTTCGAAAATGAACTCTTATAATTTCTTCTAAAAATGTAATTGAACTTAAACAAAAATTAATTTTAGCATACAATTGCACGTGTTTTATCATTGTGCAAAAAATTAACAAAATCTGATTAACCGGAAAAAAGTTATGCCACACTTTGTATCATATGGCCCGCAATTTTTAAGATAATTTACATATACATATACTTATTTTGATACAATAATAAATCCATAGAAGTTATATTGCTTTATAGCTTATAACACTTTTAAATTTGAACCAATTCTTTTGAAATTTGGCACAACTAATTTTCTAGCTATTTTAAATATATGTTATAAATCCGATATAACGCTCCTTCCCGGAAAACCGGTTTGAGCTTATATAACAATCAAATAAATACTAATTCCATTGGAACAATGCATTTTTTAACTATTTTTTTAATGTATATTTTTAAATAGAACAATCTCGGTCCATATTTTGATATAGTTCCTATATAACGTCCTTTCCCGAGTAAATAAAGACCAATTCTATTGAAAGTCGACACAATTATTTTGCTAACGGTTCTGAAGATATTATTTTAATTTGCCCTATATCGGTACAAATTTTCCTATAGCTCCCTTATAACGGGATTTCTCGGAAAACGGGTTTGAGTTTAAAAAACATTTAAATAAAGATCAATTCCATTAAAATTTAGCACAATGATTTTTCTAACTATAATCAAAGTATATTATAAATATGAACAATCTTGGTCCAAATTTTGCTGTAGCTCCCATATAAGACCCCTTCCCGGAAAACAGTTTTGAGCTTATAACAAGCATATTTGTTGTTTTTATACGCTCCGCAATACAAGTGGTAGAGAGAGAATATTAACTTTGTCATTCTGTGTGTAACGCTAAGAATGAATTATTTCAGGCCCCATAATGTATATATTCTTGCATCAAATCAAAATCTCAGTCGATTTTCGTCAATCTCTCGGTCTGCTCACATCCACAAAAATTTACAGAGCTCAATGAAATTTGGTAGAAAAATGGCAGTTCAGTAGAAAAAAAGTTATTGCAAAAATTATAACTATTATTGTGACTCATTAAGTGTTTCTGTGTTATATACTATATACATTTGTGAGTGTATGTGTAACTATGGAACCCAACGTATTAACTTCACACGAATTTGTGGTGGAGGGTATTGAAGATTCGGCGTAGCCGAATATAGCATTTTTACTTGTTTTTTTTTTGAAGCAATGGACTTAACATTTAACGTTAAGTCCCTGTTATAAATAGGCTTTCATTATATCATCACTTTTATATACATAAATATTTTTTATTTTTTTCTTGAGATATTCGATAATTGATTATTTTATTTATTTATTATTTTATCTCCACCTGGTCCTAATTTTTTTAAAGCTTTTCCTTGATTTTAGTTTCGGTCTATAGAGTCAGTCTGTAAAAAGATAGGTCTCGAAAAAGATTAAAAAAAACACTCTAGAGTTTCAAAGACGTATTCTATTTTAAGGTTCAGACTTTGGAAATTTAGATAATTTGGATAAAATATATATTCGATTTCGAGAAATTTTGTTCCTTTCACATTTTAGATACAAGATTTCAACAAATTTCTCTACGTAAAGAAACTTTCTTTGGCACATATTTTTAAGAAAAGAAATATTTTAGTTTAAAATGAGTGTAGTCCCTGTTGTGAAACCCCATAAATCTGACCATGGATTCCCTAAAGCATCCAAACTTTCAATGTTCTAAAGTTTTTCTCCTCTGCTTCTATGCCAAATTTGAATAAAACTAGCCGACCAAAGGTTTCATTGTCTCGAACGGTATTATTGTTTTTCCAGAAGACCTGAATATGTTTAGGATTTTTATAGTTCCTATTGACTCGATTTAGTGAAATGTCTTATATAATGCTGTAAAAACTCCCCCAAGTAATATAATTTATACATACATAACGTTACTATGTGTGGATATGACTTTTTTGTTAGGGATTTCAGAAAATTTTCCGCGACATTTTTAATGACTTTATTATTTAAATCACTCCGGAAAAATAATAATTTAAACACAATTTGATTTTAAGCCATACCCAAACTGTGACTCTCCGAAGGTCTATACTACATCTATATCAGGCTCATAATTCCAGCTCAAATCTCATAATTTATTATATGGCAGCTCTATTACCCGACTATCACGGTACTTGTATAACCAAGTGAAAATCACTACTAATTTAATTAAAGTCCAAGAAGAACGCATATATATAATAAGAAATATTTGCTATCTACATGGCATCGGAATGTTTGCTATCAAACGGAGTCGATTTCTGAGCAACCACAACTCTGATGAGTATCTAATATATTTTGCAGATGATAAACTGGACAACAATTCAGTATAATAATCTGCAAAAAATATTAGACTATAGTCCAGTTTATAATCTATAATATATATTTGACTTTAATAGCCCAGTTTATAATCTATAGTATAGATTAGATTATAATCAAATTTATACTCTTTAGTCTTTAGTCCAGTTAATAATTAGACTGAAATCAACTTTATAATGTTAACTATTAATTAATTTAAATCTATTTTATAATCTACACTACTTCATAATCTATACTATGGATTAATCTTTAGTCCATTATATAATCTACACTATATATTTTACTATAAATTTGATTATAATCCAGTTTACAATCTACACAATAAATTATACTATTTTTCAAGTTTATAATCCACAATATAAATTAAATTACAGTCCAGTTTAGATTATAGTCCAGTTTATAATATTTGCTTTGGATTAATCTATTTTCCATTTTATAATCTGCATTACAGAAAAAACAATAGTCTAATTTATAATGGAACCCACAGTGACAGAATGGATTCAGTATGTTGAACTATTGACAGGCGTGCAAAAACTGCGTCATTCAGACTCTACTCGATATTTCATGGCCTTTGAACTACCATAGAAAACTCATCTAAACTCTGGAATAAATATCTGCACCTAATAAGAAATGGGATTTAGGCCCCTGACAACAAGTAGTGGAAGCAATTGATTTTGTTTATTGAGTTGGGGCTTTTTTTGTCGCAGTACCCCAACCGATATTTTATAAAAAACGAACTATATATATATTTTATTAAGTTTTGAAATGATACAAATGTGAGTGTTATAGCAGTTTAAAATATTACCCTATATAATGAACTATTATGGACCGACTCTCATGCAATTTGATTCTGTGATTTGTATTTGAATAAAAAATACTTATTTAAGTTATTATCATTATGCTCATATAATCATATTAACGATTAACTGTGATTTTCGACAAAAGGGTTTTTGAGGTCTATAGGATATTATGGATCAATCCTCGTAATATTTTGTACAATATTTTCTGGTTATATAAATCCTAAGCAAATTGAATATCATCTATCATATTTTTCATGAGATTTAGGCAATTTAAAATGATTTTTGGAAGCCTTGGTTTGTATGGAGTGTGGGTCATTTGTCATTCAAAAGCTACCACAAATAGTGGACTCATCTCCAGCAATTTGAATAGGCTTCGAACTTAGCCCAAAAAAACATTCACACTTAAAAATTGCGATCTGTTTAGTGTCTGCTTATAGCCAGCCTTACTAACGGCCAGATATTTTTAAGTCGATTCTGAAAGTCCAGCGTTATACTTCAAGCTGAGAGAAGCATTATTTTTCCCTTGTTACATATATTTGCACAAACATATGGTGTTGCAAGTGTTAAAAAATCTGAAAAAATAATTAATTATATTTCCCGTCAAAAATCGATTTCTTCTTCTTCTTTCAAGATTTCAAAAAAATCCATATTTTATTAAAAATAAAACGCGTGTAAAATATTAATTCAGAAATAAATCACATTGTCCCTCAACCAATACCGATCAAAATAATATATCATTTTAAGAATGTGTAAATGTGTTAATAAATTTATAATTTCTTTATTCGATTTTAGTATTCGTTCAATTCAAGTACATTCCGTATTGTCCCAAGTGTCAATTATTTGCCAAATTTATCGATATATTTTTTCTCTATTTGCAAAAATAATTTACAAACTCTAAAAATGAAAAAAAAGTGTCGATAAAATAAATTTAATTTATTGATTAAATATTCATTCATTTTTCGCTCATAAACAATTCACAATTTTTGCTCAAGTGGAAAAATTTCAATTTCAATTGAGATTTTTCCATCCGAAATAAAAGTTATTTATATTTTTAATAATGAAAGAAAATAATTTTATTTAATTTAATTTTTATTCTGATACGTTTTTTATTTATAACTTTTTCTTTAATAATTTAATATCTAATCGGTTTTTCAATAATTATTTTCGTTACTAAAGTGACATCTGTCATTTGCTGTTTGTTTCCCCAAACGTTACGACGTTATAAATTTAAGTTTATTTGACGTTTAATTATTATTACTGTGTATTATTTATATATTTAATCTGTCTAATTACGTAATTAAGTAAAATGTAGCATTTAATTAAATAATTTTGGTAATAAAACCGCCAAGATGAGATAAAACGGAAAACGTGTTGGCATCTGCCACAAAGATTTATTCTAAGGGAATTTCAATTTAAAATTACAAAAATCTAAAGAACGAAAATGTTTATATTTCAAACTTGAAAACAAAATTTAAGAAAATATATATTCAGTTTAATTTCTAATAGCTTTTACCCGGTGCGCTTTGCAGCACAAAATACTCTGCGATCCAAGATCCAAGAAATTTCACTAATTACGACGTGTATTAAAAAAATTCCATGCAACGGTTATTTTCCACATTAACCCTAACCCTGTCCATACCAAAATGCATGATTGCTATGCCTTTGATCCTAATCGTCTTACCATGTTGGTAAAACACGGTGATTGTATAACTACAACAAATGCAACATTAAAAAACAACAGGCAATTTTGTTTTTGGGATTTGTGTTATAAACGTCAAAAAGTGTTTACGAAACAATATAATAAAACAAAATCAATAAAAACAAGTAAAGAGTTATGGTCGGGCAAACGTGACATTGTTAGTTATAAGCGTTAGCTACCAAAAGTTAATGAACCATCCTCGTATAAAGGTACTTTTTATTTTACACTTAAGAGTGCAGTATGTTATAATGGTTGTAACATTCATGTGGGTTGAGTGTATTTTAAAAGGTTTTTTTATGTGGACTTTATATGGAAGCTAGAACTAATTATGGACTGATACTAGTAAAATTTCATACATCATTTTTTGTTTTGTTTATTTAACTTTCACCAATTTCAATACCAACGTATATCTGAGATTTAAGTCCTTCAAAGTGATATTTTGAGTTCTATGGAACCTATGAGTCTTAGAATATTATAAAACTAGTTTGTGCTCCGTTCTACAATTTGTCCAATGAAAAAGTTCCTTAAGGAAGAAGTTAGTGCCAATTTTGAGAACCCTTTTCGCTGGTCCAATATGCCCTATATTTTGTCCACTAAACCAGTTCCTTGAGAAAGTGATTGAGACCAAATTTAAGAACTTTCGCTGTTATAGTTCTTAAGATATTTATTATTTAATATTTGCTTTGCATGGGGATTACCCCTCTCCCTGGTCCTATCCGGCCTACATTTTGTCCTGTCAAACAAATCCTTATTTATGAAATAAATTTTTCCATGTAAAATTTTGATATTAATCTGACAGAAGACAGATTAAGTAGCAAAATCCCTTTTTCTTAAATATAATTAATGTAATTTACCTAAAAACAGAGTATGTTACAAAAACTAAAGTGTTTTACACTAGTAGCTAGGAAAACGCTTACTAATATATCATAATAATATAAAAAACAAGTAAGAATGCTATATTCGGCTATGCCGAATCTTAAATACCCTCCACTACAAATTCGTGTAAAGTTAATACGTTAGGTTCCATAGACACACATATACTCACAAATGTGTATAGTATATAACACAGAAACACTTAATGAGTCACAAATTAGTTACAATTTAGCTATAAAATTTTTCTATTAACTGCCTTTTTTCTACCAATTTTCATTGAGCTCTGTTAATTTTTGCGGATGTGAGCAGACAAAGAGATTGACGAAAATCGATTGAGATTTTGACTTGATGCAAGAATATATACATTATGGGGTCTGAAATAATTCATTCTTAGCGTTACATACAGAATGACAAAGTTAATATTCTCTCTCTACCACTTGTACTGTGGAGCGTATAAAAACAAAAAATATGCTTGTTATAAGCTCAAAACTATTTTCCGGGAAGGGGTCTTATATGTAGCTCCCATATAAGACCCCTTCCCGAAGTTTGGACCAAGATTGTTCATATTTATAATATACTTTGATTATAGTTAGAAAAATCATTGTGCTAAATTTTAATGGAATTGATCTTTATTTAAATGTTTTATAAACTCTAATCCGTTTTCCGGAAAATCCCGTTATAAGGGAGCTATAGGAAAATTTGGACCGATACAGGGCAAATTAATATAATATCTTCAGAACAGTTAGCAAAATAATTGTGTCGACTTTCAGTAGAATTGGTCTTTATTTACTCGAGAAGGGGCGTTATAATGGAGCTATATCATAATATGGACCCATTTTAATAAAGTTTACAACATATATTTAAAATAGCTAGAAAATTAGTTGTGCCAAATTTCAATAGAATTGGTTCAAATCTAAAAGTGTTATAAGCTATAAATCATATTCCGGGAAGGGGCCTTATATGGGAGCTATATCAAAATATGGACCCATGTAAATAAAACTTAATACATATATTTAAAATAGCTAGAAAATCAATTGTGCTAAATTTCAAAAGAATTGGTTCAAATTTAAAAGTGTTATAAGCTGTAAATCATATTCCGGGAAGGGGCCTTATATGGGAGCTATATCAAAATATGGACCCATGTTAATAAATTTTATAACATATATTTAAAATAGCTAGAAAATTAGTTGTGCCAAATTTCAATAGAATTGGTTCAATTTAAGAGTTTTATAAGCTATAAATCATATTCCGGGAAGAGGCCTTATATGGGAGCTATATCAAAATATGGACCCATGTAAATAAAATTTATAGTATATATTTAAAATAGTTAAAACAATAATTGTGCCAAATTTCAAAAGAATTGGTTCAAATTTAAGAGTTTTATGAGCTATAAATCACATTCCGGGAAGGGGCCTTATATGGGAGCCATATCAAAATACGGACCCATATGAATAAAATTTATAGTATATATTTAAAATGGTTAAAAAATTATTTGTGCCAAATTTCAAAAGAATTGGTTCAAATTAAAGAGTTTATGAGCTATAAATCACATTCCGGGAAGGGGCCTTATATGGGAGCTATATCAAAATACGGACCCATGTGAATAAAATTTATAGTATATATTTAAAATGGTTAAAAAATTATTTGTGCCAAATTTCAATAGAATTGGTTCCAATTTAAGAGTTTTATGAGCTATAAATCAAATTCCGGGAAGGGGCCTTATATGGGAGCTATATCAAAATATGGATCCATATTAATAAAATTCACAATATATATTTAAAATAGTCGAAACAATAATTGTGCCAAATTTCAAAAGAATTAGTTCAAATTTAAAGTTTTATAAGCTATAAATCATATTCCGGGAAAGTCCTTATATGGGAGCTATATCGAAATATGGACCCATGTTAATATAATTTATAACATATATTTAAATTAGCTAGAAAATCAAATGTGCCAAATTTCAAAAGAATTGGTTCAAATTTAAGAGTTTTATGAGCTATAATCACATTCCGGGAAGGGGCCTTATATGGGAGCTATATCAAAATACGGACCCATGTGAATAAAATTTATAGTATATATTTAAAATAGTTAAACAATTATTTGTGCCAAATTTCAATAGAATTGGTTCCAATTTAAGAGTTTTATGAGCTATAAATCAAATTCCGGGAAGGGGCCTTATATGGGAGCTATATCAAAATATGGGTCCATATTAATAAAATTCACAATATATATTTAAAATAGTTGAAACAATAATTGTGCCAAATTTCAAAAGAATTAGTTCAAATTTAAAAGTTTTATAAGCTATAAATCATATTCCGGGAAAGTCCTTATATGGGAGCTATATCAAAATATGGACCCATCTTAATATAATTTTATAACATATATTTAAAATGGCTAGGAAATAAGTTGTGCCAAATTTCAATAGAATTGGTTCAAATTTAAGAGTTTTATGAGCTATAAATCACATTCCGGGAAGCGGCCTTATATGGGAGCTATATCAAAATACGGACCTATGTAAATAAAATTTATAGTATATATTTAAAAATAGTTAAACAATTATTTGTGCCAAATTTCAATAGAATTGGTTCCAATTTAAGAGTTTTATGAGCTATAAATCATATTCCGGGAAATGGCGTTATATGGGAGCTATATCAAAATATGGACCAATGTTAATAAAATTTATAACATATATTAAGAATGGTTTAAAAATTAGTTGTGACAAATTTCAGTAAATTATCTTAAAAATTGCGGTCCATATGACACAAAGAGTTTGGGGTGTATCAAAATTTTGCATATTATAGCCTATAACTTTTTTCCGGTTAATCAGATTTTGATAATTTTTGGCACGATGATGAAGCACGTGTAATTGTATGCTAAAATTAATTTTTTGTTTTAGTCCAATTACATTTTTAGAAGAAATTATAAGAGTTCATTTTTGAAATTTTGAGGTTGTTTCAGATATCGGTCTATAACTTCCTTGCTTATAAACCGATATAGCTGGTTTTAAATAGCAAACTGCTTAGGACAATAACAAATAATGTGGCCAAGTTTTATCGAATTCGGTCAATTATTCTAGGCGTGAGAATGTTTATTTAATATTTGCTTTGCATGGGGATTACCCCTCTCCCTGGTCCTATCCGGCCTACATTTTGTCCTGTCAAACAAATCCTTATTTATGAAAAAAATTTTTCCATGTAAAATTTTGATATTAATCTGACAGAAGACATATTAAGTAGCAAAATCCCTTTTTCTTAAAATATAATTAATGTAATTTACCTAAAAACAGAGTATGTTACAAAAACTAAAGTGTTTTACACTAGTAGCTAGGAAAACGCTTACTAATATATCATAATAATATAAAAAAAATTGTAAGCCAACACAATTTCATTTCTAAAAGATCACAAACAAACCTCAATTCCGACACCCAAAATGAAGTTTCATTTTTTTTTTGGAAAATATGTCGTCTCAGCACTTCACAGTAAGTGAAACGACCTTGGCGACAAATTTTATTATTTTTTTCATAAAATAAATTAAGCGCAGCACTGTGTGCTGCGCTTAATTTATTTGAATATTTGAGTTTTCGTAACAAATTTGGGATGAGTTTAAGTGATTCATCTTAATCATAGTAATTTTTCACTGGAAATAAAAAAAGATTAAAAATGTTACTTTCAGCTTGCACGGCTACCTACTTAAATTAGCCTGTGAATGACTTTAACTCGGATCTATGTAATCCCGAATGTTAAATATCACATAGGATCGTTTTCATATTCGATTGCTATTATACAAATAAAATGGTCCAATTCTTTGAAATTCCTTTTATGCAAATTTTACATGGAATTATGACGTCATTAGTGACTTTAAATTTTACAGGGAAGACTTTATTATTCCGTAAAAATTACATTCCATTACCAAAAATAAAAAAGCATCAAAAACATATTTTTTTTGCAAATATTTATTCAACACTTTTCGAAATGAATACATTTCCTATATTATTATTGTTGTTGTAATCTGGTCTATTTGGAAAATTTTTGCATCTTATAGCCGTAAACAGGTAAAACAACAAAATGTGTTAGAAAAAAAATTGAATAATAAAACGATTTTCAGTTGAAATTAATTAATAAAGTTAAAATTGTTCATATTTTTTATAATTGTTTAGATATGTAAGTAGATTATACAATCAATTACAATATAATTGAAATTTTGCAAGACTTGTTCATTTTTTATATGTATTTCTACGATAGATGCTTCATTTCAAGATAAAATTATATTTGTACAACTTTTTTATAAAAATTATTATATAATAATTAGGTTGAGTCGGTTTCGGTTCTTTAAAAACCTCACATTTCGTATGTCGAAGAAACCCTGGTTTTCTTTCCGAATAACCGGATTTTCTTAAAAACATTGAAAATTATTTTGATAATATACATATACTGATATGGAAGTTACTGGACCTGAATCTAAACAGTGACGATTCTACATATAATATTGAACATAAATGAAATAACTATATTAAAAAATTCAAAAATTTTATTTAAAACAATTAATAGTTTAGAATCGTTATGAAAAATTTGAAATCTTACTCAACGCTTTGTTAACTTTGTGTCCCACAAGTACACCGAGTTAATGATTATTTAAACTGTCAAATTGTATAAAAACTAGTAAGAGTGCTATATTAAGCTTAGCCGAATCTATAATACCTATAGTCATAAAAAATGTATATATTTTTTATTATAATTTGTTTCTATTATCCGATTTTGATAATTCCTGGAACGCATTTAGCTTTATATCATAGGAAAATTTAATTTTAATCTGATAAATAGTTTTTGCAAAATTGATTAACTTTTTTAGTCTTACATTCGAGGTAATCTCAGATATCGGTCTATAACTTCTTTGTTTATAGGCAGACGGACATTGATAAATCGACTCAGGTTATTATATGATGAAAGAATATATGCCTACCGGGGTTTAAGATGATTAAGAAATAATCATCTTAAACCCCGGCGTTACACGCTGTTTTTATAATTTATTCATTTTTTCATATTTTACTAAAAAACGCCTTACCGTTTATTATTAAAAATTGAAACTGGTTTATATTAAATTGAAATTATTTGAAGAAACCGATAACCGGTTTCTAAAAAATGCAGATGAATTATTATTAATAACAATAAAAATCCCGTTTCTTTCAAAATTATAAATTTGTATTGTACGTATATCTTAATGAAGCTATTGATCTGGCAGCACTTTATTATGGTTGTTATTTAGAAACCTGCGTCAATAGTTTATTAACAACCCTGTCGTATAGTAAACGATGTCGACTATTAAATATAATTGCCGCCGATATATTTTTCAAATATTTTAAAAGTTCGTATGTAAAATGAGTTGCATATTTTTTAATTTTTATATATACCGAAATAGTTTTTACATATTAAGTTCACACATACGAGTTTTAATAAACGAGTCGTTTTTTTTTTTCAAAAAACACATCAAATTTGAAATATATTTTGAAATTTGATTCGTATTAAATACTCTGAACTACCCTGTGTACATAATTTTCACAAATTATTTAAAATTAAAAATGCTAAATAACATTCAAATTTTATATTTTGAGTTATTTAAATGTATTAAAATTAATTTAAATATATTAAAATTATTAACTTTTTTGAATAGAATATTCCGGTGTATGTTCTTTATATATTATTAATATTTTTGTAAAAAAAGTAATAGGATAAAGAAATTCCTCAATAGAAAAAACACATAAAGGTAATATGTGAACGATGTTGTAAAAAATCAAAAAAAAAATAAAAAGATTAATCTTTAGTTATTATTCAGATAAATTATAACACAGACACTCTTAATTTAATTACATCAATAAACTTTACATAATAAGGAACTATGAATGTCTAATAGTTATTGGTAATAATTTATTACTAATAAAATTTATTATTTCTGCATGGTATTTTAATCATTTTATTGACCATAATTTAAATGAATTACAAGCAATAATATTTGCTTTTTCATAAATCTTTTGGTATATGAAAATATTAACAGTGTGACGGCTTAAAAAGTTTATGACCTAACGCTTCTACATTTAATTAAACTCGCCATTGTAATCGCCGTTTAAATTGTTTCGGCACAGAACTCTGTTGTCACGCATATGTGGAATTTGCCGAAGTAAAAGTTAAAAAATAGCAATTAAAAAATTTGTTAAAAAAATAATTGTTATCAACTTAAAATTAGCAAATATTTAAACAAAAAAGTAAGTAGTAAACAACGTTGCATAGGAAGAATTAAAAAAATCAAAAGGTGAAACAATTTAAAGAGGAAAAATTACGTGGCGAAAGTTGGTCAAGATTTATTTGGAAGGAAAATTCAGTCAGTGTAAAGTGTTTGTAAGCAGAACAGCGGCTGAAACGTGAGCAGAGGAAGGCCAACGAACATCACACTAAAAGGGAAAGGAGGATAAAGAGAAAAACGTGAAAATTTTGCAGCGAAGTTGAAGCCCAAAAAAGAATAGAAGATAAAACACATCAGGCAAACAAGAAACAACTTAAACTGATCAAAGTAAGGAAAACACAAAAAAAGAGAACGCAGAAATCAAATTATTTCAGAAAACTGCAAGAAAAACAAAAAAAATATAAGCGAAGAAAAAAATTCCAAGAAAAATAACAAAAGATAAAGAAATAAATTGCATGAACCCGTAAAATTAAGAAAAACGAGGGAAAAACACACAAGAAACAAAAGAAGTTGAATAAACAAATAAAATACAAGAAGAGAAAAAGCAAAAGAAAAAACTAGCGTTGAAATTAACGATTTCTACAAAGAAAACAACGTACACCAACACTCTCATATACACACATGCACGTACGTATTGCAGTGAAGTTGGCATAATAAAATAAAAAATTTACATTAAATTCAAGCTAAAATTGAAAAGAGAATTAAATAAAAGAAAACAAAAAAGCTGGTGTTTTTCGCAACAAAATTCAAATCAAATTTGTTTCGTTCGAAAAAAAGCTTAAACAAATAGAAAAATATTAAAAGAAGAATAAGAGGAAGAAATTAAGAAAAACCTTTGTTTGTGCCTACAGAATTATTTTTGTCTGCTTTTGTCATATTTGGTTGCAACCAATAACTTTTCTATCAATAAACGAAAACATAATGAACAACAACAAACGCAAAAATCGCCCTAGTGGTGGTGGAGGAGGAGGTGGCAGTATATCCACTGGTAGTGGTGGTGGTATCTCAAGGTAAGTTCATAATAATTGTTTTTTGCATTCCTTATTTACCTATTTTGCATTCACAAAATATTTATCATTTCCTTGTTACACGTTTAAATAAAAACTAACTTTAAATATTAAGAAATAAATTATTAAAAAAATATATATAAAATTGATTTTAAAACTAATTTGAAATATTATGTAATTAAAAAATACAATGTGTGGTGTACGTGTGTATAAACGCAAAGTATCAGTATCATTGGAGTTGTAAGTTTTTGCCTCTGAGTTTGTTAATTACCTATTTTTTGACATTTCACTTAAGGTCGGTGAGATCGAAAAAATCGTAACATACATTTTATAAAAATCCAATAATTTGAAAACCTCATATATTGGGGAAAAAGATTTTGTTTCAGTGTAATTATTTTGTAATCATTCAATCATTTTAAAAGCATATTTTTAAGTTTGTTCATTTCTTTTGGAAGATTTATGTCTCCTTCATTGTACCTTAATCCAGTGACTTTGAAAGATAAAATTCTCTTGATGTCTCTTGGATTTCTTATGAAAAGATTAAATGAATTTTGGTAATACACTAATAATTATATATAAAAAAATGTTAGGACACAATAAAGCAGAAGTATTTCTATTAAGATGTCTCTGTCTCAATTGCAACAGAAGTCATTGTAGGCCAGAGTCGTTCTTCTCGTATGTCCGGTTATATACTACATCGTTCATTAACAAATAAAACATTTTTTTGGACGAATCCAAAAGCTCTTGTTGTCTGTAAAATTCATTCTGCCGGTACAAGTGTTTAAATTTTCTAAGTTTCTTTTTGGTGCCAATACTACTATTGCGGGCCGTTATAAGTTTCAAGCAAAAGGTTATTCATGACAAGCTTTGAGAGAAACTTGTACTATCTAATGTTATTGTTTGGATAATTCCTCCGTTATGTTTCAGAAGTTCAAGCAGATTGGAACTTTCTAAATTCCACTACCACATTACCGGAACTTCTTTTCATTCCTTGTTGTAAGGAGTAACATCGAAAAATTCTTAAAATACATATGTCAATAAAAGCGAAACCACTAGACTTACAATTTAAATTTTTTATTACTTTCCACAAAAAAAAAAAAAAAAAAAAAAATGTACTTTTAAACACTAGTGGTGAAATTTTGAACCTTTTTCGGAAACGGCATTCCATCTCCGTTTTAAATATTCCCATTTAACAAGGACCCAATATCTATCCACTGGCCTACGCTTCGGGCAGTTTTTGAGGATTTGCCTCTCTTGTTTACAAATACCACATTATTGTTTTTGTACCAATCAAAGGATTGTTTTCCATAGTGACAGGATGCCAAGTCTGGCTAAAAATAAGTGGACATAGTAAGAAGTCTTATGAGCTCACTATGTCGGTCTTTAAAGAGCCCTGTATAACAAATGATTGTCTTCTTTTGCCGCAATGGCATATTGTTTTGTTATACCAAGAACTTTTTATAAAACTTTAGCTGCTTTTGGGTTCTAAATTTTTCTTTAATATTCCCTCGAGTATCAGCAACAAAATTTTTTGTCCAGGAACTGGCAGAACATAAGTTTCGCCATCAAGAATCTTTTTTAGAAAACTTGACTTCAATTTCCGCGCTTTGTTTTTGCCTCCAAATTTTTTATCAGCGTTCCTTTTAGGAACTTTTTGAACCTTGTGTGTTTTTAAACCTGTGTTATCTTTAACTTTTCGTGCCATGTAGTCCGAGCACTGAGATGTGTTGGGAGCTCTTTTGTAAAAGCTTTCTATTTGAATTAGGTTTTCTATCACTGATTTAAATTAGATTAACTAACGTGTTTTACAAAGATACCGGAACTACCCAAAGTATATCGTTCACTGGCTGTCATTCCAATAACAGGCTGTTACAATAACAAAAATGTAACAAAGTCAAATAATACTTGGGTTAAAAGTTTTAATGAAAAAGGTGTATTGAAGTTCTTTTTTATCTCGCTATAAAAAACGGTAAATCACAACAAGTTATTTTGTACATTAAGACAAATACATTTTAAAGAACAAGAGATATTTACCAGAATTTGTTAATTTTCTTTCTATGTGAATATTCACTGAAAAGGAATACATTCCCTGTATCCTGTATATCTTGAGGATGACAATGACTAATTTCAATTATTTGATATCATTGTAGAAAAAAATGTGTTACTGAATATCATCTATTACAAAAAAAAAACTGATTATACTTTGGTTTAATATTGAAAGTTCTTTAAATATTTTTTTGTTTAAATGAAAAGTAATCATTGACCTGACCCAAACTTGACCTGATTTATTAATTTTGAATTTCTGTCAATGAAAAACGTTTTTTGTGGTCTTTATTGAAACTATATGTCCTTCGCAAGCACATCAAACAAATATTCACCATTAGAATAGATACATAATTTCGAAATCTGTTATTATGGTGAGTGATTGGATGGATGTGGTGAAATAAAATTTAAGATAAGTGTATACAAATAAATCTAAAATGTGAAAGAAGGTCTAATAAAACAAACCCTCTAAAAACACACGTAGACTTAATTGATTTTTAATTTCAATTGACCTTAATTTAAAATGTCTACAATATATGCATGTTGCTGCTAATTCTTCTTTTTTTATTTTATTTTATTTGTAATTTTGTATATAAATACGTATGTACATTCTGTTTTGCATTGCCCCCTTTGTCTCTTCTATATATTCATGATATTCTATAGTTTCTTTCATTTATTATTTATTTGTTTTTTGTTTTTTGCTCTTTTTTTTTGGTTGAACATATATTGTAAATATTACTTTGCATAAATGAAATGTTTCCTAAAAAAGTATCAAACTACAAAATATAAACAATTCGACTCATGGGTAACAGTAGTACTAAGATTTATTCATTATTCATGTGTGTATTCTTGATTTTTTGTTGTATTTATGTGGCCTCATTCTATTTGAAAAATATTATTTTGTTTTTATTTGTTTATTTTCAGTTTTTTTTTTACTTTTAATCTGAGCTTTTTACTTATATAATTATTGTATATAGATATTTTATCATTTATATAATTAGATAATATTATTATTTTTATTTATGCAAATATTTATGTGTTTGCATTACAACGTTTTTCATTGAAATTTGTACTAATTGTGATTTAATTTAAGGATCCAATTATTCTTTAATTTTGAAATCGTATTCATTTATAATTATCGTCTTAATTGTATATTTATTACATTTGTAGTAGTTTATCGCATTAAATATTTAAAATTTAAAATTTGGATCTTGAGTCTACAAAAGTCTTCTAAGGTTTCTTTATTAGAATGTCCTAACGATTGAATGTTTGCTAGCGATTGATATTGACTTTTTAATTAAAATTTACATAAACTTTACCAAGAAAAGTGAAAGAATAAATTTTTTTTTGTTTAAATTAAAATTTCTTCAACCAAAAATATTGAAAGTCTAAGGAGTGAGATCAAAAAATATTTAACTCCAGTATTGTTTGATTTTTTATCAAGTTACCTTTGTAAGAAATGTCAGTTATTATGTTTAATGTTAATCAATTGAATATATTGCGTCAATCCGATTAAAATGGGTGACCAGAAAAAAGTGCAAACTAAAATTACTAAATATTTTTTAACAAAACCCAACTTGGTCCTACAAAAAGTTGACCAATCATTCAATGGTTGATAGAATACCTGGTTCAGTAAGATGAAATGGTTCTCATGATGTTTATAAAGTCTAAAATATAGAAAACATTCTCAACATATCCATCTGGTCAGCTTAGAGCTTGGAGTATTTGGCACGAACATTTAAAATTAATGCTGGTTTAAAAACATACATGGCTTAAAAAGATTCTGGCAGGAACGCTGCTAAAAATTAAGAGGCCAAAAACAGAGCACGGAAATGGAAATAAAATTTTCTAAAAAAAATATTCTTACTGCATAATAGATGAGGAAACGTAGATATTTCGCTATTTTATGATCAAAAACTTTATGTAACTGATGCTCGAGGGTTTTTTAAATACAGAAATTTACATCAAGGTATACTTACAAAAAATCTATTTCCATTCATAAGTATACTTCATAGTGTGTCCACTTATTTTTTTCCTGACTTGGCATCCCATCACTATTGTTAATCATCCTTGAGTGGTACAAGAACAATAATGCGCTAATTATAATAATAGAGGCAATTGCATGGAGTTAAGGCCGGCACATATAAGGTGTTCATAGGTGTGGCAGATTTTAAACGTACATAAATTGTAATAATAATTTCAATGAAAAGAATTAAAACTGTAAATTTAGAGGTTTAGAATTTTCAATCTCACTATTTATATGATAATATCTTTTGTAGTTCTCGTCTAGCAGATTATACATAAATTTTGAAGATATTTTTAAAATAAACAATTTAGTTAATTTACAAACTTTGTAGAATATGTCCTTATGCTTTTACATCTTATGATGGTGGTGGCATACTTATCGTTACTGATAACAATTTTTAATTTTGTGATCATAGGCCTATGGAGGGCAAATCTTTAGATATAGGAGCTTTATAAACTTTTTTCTGTTTTTAAGCATTTCGTTTATCTAAATTGTGTTTAGGTAGTTCAAAAATTGTTAGAAAATATATATTAAAAAATGTTGGACAGAAATCGTAATTAGTTAGATGAAAACATCTAAGCCTGTAACATTCACATTTCACATATTATTATTTCAAAGTAAAACTGGAAGATGTAACTTAAATCCCTTGGGAGATACTTTTAATGCTTTACCAAGCCATAATTCCCTATATATGTAGAGCAAAGATGGAAGACAACCAAAAAATTTCATATAGTTCATTTCGTATTGGAGTTATTGACATTTTGCTTGATGCTTCTTTTAGTAAATATGATTTGCGACAAAATGAGATATAATAGATGAAGACTCCTATCTATTCATCTTTTCTCTACACATCGATCTATAACTATATTTTATATTTATAAAATCATCTTGATTCTACAAAATGTTGGCCAAGCCTTTAAAGGTCTTCCGTGAAACTGTTTCCAATGTTACTAAGCAATATCGGGGGAATGGTCCACATGATGCTTTTAAATAAAAAAATAATAAATTAAAAAAAAAGCTTTTTCAAAAGAGCCCCTAACACATCCGGTAGGAAAGCTTAAAAAGTTCCTGACAGGAACGCCGCGAAAAAATTGGAGGTCAAAAAAAAGAGCACGAAAATTAGTAAATGACAAAACATATGTTGTGGCAGATTTTTCGCAACTTCCTGTTCAAAATTTTTATGTTGCTGATGCTCGAGCGAATAATGAAGAAAAATTTAAGAACCAAAAGCAGTCAAAATTTCCCAAATCGTTCTTGGAATGGTTAGCAATATGTGGTTGCGCAAAAGAAGCCATTCAATTGTTACAACAAGCTCTATAAATACAAAAATTTCCATCAAGAAATATTTAAACGAAACGACTACTTTAATTCATAAGACTTCATAATGTGTCCATTTAATTTTTGCCTGACCTGTACTGTCCCTTGAGTGGTACAAGAACAATAATGTGGTCTTTGTACTAAAAGAGGAAAATCATCCAAACTGCTCGTATCTAAGGTCAGTAGAGTGATATTGGGCTCTGGTTAAAAGAGTATTGAAGAATAATGTTTGTTCCAGTAAAGTGACAAAAAGCACTTTAAAAACGTTTGACCCACTATGCTATTTTTCATATAAATTTCCAAGAATTTAATTTGTTTAAGCCATTACGATCTCATTTTTATAAATGCAAATTAAGAGTTTTTTTGTTTGTATATATTTTGATTATGTATTTAAAAATGTGAAAGAAACACACAACTAATTTAATTTATTTGTTTATTATTAAATTAAAAAATATTTGTATTAAACATTTTCCAATTTTTTTGCTGACAATTCTATGAATCATATAATTTTGTTAAATAAATTGTACATTTAATACAAATAAGTTTGTTGCAATTTGTTATTTTTGTATATTTAATCTACTGAACAAAACAAAATACAGAAAAGCAAAAATTGAAATGATGAGAATTTAATATAATTTTGTTTTGTTATTTTGTTTATTTTTTATTTTCCAATAAAAACAAATACCTCTTAAGAATGAATGTATGTATGTTTGTATGTATGTACTTATTATTTTTCAGATACCATTAAAGTCAGTGACCTTTAGATTTATAGTCAAAGTCTTATTTTTATTTTTTTTGTTTTGTTTTTGTGTTCGTTTATTTGTTTTTGTATAGTTCTTTTGTTTTTGTTGTATTTTAATATAAACAAATTTTGTTGATTATTATATTTTGTCCCATTCCTTTTTAGATATTCGAATGATAACAGACAACCGAATAATAAATCGCGTTCCCAAGCTCAGGGTCTTTACAATAATGCATATTTCATGCATGCTGCCACAGCATTAGTTGGTAGTGTTGTGCAAATGCGTTTACGTTCGGGTAACATTTATGAGGGTATCTTTCGTACATTTTCTCATGATTTTGATGTGGCCCTTGAGTTGCCATCATGTATTAAATTAAGTAAAAATTCACCTGATGAATCGAAATCGGTACCAAATGTTATGATATTCCCCTATGATATGGTAGTGAGTATTTCAGCTAAAGATTTTGATTCACAATATGCAACAGGTGGTAATTTTCAAACGGATGCAGCCATTTCAGAGAAATGTAATGGTGAGTATTTTATTAATTTTTTTTATTAAAGATTTTGTTAAAATTAAAAGTCAAATGAACCAATTTTAGGTTCACGTTTTGAAGAGAAGGAATTGGAGCCATGGGATCCTTCTGGTATGAATGGTGACATTGATATTGAATTGGATGATGCCGCCAATGGTTGGGATGCTAATGACATGTTTCGGAAAAATGAAAATCAATTTGGTGTTCAATCAACCTTTGATGATTCTCTGTCATCGTATACTGTACCACTGGATAAAGTAGATTCCGATGAGTTTAAAGAACGTGAAGCTAAAGCTGAAAAATTGGCTGCTGAAATTGAAAATAATCCCGCTTGTAGGGATCGTCTCGATTTGGAGAATGGGGATGAAGAAGCATTATTTGCTGCAGTAGCTCGTCCTGATATGGAACGTGAACGTGAGAGAGAACGTGAACGGGAAAGAGAGCTTGAAAGAATGGAAAGAGATTTGGCGAAAGAAAGAGAAAGGGAACGTGAAAGAGAGGAAAGAGAGCGTAAACGCTTTGAACCTCCCGTAATGACAGAAAGGTATATAACAAAACCGACTCGTTCGATTAATGGACCACCACCACCAGTAGCCATGTCCTCACAAACAATGGGATCTTCATCGAGAGGTGGTGGTGGCGGACACGGAGGTCATGATCGTGACGACCGTAATGATCGTAATGATCGCAATGATCGTAACGATCGCAACGATCGCATGATGGGTAACAATCAGTCCTCATCGATGGGCGGTCAGTCAAACTCTATGCAATCATCTGTCAGTGGTATGACAGGTGGTATGAAGGGTTCTGCTCCTCCCTCATCACAAATGTCCCAGCAAGATGGTGGCAATAAGTATCAGGGCGGTAGTAACATGATAAAGCGTAAACCTAATGCACCTCTTAATCAAAAGATGGTGCGTAATACTCCACCGCCTAATAGTAGTGGTGGACCATCTGGCATGTCTCAGGGAGGTGGTGTCATGTCTCAGGGATCCAATTCCGCTGGTGGTCAAAAGCAAATCATTTACAATTCAATGCCAATGCAAAATCCACAACAATCGCAATCATCGTATCAATCTTATACACAAGCACCTATGCATGGTGGTCCCACACCTTATAGAGGTAATTCGAAAATGAATGGTGATACTGGCGGAAGAGGTGGTGACGGCAAACCATTGCCTCAACGGCCAATGCGTCAATATTCGGGTTCTTCTTCGAACTCATCGATGAACTACAATAATGATAATCAAAATCAAGGTAGACACACCCAACATGGACCTCTTCACAGTGGAGGACAAGGTGGCAATAGTAGTTCACCACCCCTGCAATCAAGTAGTGGCGGTCCTCATGGAATGTCAGGTCCACCTTCAAACCAACAACCACCACCACAGCCACAACGTCAAATGCGTTCGCGTGAAAATCAATTACAGGATCTAAGACAATTCGGTCAAGATTTCCAATTGGCCAATACGTCGCCTTCACCTGGTCCTCCTCAAGCTCAACAGCAATCTGCTTCGATGTCGTCACAATCACAGCAACACATGAATATTAATAAGGGTCATCAACCACAACCCTCGGTATCACCACCCCAACAACAGCAGCCTCCACACATGCAACAGCAACAACATGTAAGTGGTCATCCATCGCAACATGTTGGCATGCAACATGTGTCCCAACAACATCATGCTGGACCACCACAACAGAACCAACAATCTCATCATGGAGGACCACCACCACAGCAACAACACTACGTGCCACCACCACATTTGCAACAACAGCAACAACAACATGGTCCACCTCCACATATGCAACAACAACAGAATTTGCCTCCACCTCAACAGCAGCAACAACAACAGCAGCAACAGCAGTCACAGAAACAAATGCAACACGTATCACAACATGGCTCTGGATCTTCGTCGATGTCGATGCAACATGTGCAACCATCAGCACAAAATCAGCAACAGCAGCAACATGTTACACAACAGCAACAACAACAACAACAGCAACATATAATAACAGAACAATCTTCACAAATCACACAAACAAATAATGTTGGAACCTCCACCCAACAGTCAACATCATCATCAACATCTTTAGCAACACAAAATGTTACTCCAACTGGTGCTGGTCAGACTAATAGCCAACAGCAACAAACATCACCTCCCGTTGTGGTCGATAATAATACAAACAATCAGCAACAGCAACAACAACAGCAAACCCCAAAATCAGATACATCTGGTACACCTGTTTCATCGGCTACAAACAGTAGTTCCACACCTTCGGATAAAACAACACCACCCTCAAGCAATACAACCTCATCAGCCACAACTGGTACAACTACTTCGGCCACAACATCTGCACCACTCGTCAAAAAGACACACGTTCTTAATCCATCAGCTAAACCTTTCACACCTCGCAGTCCTAGTACTCCAAATCCATCGCGGCCTCATACACCCCAAACACCCGTCGCTATGACAACAATTTATACACAAGGTGCTCCATTGGCCGCTGCTGGTGGACAACAGACACCAATTTATATGATGCCAGGACAACAACCGGCAGCTGCTTTTCATGCTCCCGGTCATCCACAAGCTGCTCAGCAGCCACGTATGAGAAGAGGAAATTATGGTAAGTGAAATTTCAAATCAAATAATACAATTTGGTTTTATTAATCTCTTCAAAAATATTAATTTTGATTCACTTGAGATGTTTGGCCTGGTATTGATTCCATGTGTCCAGGCTACAAGTTTTAACAGTGAAATATGATTGTTTTTTATCTTACTACTATTGAAATAAACATATTGTTCTTAATTTCGCATATAAAAGAGAAAATAACATCTTCCAACTGTTCGTTATAAGTTGCACTATTAATGTTTTAAAACAATTTCTCGGGAATTAAGAAAATCCCAGAAGCTAAACATATGTCTGTTATGTATAAGGCGTAGAACGAAAACATATTAATCGTTATTTAAGTACATTATTTTTGATAAATATATTTTTTTACAAACAAAAATTTTCGAACGAATTGCTTTGAAGATTATTTTACGCACTGCTTTCTTCTGGTAATAATTTCACATTATGTGAGATATAAGGAGTAAGATCGAAAAATTCTTAACATACATATATGTTAAAAAGGACGATATCGCTTAATTTTTTTAAATAATTTTTGATTACTAGAATTTTCAAAATAAAATAGATAGAGAATTACTAGTGATTTAATTTTGAAACTTTTTTGGAAACCCTTTCCATTAATGTTTTAATAGTGCTGTCTGTCACTTTGCACTTTTGGACACGTATTTTATGCTCTTTAATTCACTTTTCATAAAAGCCTAATACCTCTTCTTTGGCCTTAGCTCCGTGCAGGTTGAAGGATATGTCCCTCGGTACAAATACCACATTTTTTTTGCACCACTGAAGTGCTTGTTTATATATTAACAGGATGCCAAGTCAGGCAAAAAATTATGAATTCTTATGAATGGAAGCAACATTTTTTATAAGCATTTCTTGATGTAAATTTCAGTATTTATAGAGCCGTTGTAACAAAAGATTGTCTTTTTTAACGCAACGGAATATTGCTTGATATACTAAGAACTTTTTGAAAGTTTTTACTTCTTCTGTGTCCTAAAAATTTACGCTACAATCCCTCGAGCATCAGTTACGAAGAATTTTTGACCAGGAAGTTGCGAAAATCTGCCAGAACATACGTTTCATCGTCCATTATGCAGCATGAATATTTTTTGTAGTACAAATTGAATACAATTTCCGTGCTTGGTTTTTAGCCTCTAAATATTTAGCAGTGTTTCTTTTTGTTTGGCTAACTCTTACCAGAGTATTTTGGTCACTCATTTTAATCAAGTTAATATATTATATTTTTTTTTTTGACATTACAAATTATAACTGACTTGTTCTACAAAAGTAACTTCTTAAGAATTTGTCGATCTGACTCATTAGTCCTTTTTTCATAAAATTATTAGATTTCATTCCTAATTTGCCTCAACATTAAGAAGTATTGTGAAGTCATTAAATTACTATTTTCTGCTTTAAAATGCAATATATAAAAGACAATTTTAAGGTTTCTTTTCCAGTATAAATATGATTTTTTCATTATTACATAATGAAACAAATTGATGTGCGTAAAGTGCCAAGAGAGTTTTCCAAATTGCTTTGCTCTTTAGACCGTGATCTAAATCACGTAAAAATTTAAATAAATAAAACAACAAATTAAAAATATAATTATATAGTTATCAACTTTTAACATTTAAATAAAAAATTACATACTTTTATTTTCACTATTTAATATGTAAAAAATACGTAATATTTTCAGGACCCATGACACCATCACAGATGCATGCTTCGGCGGCAACAGGTCAACCCTTGTTGGCTACAGGACCATTGCAAACACAATTTATACCTTATCCGCAAACACCACATGCACCACATTTCCAATCGCAACCATACGCGCCACCAATGGTAACTATATTCATCCAATAATTAAAATCTATATTTGTTTTCTTTTATAAAAAAAAATATTTTTTTGTTTTTTTGAAAATTTTAGGTCCGAATGTATGAACCACAACAATTACAATTTTTAACACAAACGCCACCATCAACTACACCCTCACCGGGTCAACCACATCAAACGTTCCATCCACAGCCACAACCTTCCCCTGCAGGCGGGGGACCACAGCCTACATTTGCCCCTCAAACTCAAGCATCATACCATGTTGCCATCCCCGTTACAATTCATCACTCACAATTGATGCACAGCCCCTATTACCCAGCAGCGGCGGGGCAACATCCACAACAGTTAATTCAACCACAACTGATAATGCCACAACATCCGGCTCAGTAGGGGAAGTTACTAGGCAAATTGTGTGTTCGTAATTAAAAACAATTTTTATTTTTCGATTATTAACAAAAAATCATTCATATAAAAAGAATTTGTAGAAGAAGTAAAAAGAGATGATTAAGTAGAAGCTGATGCAGAAGAAGAATTTATTTAAAAAGATCTTTTTGGTTCATAAATATTCTCATTAAAAAAAAAAAGCAAAAATAAGAAAACATAAAAATGAAGAAAAAAGATGTCTTGTCCCTCATTTTTTTAAAGTAATTTGTTAATTAAATTTTCATAATATTTTTTCACTTAAAATTAAAAAATTACACATAAAAAATATAACAAAAAGTGACGTGTGGTTAAATTAAAACTTCTGTGAAAGTGAATTGTTGCCTGTTTAAAACTTAAAAAAAAGATTTATTAAAAAAAACATTGTGAAAATCACACATTAAAAGAAAGAATGAAAGAAAGAAGAAAAAACATTAAAATCAAATCAAATGTCCAAAAATTTCTTTGCAACAAAGATAATTGCCTACAAAAAAACCTAAAATCCCAGCTCCTGTCCCGCCCTCCCTTATTTTCTATTTATAAATTAAGATTTAACTTTGTTTTTACTATTTCCTTCACCACTTTTTGTTTGCTTTTTTCAGTTTTTTTCTTTTATATTCTCCTCCTCTTAGTTCAAATTCCTCTCTTCTAGTAGTAAAGTTTTAAAGGGGAGAAAAGTAAAACCTTTGCTCATATTTCAAGAATTTAAAAGAAAATTCTCTTTACTTTTGTCTTCTATAATATTTTTTTGTTGTTTCTTATTTAATTTCTCTATAATTTCGTCTGCCAAAAACTAAATAATTTTATTTAATAAATTTTTGTTTTCTTATTTCATTTTTCTTAAAATTATTATTTAAATGTTGTCGCAAATAGTTAAAACAAAAAAGTTATCAAAAAATAAAACATGTCATATAAAAACAGAACAAATAAATTCAATTCTAAAAAAAGAAAGAAAAAAAATCAATTAGAACAACAAGAATAAAGAAAAATTAAATGTACTGGAATTTTATGCAAAACTCAAAAAACAAAACAAAAAGAAAAATCATCTTTATTTGAATTAAAAAGAAATTAAACAATAACAAAGATCTCTTTTAGATTTAATCATTACAAAAAGGAGAAATAATTTAATAAAACTACAACAGTAGTGTATTCAAACACCGAAATCAAAAGCCGGTTAAACGCTTTTTTTCATTATGGTACCGCAATTCCATAGCTTTTTTTAAGTTTACTTCCGATATCGTTAATTAACGAAAAATGTTGATTTTTTTTAACGATTTTGCTATTCTCTATTATAAGTTAACAATATGGTTTCGTTATGAATTTTAACAACGAATATCGGTAGAAAATTGAAAACGTCAATATATTTGAAATAAAATTATTTTCAAAAAATTCAAGAATTTATTATTTATTCAAAATACATTTTTAGAAATGATGGATGAAAACATCAACTTTTTGCTCACTTATATATCCCAAAATTGTTAACAATACGAAAGTGAGTTCAACGGGAGTTATTTGATCTTAACAATGAAGAAGAATGCGATTGTGATGTATACATATGCATATTTTCAAAATTTGTTAAAGTTATAAAACTGTTTTTGCTTTTGAGCATGTTCAAATTGACATTTTTCTTATGAAGACGACCACGTACCTTCCATACCAACAGCAGTTTTGGGGATTGTTAGCATCAGTAGCGTCATTTGTATGCACATATTGTCTCCCAACGATACACATTGTGGCGATCAAGTGATTAAAATGATTGTCACTTATTTACTACCAATTTTGGTTCGCGGAGGACAATTGCTCGATCACTGACTTCTTATGTGGCTCTGATGAAGTTGAAATTATTGAATGTATTAGAGTGTGTTACCTGATGTACCCAAAGGGAATGTTATTATCACCAAAAAAGGATAAAAGTTCCATTTGGAAAATACTTTTTACTCTTGTCACCGAATTTAGTGTCATTCCTTTATTAGATTACTGATGAACTACAACAATGCTATAAAAATCCAAAAATGGCAAAATATTTAATGAATTTTATAGACACGAGGAAACATAACAACTTTTTAATTTGTAGTTAAATTACCGAAAAAATATCGTTAACTTACGATACTTTTAATGATAAAAATAGAAAATATTTTTTTCAGAAAAGCAGTTAACGATAAAATTCGTTAACTAGCAAATTTTCGTTACTTAAAGGCAATTTTTTTGTCGTTAATAAGTTACTGAATTGCGCTACAGAAAACCTACCGGTTTCGAATATTTTATATTTTCGAATTATTCGTTATGCCGGATTCTTTTCAGTTAGTTAATGGAATGTTCCTTTTAATGTTACTTTCTCTAAAATTGCCATCGTTTTCCATTTATTATTTTATAAAAACTGTTCTTTATTTACATGTACACATTTCAAATTCTGAAAACTTCATTTTTGTACACTTCGCCATGATCGTGGTTATATAAAATTTGTCTTTCTGTCTGTGTGAATCATAAAGAAAGTTCTATTTAAGATCCCAGTATATCTATGCATGTTTGAATATCAAATTCTGAATTGATTTAGCCAAGTTTATCAGATTTTATTTTTTCCAACAAAAGTTTGTTATATAAAATCAGTAACATTCATTTTTTTTAAAGAAATATCAAATATTAAAGAAAGAGTTTCTCCAAATGTTTCAAGCCACATTTTTTTCAATACGATACCAAAAGACACCATTATAAAAAAATGATTTATAAATATAAAAAAACATTTTTTTACATAAAACCTTATTCGAAAACCTATATATATATTTTTTTTGAAAAGTCCATTCTTTAAATAACTCGAAAACCGGTTTTCTGAAGAAGTCAGTTTTTTGATTACACTGTACAAAAGATTTTTCAGAAATTTAAAATTTACAAATATGGAATACTTTAAGGGGTTTCCTATTTATTAAATTTTATTAATTAATTATAATTTGAATATCAGATTGAATATTATTGGAAATTGTAAAATTTATAATTTGAAATTTATTCTATATACAAAATCTATTTGCATATGCCATATTTCACTTTGGCGTTTTTGAAAAATATTTAGTATACTTTTAGGAAAGCCCTTTATAGTATGCTATTCATTTGTAAAATTGTATTTAATTAGAATTTATTTAAAGGCGATTCTGAAACTATTTTTATATATTTAAAATTCTAGATTCTTGGTCATGGTGTTAATTTTTTTCATAAGAAAAATGCGGTCTCAACAGTGAAGGATAATAATGTGCAATTCTGTTAAATACATATTCATACTTTTTTATTTTCTATAGTTTCTTCAGTAGTCATTTGTATGCCTTACTATCCTCCCACGTTACACCTTGCGGCGCTCAATTGATTGAACCCTTTGTCTTTTATCACTTTGTTATCCTTACGATCATTGAATGCATTCAAATGGAATTTTATTGTTTTTTGAAAACAGCATCGATATCCAGATGATTTGTAGACCGATTCGCAAAATTTTTTTTATAAAATTTTCAACTTAAATCACTAATTATTTTCCGATTTATTTCGTTTATATTTTTTATTTTAAATTTGTTTTAATGATAATTTCTGTGAAATTATTTTCCACTTGAAAAGGATGAAAATCTTACATTTCGCAAATAATTTTTATTTTTGTGATTAAATTTGGTTCCTTTTTTGGAATACCTATGTACTACAACAAAGTTATAAAAATACCGAAAATGGTCTAATAATAATTGGATTGTTTTAGATTTAAACAAACTTAAAACTTTATTATTGTCGTTATAATTTTGCGAAGATTTTTTATTTGTAATTATCTAATCGAAAAAATATCGTCAACTTAAGGAACTTTTAACTTTTTGTACACTAATTTACGTTATCTTACGATAATTTTTTGTCGTTAAAAAGACGCGGAATTGCAGTACTATTTATAATGTGTGTATGTGTGTGACGTATAGACTCCAAAACGGCTTGGCCAATTAAGTAACATAAAATATAAACAATTCTGATAGGACCAGGGGAAGGGATACCCCCTTACAAATCAAAAATTGATTTTCGTATATCTCAAGCGAGAATTTTCAAATTTGGTCCCAATTACTTTTTTTAATGATTGAGCAGCAAAGCGCAACGGGTAAAAGTTATTTAAAATAAAACTTCACTTTTCAATTTAATCAAACTTTTATTAAGAACGAAAACATTTTAATGTTTACTTAGTTTTACAAGTTTTTATCTAGAATTTTGAGTACCAAAACGATTTTGGGCTTAAATTCGCAGGTTTGAAAAGTAAAGAAACGGAGTTTGAAATCGTATGAAAAAATTATTAACACTTAGATCTTTAACAATTAAAAAGAGATGATTTTTAGAAAGTAATTTCGAGATAAGAAATATCGTATAAACACTAATAAACTGACCCCATTAAACACTCTCGGGTTCATAAGGAATTCATTTATATTAAAAGGATCTACCGGTCTTTTAAATACCAGTAAAGATAAAATTTCAAAAAAGTACTCCTTCCTGACAAATTTTCACAGTTCAATAAAATGTCTGGAATTGATTAACAAGAATAAATCTCTACTGTTCCGAATTTAATTTAAATTTTCGATATCGTAATTTCGAAATAATAACTTTAGTTTGTGATAATTCCTATATTGATTTGAACTTACAAACTTGTGAATGATAAGGGATGGAACAACGAAGAGGCTTCATGCTTTTTGGAATACTTTAAATTACCAGTAGTTTTTTTTAATTTTAAAACTTTCAAATTCAATTCTTTGTTTAAAATTTGAATCTGTAATATTTGAGAGATGTTCAGCTGTTGTACACGACCAGACGAAAGGTTCTTTTGCCACACTCTCATAAACAACATCAATGAATTGTAGTTTTATTTCAGCCTTAATATTTTTCAGAAAGTTGAGAAATTTATTTTTAGTTACAAGATTCCAAACATAATTTGAAATTCTTCGAAACTTATGTGGCCTAAAAATGCATATAAGGATAATTGGGAAAAAGAGTTTAGGAAGATATTTTCATCATGCTATTGCGCAGCACAATTTTAGAAAAATAACTGAAATTTTTTAAGTTTATTATTCAGTTCCATCTTCTTGGTTCTATTCATACAACATTTTGTCCAGTAAAATAGATCCTTATAAAAGTGATTGAGAACAAATTTCAGAACATTCGTTCATATAATTCTTAAGATATTCTATTATCAATTTAAGCTTTGTTTGGTGTTAGTTTACCCCTTCCCCTAGTCCTGTCAAAATTTTTTATAGTCTATTTTGGGGTATATTGGGATCATTATCTGGAAATATTATCAAAATTGGCTTATTTTATATATACACATAGAAAAATATTAATGTAAATTATTTAATATAGAAATAATTTAGCTTTTTTCAGTTATGATTTTGCTTCATAGATAAAAATGTTAATTTAACATTGTTTCACATTAAATATTCTTGAAATTTTACTACTTGAAATTTTATAAATTTATATATATTAATATCGAAAGATTTTAATGTGTACAATATTATTTCACCACAAACGTAAAAACGTTCAATTTAAACTAAATGAAAAAAATTATTCAATCTCAAATCAACTATAATCAACGTTGATTTTGCTTCATGTTTTTTTTCTGTGTGTATAGATTGAGAAAAGATTTGTGCCAGTACTTGTCAAACTTGTCAGGTTTAAATTAAAATTTATAAGAAATCGTTTCCATACACAAATATATTGTAAATGAGAACATAAGTGAGAGAGAAAAAGTAGTTAGAAATTAAAAGTTTTATTCAGAATTATTTCTTCTGAAAGTTTTAGAAAGTTTCTTTTGAAAGTTTAAAAATATATAGTTAAGGGAGGATCATTTATTTTCAGTTTTTTAATAATAATATTAATAGTTAAATTAATTAAAATAAAAAATGTTAAATTTTAATAAGAATTTCAAAATATTTAACCCCCGATGCTGTCGAAATTAAATTATTTCTCTTGCTGTCAAATTATTGTTTAATTGATTTAAAAAAATTCTTTTAAAATTGTACTTTTAAAAATAAATAATCGACGTATTTAAATCATCATTCCATAAAAATCTTTTTTATAAAAAAATATTTATTTAAATCATTTTTTTTAAACATAAATTTTTTATAAAATTTATTTTTCATTTACATTTTAATTGTAATTTTTTTAAGATTTTTTTTTATAAATTTCTGGTACATTTAATTTTTTTAAATAAAAAATTTGCAAAAAAATATATTTTGGAAAAAATGGAGCAAAATAAAAATAAAATAAATATTAAAAATAAAATATGCGTGTAATTATAATAAAAAAAACGTAAAACAAAGAAATAATTTTGGATTTTATTAAAAAGTTTATTGCTAAAAGCGTTAAAATCAATTTGAAATCAACATTTTAAAACTAAAAATAATTAAAAATGTTATAGTCGGTCCAGACCGATTATCCTACACCACATTGTTGGCTGTTAATGGTAACTACGAAAGTATATTCTTCTGATATTTAGATTAATGTGAAATGTATGCGTTTGAAAAGGATTATTTTCTGAGGGTTAAATCGGAGCTTGAAGAAACGAATGACCGACCCTGATATAATTTCGAAAATTGATTTTAGATTATATTTATCTTAATTTTATCAGTTTTTATTACAACCGATGGCCGAATATGACCAATTTTAAAAGGCCCTTCAAAGTGATATTTGGAGGGGGATTTGTAAGAGACCTATAAGAAATATTTAAATATGCGAGGCTTGGGCCATCCTCGAATATGACCAATTTTAAAAGGTTCGTCCTTGAGGTAAAAAATAACATGTAGTAAATCAAGATATCTCAAAAATTGCAATCTGTATAGTGTTCAAAACGTTAACATGGGCAGTCAAATAGCTACTCAATTCCCACGATATTTGGATCTCCATTTTGGAACGACCCAACTCAGAAAGTGATTCGAGTCGAACGGTATACCTTATATCTGAACGTTGTATTAGCTTCCAAGAATTATCTCTAATTAGTTTCTTAGTCGAAATTTGAACTGTCAAAGTTATCATGATGATCGATGTGTCGCTTGACTCCAAACATGTCAGAAATAAAAATATTTGCTAAAATGAATTTTAAAATCAACTCAATTTATAAATTGGTCCTATGAATAGGAAATCTTGAAATGTTGAAGCTGAAATGTGACCGAAAAATGCAGTGTCTAATTGGCGTGAAGAGATTTAATATATACCAAATCGAGGAAACGGCACAGGAAAAGCGAAAAAAGAAGTCAGTTATTTGATAAGTGTTCTCTATAAAAACCATGAACGAATCAAGTATGAAGAATAAATGTTAGGTATTCCAATATTGACTGAAATAACAAAACATAAATTAATAAGGAGTAGGATCGAAAAATTCTTAACATACATCTATATTAATAAAAACGAAAAAATACTTAACTTATAGTTTTAATTTTTTTATTTGATTAAAATTATTATTACAATTTACAAAAACAAAAAAATATTTTTAGGGTTTTAAAAACAAGAGATTAAATTTTGAACCTTTTTCGGAAATCCTTACATTAACGTTACTCGAACATTTAAAATCTATCACACTTTTGGACATCTCTTTGTGCTATTCAATTCTATTTTAACAAGAACAGTTTTGGGAAAACTCGAGGCCTTGTTTACCATGTTGTCAAGTCAGGCTAAAAAGTAGACACATTATGAAGTCTTGCGAATTAAAACATCCTTTTTGTAAACATTCCTTGATGTTAATTTCGGATTTTAAAGAGCCCGTTGTAACAAATGATTAGTTTGGTTTGCCGTAATTGATTATTTTTTTGCCATACCAACAATTTTGTGGGAACTTTCGATTGCTTTTGGGTTCTAAACTTTTCTTCAACATTTTCTCGAGCATCTTAACATAAAATTTTTGACCAGGAAGTTTCGAAAAATCTGCCAGAATATACATTTCGTTATTCTTGATGCAGCAAGAATATTTTTTTAGAAATCTTAACTTCAATTTCCGTACTCTACAATATATCTAAAGCCCCGATCTGACTGCAAAGTTTCGAGGTCCATTTGCCCATTTATAGCCATTTAATTATTTGATTGAAAAGTTAATTATTCAAAAAATAATGCAAATTTACATAATTAAATAAATAAATTTTAATTTTTATTTTCAGTGTAAATTTGTTAAAGTTTTTTTAGTTTTCCATATTTGGTTATAAGAATCACAAGGACTGATGTGACCGGTATCCATAGAGAATTTTTGGGTTATTATGATTCCTTATTTTTTTTCCTCTCCTTATTTTCTATCTGCCACCAAAATTGACTACGTTCTGGAAGCCCTAATGAAGTCCAATTAATGTCACTGATGTCTGTGAAGTTCTGAAAGAAACAAGAGCCAAGTATTTTATGTATTAAAAATTAAAACTGTTCTCAAAAGCTTTTCCGCATCATGATACTTGTATCATCATTGATGATACGCAATCTTATCATATACCTGCAAAGGAGTATTATGCTCCGTAATAAGGTTGCTAACCATCTTCATGAGTAAATTCCGGGAAGGGAATAACCATACTGAAAATAATAATCTTATTCGAGCAAAGTCGTAACACGGAGTAATGATATCCATTTCTGTCAAGTCCAGAGGAAGAGATTCACATTTCTTCGACCGGAACCGAGTAGAGATTAATGTTATTGTAAGCAATACCCTCTGTAGATCCGGATGGGTCTATCTGAATAAACATTAACTTTCGAGTGTTTGGCCATACCTTCAGTGTTAATTGCATATCCATTACATTGGATGTCGATAAGTCTGTGACACAATAATTTATGACGTCCCCAGTTATTTCCAAATGATGAGTATTTCTCCCCTTTCGTCCGTCTCAGTGTAAAAAGTGTAATCTTTGCTAACTGTTTGATATGAAATTCCAATTGTGCTGTCGGAGTCGTTCTAACGGCTCACGTAACTCTTTCCTATTAAATTCATTCACAGTTTCGATGTGAACTAACAAGTGACAATTGTGGGGACTCTCCTATGCCCTATCTAAAAATTACGTTTTCTGTAATTTATTTATATTTGTTTCAATTATCGCTTTTTGCAAGTGCAAAATTTCATAAAATCAGGGACATTCCAAATTTAGAGAAATTTTTCCTAACAGTTTCAGAGATATTATGCAATGTTCCGTTTGTACCATTCATTACATGCATTATCCGAATTTGTGAGACTTCCTGTATTAGGTATAGAGATATGCAATATTGACTATTTAATTAAAAGGGGCATAGTTAGATTATCCCAGATATCGGTCTATATTTTTTTTCTATTGAACCGAATTTGCCGGTTTTAAATAGGAAACTTCTAAAGATAACAAATATTTGGATCAAACTTGATTGATCTCTGTCAATTATTGAGGATGTGAGCGTGCCAAAAACAGACAGACTACCCCTCCATCTCCCAACCTACTTGTGCTGTTCCAAAACAATTAAAAAGTAAATATTGAGTGGTTCTAAAGTGAAGAAATTATAAAAAATTTGCATTTAGAGCCAACTGAGCGGGGTGAAATCGTCAGTTACATGACAATTTACAATTTTTATTTGATTTTCATTATTATTCCGATATAAATCTCAATCTGGAGAAAACTTTATTTGAGATTGTTCTGTTCCACACTAAAGATACTTTCAGAAGTGGGTCTACATGGGAGCTACGGTCATTTGTAAATCAATCTTTTTTATGTTCCAAATTTTACATGGACAGAAAGACGGACGAACGGTCATCGTTAAATCCACATAGATAGTGATTTTGATTCGAACGGTATACTTAAGAATGGCTGTAACCCCATTTTTCTATATGTTACATCCATATAGAAAAATGGGGCCATATAGAAATCGGCCTGAAATCTGTGAAATTTCTTTTAGTGGTAGCAGAGGTGTAGGTGATTTGAAGTTGTGAATTGGTTTCTAACTTTGCTGCTTCACAGCGTCTCAAAATTCTTAAAAATAATTAAAATGATCTAGATTACATATATCTGGACCGAATTTAAAGATTTTTTATATGAGTGAATTCTGAATACATTGAAATCGGGGGAGTCGTTTGCAAGTTATAGATTTAGATGTGAAATACTGTGCATCGGAATATTTCTACGCAAATTCCCAGCAATCTGGGTCTAAAAGATATATGAAAACAGCTGTGCATGTTTATATAAATCATTCCGTGGATATTTTGTCCATTTATTTCACATGCGATAACTTGAACATCATTTATGCGAATTTGGTATAAGAACTACAAAAGTTTTATCTATATTTCAAGTGCAACGATGAACGATGACCTTTTATTTTGAAAAGAAGATTATTTATTGCATCAGGATAATAATGAAATAACTCGTGACATAGAATCGTAGATCTCCATTGTTTCAATCGTTTAATAAATCGCAAGAAGAATACAAAATTCAAATATTTTTTTATATAAAATTCTAGATGAACATTTTTGTTTTCTTCTCTATTAGAGAACGTCTGAAAAAAAGGATGTAAATATAAAAAATATTTAATTAAAACTTTTTAAATATTAAATTACAGCATTTTTTCTACCACAAACCACACCCTGAAAGGAATGGAAGAAAAAAATCTATAAAGATTTACAAAAAAAAAAAGAAAAATTATTTAAACAAAATACGAGTGAATTTTAAACAAACTTTTTCTATTGTATTGAAGATTGTCATTCTAGCAATCGCAATGACACTCGTATATAACACAAAACATATACATATAAACAAACTTACACACATACACTCGAACTCATAGAAAAAGTTTGTCTTTTTCTTATTCAAGAGATACACAATTGCAAGGAAGTAATACAAAATATCTCACAAAAAAAAGGATCTGAAGGATATTAGAATGTTTGTATAATGATGATGTTGCGATGACGATGATAATGAAGTTGATGATGATGTTGTAGTTTTATTTAATGTTTAGCTTGTTTGTAAGGGAAATAAATGCACTTGTTGTTGTTGAGTTTTTTTGTTTTTGTTCGGTTTTTTTGGAGGAATGAAAAATAAATTAAATTGTTGAAGTTTTCTTTACTCAAACTCGTCAAAATGGCTGTGATATGATAATTGAACATAAATCACAAACCTTTTTAACGAAGTGGTAAAAAGAAACTAATTATTTAATTATACACTCACTCTCACATATACACAAATAGACACATAACATACACACTATAACACACATACTACAAATCTTAAAAAAAAAAATTAAGAAAACTCTTTTCTTATGATTGTATGTATGTATGTATGTGTGTGTGTTATTTTTCTTGTGTGTATCTTATATATTTAAATGCATCATTATTATTATCATTATTTTTGGATGACATAAATATTGAAGATGGATGGATAAAAAGATGAATGTTTCACTTTGTTGTTGTTATTACAAGTGTTGAACATAATGATGATGTCGTTGATGTTATTGTTGTTGTTCTTTTTTTATTGTATTAACTATGAATTGTTGATGTATCCAATTCCCGTATAACTCATCAAAATGGCTGTGATATGAATTTTTGAATAAATTTCTTCTTTTTTTAAGTTAATAACATTTCACAACATCTTGAAGAGTTACGCAAGAATTATTTATTATTTTCTTCATCTGTTTGTTTGTTTTTTTTTTACAAAAATTTTCTTTTAGAGTTTTTCCTCTTGATTTTGATTTAAGCACTTTCATTTCGGTTAGGAACTAATTTTTAATGTTTGAATTTTTCCTTTGAGGCCAATACGTATATATTTTTTAAATGTTCTAAAAACAAGAAAATTTTGTGTATGTATTGTTTGTTGAAAAGGACATTGCAAGATATTTTCAAAGTAAATTTCATTTTATCACCCCTTAAAACTAATTATAAAATAAAATTTAATTAAAATTTTTTCCAGCGTAATAGAGTTAAGAAAATCAGATGTTAGCAACAAAAAACACTGTTAAGGAAATAAAAACAAGAAAAAATCTACAATAAAATATAAAATAACTAAAATAAAATTGAAGGAAAAAACACAGAATAAAAATAATACAAAAAAATAATGACACACTCAATACACAACATTTACTTTTCAAATGATGAAATGTACACTAACAACTTGTTTGAATCTCACCGGAAGTTACACAGAAAATATACAAAATACAAATACACACACACACATACGAACACATACAAACATACACAATTAAACAGCCGCAAAACGTACACATATACATTTTTACTAAAACACTGTTATAAAAATTTATTAAAAATCCCTCAAAAAAATAAATAAATACTCAAACTTTAATATAAAAAGCATACTTTTAGGCTGCTTTAAGAAAATATTAACATTTTCGTTCACTTGGAAAAAATCCACTTTAATATTTTTTTCGTTTTTTATTATTAAACAATTTTTTATTTTTATCCTTTTTTTGTTGGTTTTTTGTTGTTATTTCTACTTGATTTTTTACTGATGATTTTGTTGGTATTTTGCAATGCTCATCAAAGCTGGCTGTGATACTTAATCGAATGCAAAATATCATACAACAGCCCTTTTTGATGACATTGAAATTGCCTTCTTCTACGATTCGTTAAATTCAACAAGAATATAATTCTTTTTTTTCTGTTCCATCTTTTATAATACACACACAGAGTATAGAGCGACATATACACATACACACATATACAATATACTGAAAAACAAAAAATATATACGTAAAATTTACAAAAAAAAACATTCTCACCCCCTTAAATACCGTTATAAATTTATTTATTTACTCACTTGCTCTTATAAAAAAACTCTCATTTCTCCCACTCTCAACTTACTTAATGTGTATTCTCGGTACTAAAAACTCACACACACACATACAGAAGCAAGAAGATGAAGAAAATCATAATAGAAGAAAAAAAAAACAAAATCATATGAAGATTGAAATATACACACAGGGACACACACACATACGTATACATTCACTAAAACTCGTTTAACTTAACAGAGTTGTTAATGTTGTAAACTTGAAAAATGAAAAATGTTTTTGGTGTTTGTAAAGAAAAAGCGCTAAATTTAAGATGACTGCAACTTGGAATAATACTAAGGAAGGGAGAACAGGTACAAAATCTGTTACGTAACAAATGATTACAAAACATGGACCATCCATTAACTATCCCTTCACATAAAAAAGTTCTCCAGAAATTTACACGAACCATTTATAGCAGAATTTCTTATATCACAATTCATAAATTAATTTTTGGTAAATTTGTAAAAAATCTATATACCCAAGGTGGATAACGGAGCCAATTGACTACTTAGACGCTTGTACCTCTCAAAATTATTTCGAAAACACCTCAACTATTTCCATGTGAAATTTTTATCGCTAAAGGTTCGAAAGCAACAGCATTATTTCCAAAAAATTATTTAGACACACTGTTTGGTCGTCATTTTGAAATCAGGCCTTCGGATTTATGTTTTATGACATTAATTTGACAGGTTAAGGACATATTTAAATATCATCAATCTGAAACAGAGAAGTGTTTAAGAAATTTTTCTATTACTTAAGACATTTAATATAAATAACAAACTCAATAAAGCGACGACTACAACCAATATATTGAAGATCAAAAACAAACTGACAGATTAAGAACTACTATCAGGGCGGCATATTTACTGCAAATTGCGACGCAAATACAGACATAAATAAAGCGATAGCATATCCATTAAGCACTAACTAAGCTGTTAGTATCGAACACTATATCTTAATAAACTACAGGCTTTCATCAACAATTTGTTTAGAATTATATGCTGGATATTGTGGGCTGATAACGTCAATGATATGCATCTGTGGAACATTACCATCAAGGAACTTATAACACAAATAAAATGTAGAAAATTGGAAAAATAATGGATCTGTGATACTATCAGAAAGTACCCAGAAAGTATAACAAGAATGGTATTTGAGTTGAATCCTCGAGGTGCATCTGGTGACATCCTATACTCCAAGATCTAGGACAATGGTAACTTACAGGGTAAGACGCATAATGTGGGAATAAAAGAAACCCATACAAAAAATTAAGGTAGAACATATTTTTTCTCCAAGAGAGGATCTTTTTAGGTGAATATTTGGTATAAGATTTTGAAAGATTTTTATTCCAGACAGTTGAAAAGGAAATAATAAAGGTTAGTCATTGATCGGATTACATTCCATTATACACTTGGAAAGCTTATGGCAAGATTGAATAAAATTTAGAGAACTTTTTTCATTTCTTATTGACAAAGAATATTATAGGAAACTATAATGGACTACAAGATCTCAATGGATAACGTCCGTCATTATCGGTACCAACCTTAAAATCTAACAATGTCATCTAATCTTTAACATAATGGACGATGAAATATACATATTTCCAGGTTAGATATTTTGAAGATTCAGAACCCAGAACTTCATCATTGTTCACTTAAAATGCCAACATTATATTTGTGTTCCGTAGGTTTCGTAAATGTTTTCCATACACAGAAATCCTTTATAACTCTAAGAGTCAATACCACAATGTCTTTTGTAGAATGAAACATGGCAAATGTTTGATGAAATAATGACAGTTGGGATAGTAGTCCCAAACTTTTATATAACATAGTTTTGGATCATCTATTTAAATAAAAAATGGATCTACGAAAAACAATGTAATTTAGATGGTTTTTAACTAAAATGATATTTAGCAACTGACACATAGATATTTGGAGTTTGGGGTTTAAACTCCTAAAATTATGATGCTACATTTATTTCCAAAAAGAAATCAATTCTGCTGTACTGTGCAGTTACCAGTTGGTGGTTAAAGGCCTAAAAATTTTTTTTAGATCAGAGATCGTACACGACTAAAAAGAATAATTGTGGGAACTTCAATCTTTTCATGAAATTAGATAACTTTACATATGAATTTGTCTAGAATATTCTGCTCAGTATATAAAGTATATTGATAAATAAATGAAGTTTAAAAAGCAGGAACAATTTATGAGCCATAAAATAAGTTATATAGTTTTTTTCTACTAAACCGGTTTTTGATAATTTTTAGAATGGAAATGAACCTCACATCACTTAATATTTTGTCAAAATTTAATTAAATTTTGTCGATTTGTAACCGACAAGTTGTTCGCTTGAACTAAGGAGTAGTCTCGGATATCGTTCTATATTGACTTTGCTGGTTTTAAATAGGGAACTTCTTAGGACTATAAAAATACGCAGGCAATATTTTGTTGAGCTTTGTTAATTATTGTGTGTGTTAACAACAGACAAACCGACGGACAGCTAAATCGACTCAGATTATGGTTTTATGCAAGAATATATATATATATATATATATATATATATATATATATATATATATATATATATATATATATATATATATATATATATATATATATATATATATATATATATATATATATATATATATATATATATATATATATATATATATATATATATATATATATATACCTTATGGGGTGTGAGATGATTCCTCCTTAGCGTTGCACACGGAATGATAAAGTTGATATACTCTTTTCACCACTTTTGGTTGCGGAGATTACAAAAACTTGATACTTATTTGTAATGAGACCGGCAAAAACTATGTTATATGTTAACCTTGATAACAGACAATACACTGACCTATTTGTTTTGCTCAAGTGCCTATAAAGATATTCAAGGATTTAATGACAGTCATATGCAAAAGTTATTTAAATTCTCACAAATTTTCATTAGTTTATTCTATTGCCTTTTTATGCATCTAACTCCCTCTCTAAAAACGCTAAATTGGCATCATTCTATAAAAAAGGCCTTTACGTATACATAATATTATTACGTATTACACTGGCAGCATAAGACATAAAAAATAACAACAAATAAAACAACAAAAATACTCGCAAACGTATTTTGGGAAAATAAAAACAAAAAAAGAAAAAACTTCTCTTGTTCCCTTTAAATTCGTTGATTAGTTTTCTTCTATAAAGTAGAACAAGAAAGAAAGGAAGGAAGAAAAAGAAACGAATACAATGACTTTGTCCATCTGTTTGTTAGCGAGATTAAGTGTATGTATGTGTGTTTTTTTAAGTTCGTTACTTCCTTCGGTTTCCTTTTTAAAATCGTTGTTATTAATTTGTTTTGGATTTTTGTTTTATTTTAGTTTTTATTTTTCTTTCTTTCATTCGTTTGTTTCAGATTCTGAGGAATTTTTGACTTTTGTTAATTTTTTAGTTAGTTCTTTTTGTTGTTCTTTCTTATGTTCGTTAGCTGATGTTTAATTAGTTGTTTTAGAAGAGAGCGAGTAGTAGTTTTTAGTATACTAAAAAACAACAATAAGTAAAACAACAATAACTAAATTAAACATATGAGCAAAATATAGATTTGTTATGTTGTTGCAGGGTTTGTCTGTTCCTTAACACACATATACATACAAAAATTATTAAAACAGTTAACATACTAATATATAAACACATATACATATACACATACACATATAATATAATCAACATATAGAAATATTTTACATTTATTTTTACAATATTTTTTTTTTTTGGTTTCCTCTAGAGATACATTTTTAGATGTATGATGTATGGGAGTGTGTGTGTATGTGGATATAGTATAACGGTTTAATATGTACATAAGATAACGGTTTACTTACTTACTAACTTGCTGTCTGTTACTGCAAGAGGACAAAAACCTTTTGGAATACGAGAATAAATACACAAATTACGTTATTTTATTTTTTCTTTCGTTCTGTTTCCTTCTTGTGTTTTTTTCTTTTATAAGAATTTCAATATTTTTAATCTTTTAAATATTTTTTTTGTAAAAAATAAATAATAAAATATATTAATTAAGAAAAAATAAATAATTTATTGAGTAAAATTAAATTTAAATTAAAAAAATAAAATCAAACAAATTTTAAAATTTTTTTTATTAATTTTTTCATTTTAAAAACACTTTTATTTTATGATAATTTTTATTATTTTTAATTTTTATATTTAATTAATTATTTTAAATAATTATTAACATTTTTTAATATTTAAACATTATCAAAAAATAACCACCGCCCTCGACCGGCTAAATATTTTTTTGGGGAAAAAATCTCAGAATAATTTTTAATTCTCCTTCTACTTTCTAAAAAAAAAAAATAAATAAAAAAAATATTTCTCTTTTTCCATTAAATAATTTTTGTTGCTGTTGTTATTGTTGTAAGCATTTGTCGCGCACGTACATTTTACTTTTAGTAGAATAACATAACAAAGCAACAAAAACAACAACAATAAACATTTTTTAACACCAACAACAAAATATTAGTAATTTGCACATACTAAACACAACAACAAAATGAGTTTGGAGATGATGAAGAACAAGAAGAAGAAATAATAAGATTTATGAGTATAATAAAACTAAAGGATGTTACACAGACACAATACACTTATACTCTGACACTCATTCACTCACTCACTCTCTCTCTCTCCTTCATACAATTTAAATGAAGAAAAAAATTACAATTATTTTTACAGTTACAATTATGCTCTTACTACTCTTTTATTTATAATATTTACAGTTAGATTTATTGTTTTGAGTAGAGGTAGTAGTAGTAGTAGTTGCAGAATTTAGTGAGAGTTAGTGGTAGTTGAGATTGGTATGTCTGTGCGTGTTTTTGTAAGTGTTTGTTAGTAGTTGTAGTGGTAGTATTCGTAGTAGATTGAAACTAATTTCCTTTGATTATTGTATTTTTAATTTAAAACTAAAATTGTTTAGAGTTGCCATCGTTTGGTAATATGATTTATAAAAGGGGAGCGATAGTTTTGTACAAATTAAGTCATTTATTGAAATATTATATCAAATGTCAATTCAAATGCCTTTCTTGTCTGGAAGAAAACAATGGCTTTACTTTTTTCGGTAGGATAAGTTGGAGTGTTACCTCCTCATAATTCTATCTGTCACAGGACAGATAGAATTATGAGAAAATATTGTATCAATACAAAGTAAATATTGATCCAAAACCTATTTTTTTCTAAATTACTTATCTTTCAAAGAGAATCACTGTATAAAACATACAACGACAGAAATAAAAAGAGGAGTAATAATCTCATAATTTTAGGATAACTAATGACTTTTAAAGCGATGGTCTAAAATTTTTTGTTGAACCATGATACAAATTCATTGGGAAAATACAGAGTTAATAAAGAAGGGAATGGAAGCGAACCTCACCGGATATTTGCATATTTCTATGCACCGATTTATAATCCCAGTTCAAAGAGATTTTTTCCTGATTTTACATTATTAAACTCGGTATCATTTCATTGTTGTATCATATCTGAAGATTTTAATTTAAATTTTAAAGTTGCCCAAGATACAATATAATTCAAGAAGCAAATATGCTGCTTAGAAATAAACGATGCTATGAGGACATCGCCAACAAGTGTTGAAAACAATTTTCTCTCCCAAATCTATACAAAAGTGGGTATGTTATGAATATCTCACAGCCCCACACATTAAATGAGTGAATAACCCATGGACCTGGACATCTAATTTCAGCTTTACAATTAAGAAACTTTACTCCTCGTCATGCGGAATCAAGTAACAAACACACGTGAGGAAATGTTACTCAAATGACTCAACGTTGTAATAGGAAGAGACTTTTCCTTACCCACTATATTACAGAACCAGAATATCGCTTGCTCTACAGAATGGCTTTCAGGCGGAGGTTCATGAATACAGGCGCACCGTATTCGGCAAAGTTATCATAAAAAGTTATGAACATCTATCAGTGAGAAAACTGTCGATAAAGCCGATAATAGCCAGAAACTTCTTTTGGAGTTTAAAAAGACAACTAACAAATAAGCCTTTAATGGAATGGTCCGCATCTATTGTGCATAAAGAAGTGACTAGAAATGCAGATAGAAACAATTTAGCTATTAAACTTAGGGAGTTACAGATCGTAAGCTTGGATAACCTAATGCATATTTAAAAGCACTAAAAATCAAGCTAAGAGATTGAACTGGGACGCCACTATAGACAGTGTGGAATATTGAAACAGTGGTAAATTTATAGTACCAAGAATATTCTCAAATCAAATGGGAGATTTTAAGCGGTCCTCCCTAGATTTTGCATATTTGAGATCCTATTAATTTAAAAACGGTCTCCAACAAATTAGTATAGTTAAGCAGGTTGGTGTTCTTCCTCTCAACACCTCTTCATCAAAGCATCTCCTTTCTTCTTATGTTTACATTTTTCTATGTAAAACTGCTCTTTCTTAGATCTTAGGGCATAGAACGTCTCCAAGTGGACTGGGAATGCAATATTTGTTTTTGTCATTAAAGAGAAAAATCTAATGGATCAATTATTGTGGAAAATTGAAAGAAAAAATTGAAAAACAATTTTAACTAGAAATTGGCAAAACTAAGTAAAAAAAGATCCAGGGACATGAAATTTAAAATGGCTGGACCAATAATAATGCACGATATTGATTGACATACTTTAACGTCAACAGAGATGTTAACTATATTGAGAAGTGTTTAAACATCGTTGATATGTGTCTAGTTTATAATTCGGAAAACACTAATATTGTTATCGATAGAATGAAAGAAAAACTAAAATATCGAACTTGATTCCAACCATTGAACATTTGAATTTCCATGCTTACAAAATTCACTTATGTTAAGATTTTAAGATTACTGATCATTAGAAGTTAGATTCTTCCTTACGTAAGGGAATAGAGTTTCCAAATATTATTTGGCCTGATTTTGATTTATATAAAAGAAAGCTCTGCAATGATAATGTAGATCGCTCAATTTTTCTGTCTATAAAGATGCTTTACCAGAAAGTTTTTCATAAGCATTATCAAGCGTCGCCATACATTCAAAAGCAGATAATTTTGGGTTAAATACGGGATTTGTGTCGCTTTAAACTCTACAAAAGGAGATCATTTCTGCATCGTATTGCTGATGGTGATAATTATGACGTCAAATATTAGTAAAATAGTTTAAATGCTATGTATTTGGTTAAGAATTTGCATTACTGTTATCAATAATGCGTTCCAATATGTATTGAAACTAAGAGAGATTGAAAGGCGATTTTCCATGTCAGAAATGTTGAATGAACTCTAAGATAACAAAGAAATGCTCCATATATAGTGGAATCAGAAGAACGTTTTGAGCTGTTGGGTTCATAGGAACACAAGGGACCCAATGCGAAGAGAATTGAATCGTAAGAAGGGAAACGGCCAGGCAGGAAATCTTCTTCAATCGGCCTTATAGCAAAAATGGGCAAAAACTATTTAGAAACGTTAAAGGAGATAATTAAACTCACTCCCTCTATAGTACAGATCTTGCCATTTCTGACTATAATTTGATCGATGCATCGTGCTTTAACTGGAATACTTTTTACCCAGGTATCAGAAATTGGCATTATTTTAAGCTTTAAATGATGGATTCGACGAGAAATCTATATGCTACCAGAAATATGAAAAAGTTGGCAATGTTTTGAAATAAATATTAACTGAATTTTATTATTTTAAAAATACATTTTTGCAGAAAAATTGTTATTATTAACTTGTTTACCCAATAAGTTAAAATTTCCCTTCTTCTATTTTATGGAGTTATCGGCAAAATTGTTAATTTTTATTTCATATTTTTTAAATTTTATTATTTTAACAATCCCTTTTGTATTTGCATTTCTTAATCTTATGGCAACTCTTAATAGAAAACAAAACCAATGTTTATTAAGTTTTGTAAGTGTCGCTCACACGCCCTTTAAAAAGTTGAACGCCTTAACGCCCTTTTACACTTGTTTGTTTAAATATTCCAAACAAAATGGAACACACAAAAACAACTAAACGGAAAGAACGTAAAAAAGAAAATTGAAAAAATACTACGCAAAAAAAGGAAAAGAGAAAAAAGGAAAGAACAAAAGAAATAATTAAACGAAAAATACTCCCTTTTTCACACTCACTTTAAGTGAGAAAATATTAAATGTTTATGCTCTTACGCTCTTTCTCTCTCTTCCTCTGCCTCTCATTTTCTCAGTCGCTCACTTACACTCAATTAGAGTGTTAAATACCGTTAGAAAAATAAAAGAAGGGATGGTTAAAAGGAAAATAGTCAATATTTTTGTTAAGTATACGTTACACACATACAAACGATTTACAGTTTGGGGAGAAATGAATAGAAAAAAAGGGGGAAAAAAACAATAACACCAACAACATTGACAGACAATGAATAATGTGTGTAGAGTGAAAATAAAAAATAACAACAAAAACAACAAAAAACCAATTATTATAGTTACTATTAGAGTTTTAACGGTATTCAATTCTTCCTGTTATCCTTATACTTAATGTAATGTATATGTGAGAATGGTTATGTGTATGAGTGTTAGTGTGTATGTATTAAATATTGAATGTACGTACTTTTTGTAGCGGGGATTAAGGGTTGTTTGAAACAAAATTCAATTTTGAAGGCGCGAATGTATTTTTTTCTTCTTTTTTTTTTGGTTTTACGTTGAAAATTTAGTTTATGCTCAAGCGCTTTTTCTTAGAAGTTTGAAAAAAAAATTAAATAAAGTATTTTTGGTGTTTTTTAAGATTTTTTTAATAATTAAATTTATATTTATTTATAATTATTAAGTTCTTTTATTAATATATTTTCAGGAGAAATTTAAAATGTTTAAATATGCATAAAGGAGTTGGGGTAAAGTTTGAAGTTTTATTAGGGGTGGTGGCAGGAAATTAGGGATGTATTAAATCAGCTCCCTGTATAAAAGTTAGTGCCAAAAAATTTGGTCTTTTGTTGGTATTTAAGAAAATTTTGTATGTATTGAATTTTATTTTAATTTGAATTTATTATTTTTTTTCGTTTTTATTCATTTTCTTCCCTAATTAATATTTTTTTATAAAATTTTTGTTGTTTTCAAATTGTTATTATTGTTAATTAATTTTTCAAAACTTTAATTTAATTTTAACTGCTTTTCTTAGCAGCATTTTAATTCCACAATTTATTTTCTTTCATTTATTTTATTTTTTAATAATTTGTAATTTTTTGTTAATTTATTTTATTCTAATTCATTTATTTTTTAAAATTTTATTTAATTTTATTTTATTTTTATTATTTTTTCCACACCATTCACAGTCAATTGCCAATAATTTATTAACCGGTTTTTTTTCACTAACTCTATATAGTTTTTTCCTCATTTGTTATCTGTCATTTTTATTTCACTTATTATTTTTTCTATCTTTCTACTACAACTACTTTTACAACAACCAAACTAAATAGAAATCACACACGAAACAAACTCTCTTGTCAATGTCCTGTGTGTATGTGTTGTGTTGTATTTTTTTCTAGTTGTTTTCTACCAACAAACCGTTAAACTCCCCCAAAAAAAGTTTCTGTTTTGGGCTGGGAAATTTTCTTTTGTATAAAAACTTTCTAAATTTTTGTCTATAGTTTTCTAAATAAATAGAAGAAATAACACACTCACACACATACACATACACACTCGCAAGAAAATACTCAGAAAAGAAATTTTTGTATAATTCTCACATATTTTCAGGCGCATGTCCAACTGTTGTTTGCTTGTTAATCGCTTAAAAGGGGGTTGAAAGTGGGCTAAAATTATGGAATTTTTGTTAGCGCCTTCACCTCAGGCATTTTTCGAATATCGAAAAAGGGATGATTTTTTGAATTAGAAATGCTTTATTGAAATGGTTTAAGTCTGTGCTAAAGATAAAAAGCTTTTGTTTTTATATATCAAAATCTAGAATTATTTATTTCGCTTTTAAAACCAGCCAGACAAATTTCAGTTCTTTTGTACTAAAAGAAGTTTCCATGCAGTGGAAAATCTAAAAAAATTTTATATGTTTAACAAAGCAAATTTTCATTTATCCTTGTGTTAATTAAACGTGAATTTTATGAGATCGTATCAATTCATTCATATATGTGAACATAGAAAAGCACTTTATAAAATCCCCTCTTGCTAAATGGTTGCACTCCTGTCAAACATTTGGTGATTAGTGTTATAATGCAAGTGTAAATATTCCTCATACCTTCAATTGCAGAGAGATAGAAGAACAATCGGGGACATAGTAAAAAAGATATGATACTAACAAAAATATGCTCCCAATAGAATTCTGTAACTATGGAACTACACTATGGAAAACATGTAAAACTGCAATGTGTTAACATCTAAGAATGATTTCGAATGTTCTTGTTTTTGGAAACATTTTCTTCCATAAAAGTCAAAATCACCTTAAAATAGAAAAATGGTCACTGTTGGTCTGTTTCAAACTTGAAATTAATCCATAGATATGCGTATCATTGTGCTTTCCTTTCGCCTTTAATTTGAATTCAGCATTGAACGAATTGCTTATGAAGAACCAAACATAGATTGCATTCAGGGCATGTAAAAGATGCATAAAAAAGAGCTTATCGTTATAGCGATAGTTTGGAAAACAAGTCGCATGTTCGTTTATGCTTTTTACTTTTCCTGGTTTAAATCAGTTGTGTTGTCGGATGATTTTAATATGCACTGAAAGAAAAGTTCAGCAAGAAATTAATGTATGATTTTCGAAATATTAATTTTATTTCAAGCAGGTTTGTTGTTATTGATGAAACCATGACATTATTTTACAAAGCAAACTTCCTTTTTGGCTTTAAGCTTTGAGAGAAGGCAATTTTGTGCCCAAATTAGTAAATACTTTTACTGTGTACTTCAAAGGAAAACTATGTATATATCTCACATACACAAGCAGAAAATGTGAGAATTACTCTCGGTCTACGTATGATTATAGTGCAAAGCTGGTGAAGTAACGAATCAAAGTACTTGATTGCGAGAATGATAATGTAAAAACTGGATTGGGCTAGAACATCATTCTTGCTCAACATATTGAGAAACCTAAGTAAGCGATATCCGCTCTTTATCCTTGTACTTAATGCTGACTATTTCAAGCAAGGTAAGCGTGTCTACTTACTTACTTATTAGCGACAGTTGAAAACACATAGAATTGTTATACCCCCCACCACCACAAGTAGTGAAGAGGGTATATTAATTTTGTCATTCCATATGTAACTTTAAGAAGGAATTAAATTAGATCCAATAATATATATTCTTGCAGCAAATCAAAAACGCATGCTCACATCCCCAACAATTAACAGAGCTTCATGAAATTTGGCCTCAGTATTTTTTATAGTCCTTAGAAGATTCATATTTAGAACAAGCAAAATTGGTTCAGTATACTAAAAGATATAGACCGATATCTGAGGCAAGTTCCAAGTTCAAGCAAAAACCTTTGTAAAATTGTCATTTATAAAATGACAAGTTAGAATGAAATTTTCTCTAATATTAAGCCATATGTACTCAATATTAAAAATCATCAAAATCGGTTCAGAAGAAAAAAAGTTATAGCCAAAAATATAACTAATTTTATGACTCATTATGTGCTCCATGTTATATTAGGGTGGGTCGAAAAAAAGCTATGTCAATCACCTTCTAGAATGAAGGAATTGTTGATGCTGTTTTCAGCAAGATTACTTTTTTGGCTCTTGGCTCTGGCAGAGTTTCTCAAATTCAATCTATTTTTTCACAATTCTCTAATTTCTGGTTTAATTTCTCAAATCGCAAAGCTGGAATTCTAAAAGACTTGAGGTTTCTCCAAAGCCTGATATATTTTAAATTATTTCGTAATAAAAATTTTTGCTCCCCGATATCGGTTAGAAAGATATAGCAATAGATGTAAATTTTTGAACATTTTCGAAAGTTCCTTGGGAATTACGCGATTTCTTTTAGGAGAAACAAAATAATGTTCCGACTAAGGGTCAAGAAGGTATCTATTTGCAAAATTTCATTAAGTTAGATTGAATAAAAAATTATTGTCAATAATGTTAAACATTTCTACTTTAATGTTTCAAATCGGTTTAGATATAAGAAATCTTGATCGTTTGAAATATTTTTATGACCCGAGGTGACCACTTTGGATCCCCGTGGACCGACCCCCGTAAAGCCGTCAAAGTTCAAACTCAAAATTTAATCTTGACTATACTTTTACTATCGCAATATGAAATTTCATTGAAATCGGTCTAACCGTTCGGAAGTTACAGATTTATTTCCACTTCCTTTTCCATTTGAAACACTGTGCGATATCGGCCTTTCAAATTTTTTCTTTCTAATTCTAATTCGAAAGTACTGTGAAATGTTCAGAAATTTGAATATTTTAATTACACGTAATTGCTTTTGGTTTTAATTTATGAGGTTCTACTGTATTGTTCAGCTGAATGGTTTAATAAAAGGTGTTGCCACTCTCATTTAATTTTTTGGCAACGAGAATGATCTTTTACTTCACCCTTTTAGATTTTTTTCCATTTTGTAATAAAACATTTTTATATTTTTTTTATTATCAAAATTAACTTAAAATTTGCCTTTATTTTTATTTGAAAAAAATATTGTTTATAAATAAATCAATAAGAAAAATTAAACAAATAATAAAGTTTTTTTTATAAAAATACAATATTTTTTATACAAATTTCCAAAAAAATTATATGAGTAATTTTTTTGTTCAAAAACCTTTTTGTTTTAATTTTAAATTAAATATATAAAAGAAAATATTTATAATTTTTTATATTTAATTTCAAATAATTTTGTTTAAAAATGAAAATGATATTAAATGTTGTTTTTGTTTCTTTTTTGTTTAAACTAATAACTATAATAATAAATAATATTAATAATAAATTTTATTAATAAAAATAATGATTAAAATAAATGATAGAAAATAAAAAATCAAATAAATTTTACAAAATAAAAAAAAATAATAAAATTAAGATAAATTTTATTTTAAAAAGTTTTAAAATTTAGAAAAATTAAATATTGAAATTAAATTGAAATTTTTGAAAAAAAACACCAGTTGAAATATAAAAAAATATGATTTTTTTTTAATTTGGAAAAAAATAATTATTTTTTAGGAATTAAGAATTTTAAAATAACAAATTGTTTTTTTTAATAAAATTTGTAAATTAATTAACTGTAAAATTTTTATTATTAAAATGAGAATATTGGAGACTTTTTTCAGGATAGAAATTTTTTAAAATTTAGATTTGATGTTGTTGTTTTTTTATTTTGCAACAATTCAGAGCTGGCAAGTTGATAATGCAGCATTTTTTTTAATTTGATTTTGAATGTAAAATATGTTTTTGCTTATTAACGAGGGTTGTTTTGTTGGTTTGTCTAAGATCATTTATTTTCTTATGTATGATTTTTTGTTGTTCTTTTTGCTTTTGTTTAATAAATCAAAATTTTATAAATTTTCCACTTAACTTAAGTTTTGTTTTATTTTCTGTTGTTGTTGTTTTTATAGTAAATTAAAACTAAGTTTGTTTGTTGTTGTTGTTTTTTGTTTTGTATTATATATATAAAAAAATAAATAACTATAATTTAAAAAAAAATTAAAATTTAAATAATAAAAAATAAAGAAAAAAAAACAAATGCACAAAATAAACAAATTAACGTTATGTCGGTTCTCTTTTCTTCTGCTCTTCTCATTTCAAACTTGGCGATCGTAAATTCGCTCTCTTTAACACAGCTTATTATTTAATCCTTTTCCCTTTAATATCATTCCGCTTGTTTGATTTCACTTAAGTTGTGACACTGTGTTTCATTTGATGTTTCTCTCGTTTCCAGTTGTTCCATTTTGAAAACTTTACTCTTTAGGCCACATAAAATCTCTGCTGTTGCTATACTCTTTACCGTACTTAAATCCAATTGTAAATTATTGTTGTTATTGCTATCATTGTTGTTGTTATTATTATTGTTATTATTGTCATCTTCACTGTCTCCCTGGTGATGTGAGTGTAGATGTTGAAGATGAGTATGTTGAAGGTGGGTATGATGTGGTTGTGGTTGTGTTTCATGTTCTGTATGTTCCATATTTTGTTGTTCCGTTTCTTCATTGTTGGTTGCTGTTGTTGTGGTAGTGGTGGTGGTGGTTGCGACAGCTGCTGTTACTGTATGTGTCTGATAATCTGATTTCTGATTGATGGCATTAATTAGGGCCAAATTTTTTATATTCGTATTATTGTTGTCATCGATTTCCAAGATTTCCTTCTTGCAGGGATTATTATTGTTAATATCATCTTCATCTCTTAATTGGCAGCCATTATTCACACTGGCAGCATCTGATTCCGAGGTCTGATCCATATCGGTTGCTTCATTTTCGACAATTTCCAAAACATCACTTGGTTCACGTATTAATTTTGTTTCACTCTTGTGATAATCATGAGAATTATTTTGGGCTAAATTTAAAGCTTCCTCTTCCTCTTCATTATCGGCATGATTATTATTAGTTTGTTGCTGCTGCTGTTGTTGTTGTTGTAACTCTTGATTGGCCTTTAAGTGATTCTCCATTAAACGTATTTTGAAATTATTATGTTGTTGTGGCACAGTTTCGGTTATCGGTATCTCTGGATTACTATTATTGTTATTGCTGTTATTATCATTGTTTGCATCATGTTCCTTTCCATAACGTTCCAATTCCTTTAAACGCTTCCCATTCAATTCCTCATTGTAATGCATTAATATCTTACGTTTTGCCAAATATCGATGTTGTTTTCTTGCCGAATCCATGAATTTCTTACTGTTCGCCTGTAAAATATTATAACTCTCTTTGCTGAGAACATCTTCCAAACTATTGCTCTTGGTTAAATTATTGAAGTTGTTGTTACTACAATTATTATTGTTACGACTCAGATTTTTCATGAAAGTTTCAGCTAAACTGGCTTTTGATTTGATATGATCACGGAATGTGGTGAAAGTCTGTACTGGTAATGGAGTTGTTGCACTACTGCCGCTACTGTTGTTGCCATTGTTTAGCGAGGGGACGCCATTCATTGCATTTGGATCGTGTAGAGATTTCCTTGGATCGTAGCCTTGTCCTGTAATATTGACACTGTGGGTACCGCGTTCAAAGTGACATTCGGAGGTTTCGTTTTCGTGAGTAGAGCTGCTGTCCTTATTTTCGTCATCCATATTTTTCTGCAGTGAAAGAAGAGATAAAGAGAGAGGGGGAATATTGAAGATTTATTTTAAACTACAGTTAACTTTTTTCTCTTAGAGAGAAAATATACTTTAAGAGATTAAAGGGATTTTATTTTCTTAAACTAGAACTCACCTCTGTGTGTAAACCTTTTATTTTCATGGCCTCAGCCACTTTGAGAAATACGGGTAAATCTTCATACTTGACATTCACCTGCAAAAACAAAAATTTATTAAAACTCTTTTCCAACTTATTCCGCTTTTATCTTATTTACCTGACCACTGTACATAAAATCTAATAAACCGGCCATATGACTGGCTTCAACATCGGCCATTAATAAAATTGGATGACTGGAAGGATTTTCCAAAAAGATCTGTTGAAAATATGGACTGCAAACAGATAAAACCTAAAATGACATCAAGAAATTGTAATTAAATAAAATTTAGCTTAAAATCTCCTCCTCCATCTTACCAATTTGTGGGCCTTAAATATTTTTCCTCCAGCAGCTATGGTGACATCCACCATTTTTTCATCCTTTTGAAGAGTATGGAAGCCACGACACATATTACCATGGAAATTATTCCAGGAGAGCAGGTACTGATCGATGGTGTTGGGATCGGTAAAGGGTTGTTGTGAGTGTTTATGTTGTTGTTGTTGCAACTGTTGTTGGGCGGCTTGATGTTGAGCGGTTTGTAAGTGTATTTGTTGGGCAGTGGTTGTGGGTGTTGGTGTGGGTGGTGACTGTTGGGGATGATGAATTTGGGATTGTTGTGGTTGTTGCTGCTGTTGTTGCTGTGAGGGTGATGTTTGTGGTGTCAGATGAGGTGAGTGATGCATTTGCATTTCACGACGACGTTCTTGTTCTTGCTGTAATTGTTGTTGAGCTGCTTGTTGTTGTTGCTGCTGTTGCTGTTGTTGTTGTTGTTGACGTTGCTGTTGTTGTTGATGATGATGTAAAATTTGCTGCTGTTGCTGTTGTAATGCAGCATGTAAACTAGTGGGTGGAGGTGGTGTGGCTGCAACTGCTCCTTGTTGAACCAAATGAGCATGATGTTGTTGCTGCTGTTGTGCTGCTTGCTGTTGAGCTGCCTGCTGCTGAGCTGCCTGCTGTTGTTGCTGTAGAAAACGTTGCTGTTGTTGGGCAGCTGCCACAGCTGCCTGTTGTTGTTGCTGTTGTTGTTGTTGATGAAATTTAGCCTGTTGTTTCAATTTGGCAATATTTTCCTGTTGCTCCTTTTCATGTTGACGCAATAATTCATCCTTGATCTTATACTGTTGCATGCTCAAATCATCAACACTTTTGGACAATTTAATCGCTTCACTACTATTGAATTTATTATTAGCCAACATGGGTTTCACATCATATTTATAATCACTCATGGTGAATTTCTTTTCAGTGGCCGCACGCTCCTTTTGACGCCGAACCAATTCATCAATGTTCATATATGCACCCGAAGTGGCGGCAGCTATGGCTGACGCTATAATCGGATCATCTTCAAAGACACTGTCATCTATGGTCTCCTTAAGAGTTTTTGTAGAGGAAAATAAACGTAAAGAGGGATCATTAACCTGATCACTAAAATATACATCCATCAAAGTGAAAAAAGGCCATTCACGACGTTTAGGCTCCTCGGACATTTTTATGGCCTTTAATTTTGGGGAGGAAAGAAAATAAAGTTTAGGAAATGAAACAGATAAATAAATTATTATTACTTTTTTGTATTAAATAGTTTTGGTTTTAAAAATACCGACCTTGTATTCCTGCAATAGATTGTTCCATTTTTTAATTATTTTCGATAATGGAAGTGGAACATTTAGCTCACGTTCAACGACGCTAATCGAACACAAATTAACGCAGAATTCATGAAAATAGAAATAAAAGGGAAATGAAATATAAAGCTTTAAAGGGGAGGGGGGAAGTTAGGGGAATAAAGTAGAGGATTTAAGACAAATTTTTACTGTTAAAATTGGTGTTGTAAGTTTGAGGTTTGTCAGTAGAGGAGTTGTGTTAGAGGTATTGAAATGAGCTGGTAGAAAATGCCAACAAATCGAATTCTTCCAACTCATCTTCTCTGCTGATCGACTAAGGAGTTAAAAGTGATAAATCTTCCTTTATTTAAGGATATAATTTTTTATAAAAAAAACTTTCTTTTTTAATAATTTGTTTTTGTAATATTTTTCATTATTAAAGTGTTTTATATTTTAGTTTTTATTGTTGTTATTTTTAATCCTGTAAATTTTTATTTAATTTATTTATTTAAAAATAATATTTTTTATTATTTAATTAAGAATTATACTTACGCCCATGCATATTTTGAGGCATTTCTTTTGCCTGTAAATAATGGTGAAAGTTCTGCGCGTAATCTGATCAAGGATTTGACTTTTTCAGCTTCCCCTAAAATAGAAAGAAGAAGAGTAAACAATTTTAGAATTATTAAAAAATAAAATTAAAAAAAAATTGAAATTAAAAGCATTTCAAACGTTTCATTCTTCAGATCGACTTCAGACTAAAAATGCATTCTGTTTGTAACGTATTGTTTTGTAGCTTCAAATTGTTTTAGCTTTTTCTTTGATCTCTAATTCACAAAAGGAGTTTTGTTTTTTGTAGTCTTATTGAAAAGATGTGGTTATTTTGTCTGGATATTGGTGGCACGATTGATCGCGTTCATTTCTTTATCTTTTATTGAAACAAAATTGAAGAGATTTTCCTAAATTTTTTTCAGCGAAGCGTATTTTTGATGATCTATAAAGAGGCATTGAAGCTAAAATACTTTCAAATAATAAAAATATCCCAAAATGGTCTCAGACGATCGCAATTCTGAAAATCTTTCCGAAGAGGCGTTGATTTGATTAATCTCTTTATTCAAATTGTTTCGAACCCAAATTTAGCATTAATTAAGTTCATACAGTGATGACACAACCACTTACAAGTTATCAAGCAAATTCGATCAAATCGCAATTAAAATTAGGGTGTTTGAAAATTATTTGAAATTATAAAAAGATTTAGATTAAACTATGATTGGATCTATTTTATTTCGCATTGACCTCCATAGATTGCAATTCAGAAGAGGTGTTGAAATTAAAACAAGATTCTGATAAAACTGTTTAATCGAATTTCATTGAATTCGAGTGAGTAAATATTATGATCTTAATTTTAAAGTAGAAGAAGAGTTATGAAGGGATATTTGAGATAAATTCGAAATAAAAAAATAAATGTTAATCGGATGCCGATTAAACTTCTCAGAGAATTTTCTAGATTTCGAAACCTTATAAAATTTTAATTGATTCGACCGACTGCCTGGCATGCTCACGTCTAAATCAAATTATAGGCAGATATCCGATGCAATATCTAAATTTTGAAGAAAAAATTTGGAATTCCAGAAATTTGATGCAAAGATAGAAATTTCAATTGGAGAGGATTAAGGACAACGATATATTTTAATAGGTCTAGGAGGAGATTAAAAAAATGTTCTTAAATTTGAAATTTTTGCATAGATGATCAAGGATGATAAAGTTTGATTTATGTTTAAAACTTTAAAGGGTCAAAACTTGAACATCAGAATTATTTAATTATAAATTAAGTGAATAAATTTTAATTAAAGTTATTATCGTTATTTTTAGGATTTAATATAATATTTTTAAAAGTTTTTGTTAAAAATAAAAAACAGAAATAATCTTAATTAAACATTATTTTCGTAACATTCAGCGATTTTTTTATTATATTTTTGTCAAGATCCGGCATTGCAAAATTATCAAGTTGTTTTCTTTTTTCTTTAACTTTTTTTAACAAAGATTTTTTTATGGTTTTTTTGTTAATCAAAGTAAAGCGAATTTATTTCAGTTAAAAGAAATCCATTCACCCATCATTGACAATATAATAACCACACCATCATCGTCATCATCATCTTCAACAACAACAACAACAATGGCAGTAGCAGCAACATAATCATTTACAACAAAAACAATCAAACAACCAACCATCCAACCAACTCGTTATCATTATGACGATGCTGATGATTTTTATGGAAACAAACTATACGGTTTTTTTTTTTTTGGGAGGGGGGGGGACGACGTTCCAAAATCGTAATCATCCTCAAAAAGTATAAAATTTCAAAAGAAATTTCAAGTGTTTCTTGTAGTTATTATTGTTGTTGTTGTTTTTGTTTAATAATTAAATATCTAGTAGACAGACAGACAGACATATAGACTTGATGTGAAACTAATAATACCTAAAACAACTACAACAACAATAATCATAATTTCTTTCTATTGGGTGGTAAGAAAGAAAGAAAGAAAGAAAGAAAACAAATGAAAAAGTTATTAACACTCCAAAATAGTTTTCTTGGGAAGGGTTCCACTAGGAGGTGGAGCAAAGAGGCGGGGGGTTGTTGGTTATGTATGTAACGAAGAAATGCCAAGAAATCTAAAAAAGAAAACCAGAAACTACATATACACACACATACACATGTATTCAAACCATTTTAAGTGTGTAAAACAAAAAAACTCTTCATATTTTATAGCAAAACCAACTTAAGACAACCAGAGAGACAGACGAACGGACAGACATTCATAAGTTAACGTCATGAGCGAAAGTGAAATCTTTTTTAACGTTTTTGTTTTATTTGTTTTTTTTTTTTTTTTTTTTGTAAATAATTTTTTGTTAACAATTTAGTTATTTGTTGTTGTTATTTTATTACTTTGTTAATGTTTGCTGTGGTTGGTTGTTGGTTGTTGTTTTTTGTTTTTGTTGCTAATGAAATGAATTCTTCATACTTTGTAGAGTTTTTGTTTTTTTTTTGCTTCGAATTCAGTTTCAATTTCGTATTGAATTTTAAATTTTTTCTTTAAAATGTAACGGGCTTCTTTTTGAATTTTTTATTAAATTTACTCATTTGATTTTAAATTTTTATTAAAAATTGTTTAAATGCGTTTTACATATTTAAAGAAATTTTTATTTTTGTTTGTCTTTTATAAAAAAAATATTTTTTTTCTGAGTAAAAGTTGTTCATAAGTTTTTTTTATTCATTTTACGATTTATTTTATTATTTCGTTAAAATATTTATCATTTTCGTTAAGACAAGTTGGTATTTTAAAGGCCGTAAATTGTCTGTTTATGGTTTTATAACCAAATAATGATGTTTATTACAACTGCTGCTGTTGCTGCTGCATTCATCATTATGATCATCACATTTAATCAGCCATTATCATCATGTTTTCAAAAATATTGCCGCAATTTGTCTATTTGTTAAGACTCCAAAAAAAGCTGTTTTGATGAAATAGAGTTCATTGTAACTAAAAAAAATATACAAGTGTAAACTTTTTTTAAACTTTAAAGATAAAAAGGAGAGAAATGTGTGATAAATATTTTGCAAAACTATTTTTAAATTATTTAAAAACTCTTGGAAAATATTAAAGAAATATTTTATAGCATCCTCCCTGAGCTACAAAGTGTGTCCAAAACGATTTTATCTTTGAAACCATTTGAAATATTTATATGTAAAGAAGAGTGTTCAAAACGATTTAAAAGAAGTATCTAATCAGAAACGTAGTCGGGTGCCTTTTTGACCACTTAGTGTATGTTGTTTCAATTCCTTTAATATTTGAACCGTTAGAGATATTTTAATAAAATTTTACATAATAAGAGCAGAGGTGTACAGGAGTACAAGCACCAATGGAGTCAGGAGCACAGTCGGTGAACCACCTCGACTATGTTAATTTTTAAAAAATTCGTCAAAAAGTCATTTATAAAATAAGACAATTTTGTATATAGAGAGCTCCTGTAAAGCTTTATAAAAAGTATTAATACATATGTAAGTTATCGCTTATAGTTTAAGAGACATTCATTTCAAGTATTTTTTACATGTTTTTATCCTTATAATTTTTTAGTCTTTTTAAGTTAGCGGGCTTAATATGGATCTTAATTTCTCTTTTTAATATGTGTAATATCCTTAAAAAATTGTGTAATAAATATAATATATCAAATATATGAATCCATTAAAAAAAATTATATGAACTTTGAAAATAAATCGATTTTTTGGAAATTTTTCTAAAAAAAAGTGTGAACATTTATTCACTGATGACATCAATTTTTGGTTCTGAACATTTAAAATTTTTTTGTGTTATAAAGAAATTTTAACGGAAATTTATAAAAACTAAATTTGGATTAACTCGGGGAAACTTTTTACCACAAGCCCCTTCCAAAATTGATTAATTAAAAAAATATATTTTTTCTTAAATTCTCCAATCGCCAAGCTGGAATTATCTTTAAATAATCTTTAATGTATAATTACATATGCAAGGTAAACTTTTGAAACGTGTTTCCAAGGGCGATCATTTAGTGGAAAAAGTCAAGTTTCAAACATGCTTTGTCCGGATTGGGATTTTAGGAATCTTTTTAGTTATGTTTATATACATTATAATGAAATCTTAAGCAGAAATCGTAATTTGTTTAATTTCTTTTTCTTCAATTTTTAAAGAAAACAGCTGAAATTTTAATTTCTTTATAATTTTTTGACATTAAATGACATTTCACATAACTTTTCCATAAAAGCGTGAATCTCTAAGTTCTAAAGTTACCAAATTCTTGTGTAAAATGTTTTAATCTTTGCAAGAAATCCAAAATCTAGTAAAATTTTCACATCAGAAAATTTGCAAAAATCTCAATTCAAAAGTTTTTCAAAAGTTAAAGCTTTTCATACATTTTTGACACCAAATGAAATTTTATATAATTTTTCTGTGAAAATTGTGAATTTCCAGGTTCTAATGTTTCCTATGATATCAAATACTTGTGTAAGAATTATATATCTTGACTTAAAAACCAACATAAATTAGGCTTCCCTCAGTCAAATTTTCCCATCAAGAAATTTTCAAAAATCTCATTTTAGAAAATAATTCTAAATTTATTTTAAAATATTTTTAATTTTTGTTTTTTTTTCTTTTTGAATAAATTTATTTATTATTTAATATTCATTTACTCCCTTTTAAATTGACCAGCCCCTGTGAAAAAATAAAACGATTTCAATATGCTGATTTCTTGCGTACGTGATATCTTTATATATGTATCTATAAACAGTAGCTTACAAATATGCGTATGTATGTGTTGATATGAGTATTTGTGTGTGTATGTATTTAAATAATTTTTTTGCTTGAGATATTAACATGTTGATATGAAAAAAATTTCACTTTCTTTTCGCTGAAGACTTAAAATAACTGAAGAAATAATGAAAAACAATAAACTCACACACACACGCACATAAAACACACAAGGAATGAAAGAAGCAAAGAAAAGAAATTCAACTTTTTAAATAAAAACAAAAAAATATCTTGTTTATTTATAAATTTTTTGCTTTTTTCTTTTATTCCTTCTTTATGTTTTTAACTCGATAATGTTTTCTTAAACAAAATTTATGATCAAATCGCTGAAGTATGAAGGAAATAGAAGAACAACTACATTCACTTCTTTTCTTTTCTTTTTTTATATAAATTTACTTTAAACCTGTCTCTCCCCTCACTTCGTGACCCCTTAACATAAGATATCTCACAAGAAACATCTTTAAACAAACATTTCTTTCACATTTTAACGGAGTTTGTTCCACAAGTCAGACATTTTGTCTTTTTGCTCCCAACATTCGGTTTCTTTTAAGATTTTCTTTTCAAATTGTTGTCTTCCCTTTTCTCTTCTTAAAACAAGATCTTTTTCTTCTTTCTTTCTCATACTTTGTTTTTTTATGAATAAGAAGAAAAGTAAGTCTATAAATCTATGTGTTTGTATGTGTTAGAGTGTTTGTATGTGTGTTTAAATATGATCCATAGATCTTGTTATACGTCAGTTACCGTTAGTTTCTCTTTTGACCCACATTTTACATTTCATTTTTATCTTCTTTCATCTTTCGTTGTTGTTGTTGTTATTGAAATGGAAAAAATTAAATTCTAAACCCAGCAAATACAAACAACAACAACAACAATAAAACTTAACTGAAAGCAAAAAGAACGAACAATTTATAACTTCGTCATCATCACGTTTGTTTTTGTTTTTAGCCGATATTTATTTTTATTCTCTTTCTCTCTCTTTCTCATAGAGATTATAAAGATTCTTATACGATGAGAATTATTTTTATGGTGATTTAATGAGTGAGATTTACTTTTTTTTTGCGTTTACGGGAGATTTAAGCTTCCGCTTTTTTCATTCTTTTGTTGCTTTAATTGGATTTCTTTAATGGGGGCAAAAATGATTTCGTAATATTTTGAAAGTAATTTAGTTAAATGAGTTGAAATTAAGTGAAATTTTTAAAGGTCTAAATGATGAAAGAGACCTTAAAGAAAGAGTGATCGTGAGGTTAAAGAACCGTTAAGATAATACCATACATCACCATAAATTATTGCGTATTAAGCTTTGGAGTCAGAATTAGTCCGTTAGGTTTCAATTTTTGAGCTGTCTAAATGAAATTTGACACTTATGATTTTTGATCGAACAAGCACTTGTTCGAACAATTCTTTATATATTCGATATTTAATATTTGTTTATTCGGAAGTACTTTTCCATCAGTCCTAATTCAAGTAAATAAGTTTCATTGAAGAGTACATAGTAGAACATTTAAAGTAAATTGTAAAATATCTTTAGTTATTCTATAAGTAACATGTGTTTCGTATAACAGGTATCTTCCCTTAGACCCTACACGTCCTGAATGTTTTGTCAGTAGATTAGTTTCATATGAAAGGAATAATGATGAAATTTTAGTACATCTTTAGACATTTGATAATTTATATATACTTTGTAGGGAGAATATTTCACACCCTTTGATCTGTTTATTTTTCTTCAGAAATTAGTTGGGACAAACCTTAAAGCGTTCGCTGTAAAGTTCTATAATTTATATATGTATTATATATTGTTAGGGGTATCTTCCCATTAGTGCTACCGAAATAAACAGAAGCCTTAGTTTAATTCCTTTCAAGTACATAGGAAGATCAACTGGAAATTACAATAAAATCAGTTTAGTTCTTTAGCCAATTGGAAGCGAATTTTACCCTATTCTAATAATTATAGTTGATGATGGTACCCCCTTCTCGTGAGTCTTATCCGAAAAAACTATAGCCTAAGATTTCATTCTTAAAAAATTCAAGAAAATCGGTTCTGTTGTTTAGCTAAGAGAAAAAGATTTTTACCCATATCCAATATTCTTATTTTTAGCGTGACGTATTTAACCAGAAAAAACTCTTTCATTGGTTGCATATCAAACATTTTTGTTTCCAACTGAATAATTGAACCAACAACAACAACAAAATTTCAGTGTCAATTCAAGCAAAACAAAAAAAACTGCTGAGTCATTATTCTGTTATTGTTTATCAACATGGATTTTTTTATTGAACTTTTCTAATTCTAGTTTTTGTTGTTGTTGTTGTTCGCAAGTAAATTTATTCATTTCTTTATGGTTATTATTTGTTGTTGTTATTGTTGTTTAGAACCTGATTATAATGAACGCATTTACTTTCAGACAATTTATTAAGACAAAATAACTGTTCCAACTGTTTGTTGTTAAATATTTTTTAAGTTTTGGTAACGTTCTAATCTCTTTCTCTCCCTCTCTCTCTCTCTCTCTCTCTCTTTTTATTAATATTTCTAAAGTTTGTATTTATTCTAACTTAAAGTGTTAAATGTTGTTTGTTTTGTTGTTGTTTTTTATTTCTTGGTTGGTTGATTTGTTTGTATTTACTTTTTTATTGTTTTTTTAATTTTGCGTGGGCTACAAATACAACTTATAAAGTATTTGTATTTGTTGTTGTTGTATTTTTTTAGTCTCGTGAGAATTTCTTTTAAAATGTGGGTCAATCGTTTAAAAATGCATTCTTTATTATGATTCTTTCTTTTTTAATTTTTTGTTTTGTTCTTTATTTTCTTTTTATTAAACTTTTTCTTTTTTGTTTTTAATCTTTATGGTTTCTTTTTTATTTTAAATCAAATGAAATAAAATAAAATACCTGATGCATGTTTGTTGATAAACACAAAATATTGAAAATGATTTTCAAAAATGTTTAATTTCCCAAAAAAGGGTGTGTATGTGTGTGTGTATTGGTTTTGGAAATGTGATTCTTATTAGATTTTTGTATTATTTAAGATTTCATTCTCAGTTTAGAATTTTATTTGAATTTATTTTTAGGTTAATTGGTTATTTGTCATGCCAATCACAAATTCGTTTTAGAATTGTTTCTTAAAAAAGAGATTTATTTAGGCTTTGGAAAAAAGGTTTTAAAAATGCATGAAGATTATTATTATGAGATAACGGGAAAAATAATTATTTTATGAAAATTGTACGTTAGTTTTGAAAAATAAAAAAATTAAGAAAGAAATTTAGGTCAATAGAAACAAAAGTACTTAAATTGGGATTTTAAAAGAATTATTTTTTTATGAAAATATTCGATTTATGGAAATAATATCATTATTAAGATTTTTTTAATTTCATTATTAAGTTTAAAAAAATGCTGCATTTTAATATTGTTATAATGTTATTACATAATAAAAGGTTTATGTTATTAATAAAACCCTTCTTAAAGTTAATTTTTTCGCAACTTTAATTGATACCCTTTTATAGCAGTGTTTAATCTATTGACCGGTGATTAAGTCTGTCTATGTTCTTTAACATGAATTTGGCGATTTTTTCGTGATCGGGATAAATGTCTCCAAATTGGTAAAACGTCATCAAACTTGTACCCAACTCTTTTACACTTTTTGGATTTCATTATAAATATTCCCAAAACATCTTGACCTGCTCTCCCCCATTTTTCTAAGAACAATTTACAATTTAATACTTCATTTGGAATTTATTTATTTTCTTTAAAATTATCATTTCATTAAAACCGATTTAAGTAATGTCAATGTTATTTTATAGTAAACATATTGAAAAGGCACGCTTTCTCATTTGGGTATATTGATGGAATGATGCCTTTTGAGAAATGCTATTATGTCCCTAAAACTTATATATCTCTTGAGTTCATTTCAAGTGTCTTATTTCAGTCAGATTTGATATTTAATGCCATATAACTTTTTAACGACTACATTTTTTAAGACATTTGATTACAAAATGAAAGGTTAATAAATCCCCCATAAAAACATATATAACTTGTACCTATTTGGGTCTATATCTTTAATACTTTTTTCGATTTTAATAAAAATACTCTCAAAATTATTGAGTACAGTTTTAAAGTTTTGCCTAACAGAACATTTGAGGATCAATTATGATCAAGGAAATTATGCTATCAAAAGAAAGGCCAAAGTATTCCCTTTAATTTCATTTATACTTTTGAATCTTTTAAACAAATGGGTTCAATTGTTTAACACTTTTTACTTTATTGAGTGGGAGTGTTTTCCAATTTGAGTGGAAGTGTTACCAAAAGGATACATGGAAGTTTAGTTAAATAGAACTTTTGAGGGTCCAAACGGATGAAAGACATTATACGGATCACCAAAATAAAGCTCTTTAATTCATATATACTTTTTAATTATTAAGAATTATTTGTTTAACATTTTTACCATTTGAATAAGAATAATACAAGTTTTCATAAATCCTGTTTACTTTTATGCCTTTTAGGAGCCGTTTGTTTAAAAATTTTTCTATTTTATTAAAAAAAAACTCTCAAAAATTTTGTTTTGTGTTTAACTTAAATTTTAAGTTTAAGTGAATTTAACTTTTGAGATTCATAAGTGATTAAACGTATTTTTCTATAAAAAGAAAGGGCAAAGTGTTCTCTTTAGGTTCATATATGTCTTAGTATCAATTTGGACTATAATATTTAATACTTTTACAATTTTAATAAAAATACTCCCAAAATTGTATAGTAAATAAGTCAAATCTTAATTTTTGTTGAATATAACTTTTGTGGTTCAAAAGTTGTTAAAGAATTTTTTACATTAGAAAAATGATTAAAGCCCATATATACTTTTGTGCCTTTTAGGTTCGCCTATTTGACATTTTTCTAATTTAAATACAAAAATCCCAAATTTTAAAATATAAACTTTAATCGATAAGAACTTTTGTGGGTCAAAAGGGGTTAAGTAAATTTTTCTACTAGAAAAAAGGCTGACATGATTTTTTTAATGTCTGTATATATTTTTGAACATAATTGGACTCATCTATTTAATACTTTTTCAATTTGAATAAAAATACCCATAAGATTTTAGTGTACTTTGAAAAAAATCTATACTTTAGATGGCTAGAACTTTTGTGGTTCAAAAGGGGTTAAGAAAAGTTTACAACCAAAAGACAAAGGTGTTTTCTTTATGTCCATATACATTTTTGTATCTATTTTGTAACGTTTATTTAACAAGTTTTAATGTTTTTATTTTCTTAAAATTTGAAGTTTTATTGTATAGAACATTTGAGGGGAAATGGAGAATTAAAGAAATTTTACTATCAGAACAAAGGCAAAAGCGTCCACTTTGTATCTGTTCCAAACCGATTACAGAACATTTTTTTGATTTGAATGAAAATAGTTGCAAATTTTAAGAAAAAGTTTTGATTTTGAAGATTTTAATCATTATTAATGATAATAATCTTGAAATATTTCTCCATACTGATATCCTTTATTTGGTCTTGTTTGCTGGTTAGACTGGTTCTCAAATACTAAAATTTTACTTTCTCTTAAAGCAGCAGCCGCAGCTAAAAAAGCCAAAAGAAGAAAGAAAAACTCCATAAGATATGGAAAAATAAACAAATGTTTATTTGTACTCTAATAACAATAACAACTACAACAACAAATCAGCATCTAGAAATACATGAATTTCAGCAAAAATAAAAAGCTGCCAACCACTAAAAATCCAATGAAAAAGAAAAACAAGACATAAAAAAAAGATTGACAAAGAAAATCTTTTTCTTTTTTCTCATTTAGACGATATTTTAGAAAAACAAACAATAACAATACAAAAAACATTTGAGAAAACATGTGGAAAAACAAGAAAATTTATATACATTCATATGCGTGTGTATGTATATGTTCGTATCTGTGGGGATACTCTTGAATAGAAAGCCATTAGTCTGGTAGTTTGTCAACCATTTTTTGTTGTTGCGTTGTTTTTCTTTAACGAGCATCATCATCATCAACATTATTATCTTAACAATAAAAACGACATTCCCGACAACAACTTCATCATCGCATTCATGTTGTTATTGTTATTAGTATTGTGAATATTTATGGAAACACATATACATTTATACGCATTTTAAAGAGCAATATTTGTCGAAGAAAATCTCATCAGCATGAATGAGTGAGTTTACAGTGGGCTCAAAAAGGTAAATTAACGAATTTCCAGAAGAGTTCCTGTCATTAGGATTTGAATTTGCTAAGATTCCAATATCTTGATTTTGAAATTAACGAATTCCTGTGAAAAGGTAGATCAGAATTTTGCTCATTGCTCCTTCAGTATCTACGAAAAAATAAAATGAAAAAATATTGTTTATGGTTTGGAAATTACCAAACAAAATTCTTAGCTTGAAAAGTGGAATGATGAATGAAAGTGACAGGATAATACAATTTCACTTGAAGCAGAATATTTATATTGGGATAGAAGAATCAAAATACTATCAGAAGAAAGGCAAAAGAGTTCCCTTTAACCCTTTATTCCAATATGTAGGTTAATGCCTTCAGAGACGATTCAATCAATTTGCTAAGATTCAAGGACAGTGATTATTGACGTGTGTCTGTGTAGAGGTGGAACAGAATTTGGCGCATTGAGTACCTATGAAATGACAAATTGTTTCTGACTTGTGAATTACCGAGCAAATTTCCAAGCGATAGAGGGTGTTGAAGATTTATCAAAATTGCCTAAATTTATTAAGAATGAAAACACCAAAATATTCTTTGAACTTCAACTTGAATTTTGATCACAAGCTTTACCTGGGCAGTGATCCGGGCGCTTTATTTTCCACAAATCTTTATTTTTGAAGTATCTACAAAAGCCTTAAAGTATGTTCCCTGCTAATATACTTTTATCTTTGTGTGAGTGAAGATGCAAAGAAATACATATTGTGAGAGAGTTAGAGTGTAAGTAAGTAAGTTAGAGTGTAAAGTAAGTAGAATGTGTAGTCTTACCTCTCGTGTCTGAAAATCTGTATTTTGGGAACCTCTGCTTTATATCAGTTGAAAAATCTTCATCCCTCTTTCTAAATGGAGTCCTCTTATTCCCATTTAATCCCAAAGCGAAACAAAATCTTTCAGTCTTTGGTTCATATATGTTTTATACCCCAATTTATTATTAGATCCTATTAAACGAGATCCTGTTCATAAATATTTATAACTTAAAAAATCACAATATTCTAATTTAATATTTTTCTAACCTCAAAGTATTTCCCTTCCATTTCGTCTTGATTTAAAACCACTGTTCCCCATTGTTGTTTATATTAAGTTACCTTTTTGTTGTTATTTATTTTCTGTTGCCATATTTTGTTCGTCCATAAATTGTACGAAAAAAAGAGGAAGAAGTTAAAGGAAAAATAAACAACAAACGACATGTTTTTTAATATCATGGTCGCCTGGTGGAAAGTTAAGAAAAATAACACAAACAAACATCAAATTACAAGAAAAAAAATAAAAACAATAATAATAACAACAACAATAATAATACATATATTTATACTACAAATAAAACAAATGCACACACATGCTCTCTTACACAAACAATATTGAGATGAAAAATATTGAAATACACAATATTGTTGTACCGTTATATTTCTATTAAAAACAAAGAGCGAGAGTACAAACAAAAAAATTAAGGAGCATAAAAGAAAATCTCATACAAAAGCAGGAAAATAACTGATACACTTGCTAAAGCGAAGTTGTTGTTATTGTTGTTGTTACAATAACAATTGTTTATTAGTTTATCATTTTTTCTGTTTTGCAAAAAGGAAAACGAATGCAAAACAAAAACAAGAGTATTTGTTTTCTTTAATTAAAGAGAGTGTGTTTTTTCTATGAGAGTTAAATAGTGAGGAGTGAGTGAGAGAGTGAGTGCATTTAGTTTTAGTTGTTTTGCTGGTTATTATTATGATTGTTTTTTCTTTTTGTTGTTGTTATTGTAGTTGAATGTTCGATGTTTTACTGGAAATTCCTTGTAATGCATGTTTATTCGCTAAAATGTTGGTGTTTTCTGGTTTTGTGTGTTTGTGTGTGTGTGTGTAAAACTATAAAATGTATTTTTCTTATATTTTGTTCATTTAATTTTATTTTTAGTATCTTTTGGGATTTTCTTAGATTTTTCTTTATTTGAAAATGTTTTAGTTGCAGTGTGTTTTGTTGTTATTGTTGTGTTTGTTTGTAGAGTGTACATTAAAATTATTATTGTTATTATAAATTTACCATAATTTTTTTTAAAGATTTGTTAGAGTTTTCTCTTCTATATTTTATTATTTATTATTTTTTTTTGCTTTTCTTAAGAAGTGCAAAAGCCGCTTGTTGCTTTTCATTGCAGCCATAAATTTTCGTTTTTTTCTTTAAATTTTTTGTTTTTGTAACAAGGTTTATGAACTTTTTTTCTGCTTAGTTTAATTTTTATACAAGGTAAATTTATATATTTTTTTAATAAAAAATTACATATTTGTAAGTATGTAAATATAAATGTTTTTAGCTTGTACATACAACATGTTGTATGAGTAATTTGGTATTTAAACATTTTAGTTAAATTGTTCATACTCTCAGTATGAAAGAAAAAGAGAGATCGAAAAATCTTAACTTTCATAAACGTATACTTTCAGATCGGTTCAGATTTTCGTTGAAATCATTTTTAATGCCTCTAAGGATAAACGATTTTATAATTTTTTTTTATTTCAAATTGTATACATTAAAAAATCTGTTTTCTATAGTAAACTTTTTAAAGTTTTTCTTGCTTTTGAAGCTCCATTTTATTGTTTTTCCATAATAAAAGAATTGAAACTAAAAAAGTCAAAAAATCATTGAATAATATGCATTAGATATAATAAAATATTAAATAATTATCATTATTAATAAGCTATTAATGATTATTTTTTGTTGTTATATTTATATGATACTATTATTCCTAAAACGCTTTATGTGTGATTAAAACGTCTATATCCTCAATTATCATTTACTACCAAAAGGAAGCTTAAAGTGTCTTCTTTAATCCCATATTTGCTTTTGCAACCATTTTAATTTTTTTAGTTAATGAAAGGTCAAATTATTCTCTTTTATATTATATACCTTGTAAATATTTGCATCCATATTCAAAACACATTTTTCAATTTCAATTAAATTTATATTTTTTATGTGTTTTGTCCTTTTAAAACAAGAAGTATTAAATATGAAGTTTGGATGGATATAACATTTCAAGATCAAGAGGAATTAAAAAATGTTACTATTAGAAGAAAATTAAAGGTGTTTACTTTGAACTGATATAAACATCTGTAATTATTTGAAACCATTTGTTAAATAATTTGTTGGTTTGAAAGCAAGTTTTTCGATATTAGTTAAATTTGATCTGCGAACCCGATCGGAATTAAGAAATTTTATTATCAGAAGAATGATAACAGTGTTAATTTTGAAAAATATATATTTGACCCCGTCTGTTCAATACTTTTTTGAATTTCAATGAAAATACTTGTAAACTATTTTAATTTGAGATTTTGTTGAGTAGACGTTTTAAGGGTTAATGTGGATTGTTAAAATTTTACTATCACATGAAAATAAAAATATATATACTTCTGTGCATGTTTGAACATGTTTGCTGAACTATTTTTCTATTTAAAAGTACATACAAAACAAATTTGTTTGTGTATTTTATAATTTTAATTAAAATTAGTCCAATTAAAAGTTTAGCCATGTAGAACTATTAGGGATCAAAAGTACATATAAATTTTACCATCATAGGAATGGACAAAGTGTCTACTTTAAGCCGATATAGATTTTGCATTGGGTTGAATCCAGTTGTTTTATGCATTCTTAATTTGAATGAAAATATTTCAAGTTCAAAATTTTGCTTAAACTTAAAGTTTAGTTAATCAAAGCTTTTGAGGATCCAAAGCGAAAGAAAACATTTTACTATAAACTGAATGGTGAAAGTATGTTCTTCTTGGGTCTATTTATAAAACTCTTCTTTTTACTCTTTCAAAAAAAAAAAAAAATACCAAATATTTAAGAAAATCTGTGTTAAGGTTTTTTCGTTTTCATTTTTTTTTTACTTGTTCATTGTTAATGTTTTGCTTGTTATTACTGTTGTTGTGTTATTGGTGAAAGGTGGAGTTAAGGCAATTAAAATATTTATGTACTTCATTTGAAGATTTTTCTTAACATTAAAAAAAGATTTTCTAAACAATTTTTCTATTTATTTTTTATTTTAATTTTTAAATTATTATTTTTTAAAATTTTTTTTTATGAATAACAAAACAAAATCTGCAGAATTATACCAAAAATTCACATAAAACTCTAAAACAAATTTTATGATTCATTTTTTTCTTTCTTATTATTAACACACAATAAAACTATCAAAAATACAAAAATAACAAAAACAAAATCATACTTGTGCGTGATTACATAAGTCTCTTTTAAATTTTTATTGTTGTTGCTAACTTTTTTGCTTTTATTATAAAAAAGCAAGTTAATTCTTTTTTATAATAATTATAAGTTTATTTTATTTTTGTTTTGTTTTGTTTATTATTTGCACTCTTTTTTATAATATTATGACTTTAAGTTTTTTTTTTGCTGCAAATAATTTCTATTTTTTTTTTGTGAAAAATTTAATTGCTTAACAAACGTGATTTATATAAAGAAAAGAAACAAAAAAAATATAATAACTAGATGACCAATTCCCTCTTATAAGAAGAAGAAAAAAGTCAAAAACCAACTAAAAATGTTGGCTGAAAAAAAATATATTAACAACTTGAAAACAACAATGAAAACACTTTAACAAAGGCCAACAGATTTATGCAATACGCAAAAATTATAAAAAAAATATGTTACAGGCAAAAATAAGCTAAATATGTGATTAAAAAAAGTTTATGCAAAAAAAAAAAACTGAAAACAAACCTACAACACGAGCAATAATAATAATCAAAGATGACAAAGCGAAAAATAGAAATAAAAATAAATAAAATTAAAGTTTTAAACTTGTAATAACAAAAATTTATCAAAATATTAATGAAAGGAGTTTCATTTCTAATAACTTTCTAATTTTTTAAAATTTTTTAAAATTTTATAGGAATTTCCTTTAATTCTAAATTATTTCTTTAATTCTACTTAAAGTTATCAAACAACCTTCGGTTTTCTGTTATTGTAATATACTTTTCTCAATTTCTAGTTAAAAACAAATTTAAGCTTAATTTCAAGACATCAAGTAAATAAACTAAAATATGAGTCAGTTTCTTTTAAATGTTAAATAACAACAAAAATGTCTTTTAATTTGTTTAAAATCAAAGAAAAAAATTCAATTACAAACAAAAGACTTAAGCTAAGAACTTGATAAGCAAATATAAAACATGTTAATAATTACAGTTATTTTTTAATCCATAACTATTGATGTATTAAAACTATTTTATTTTTTTTAAGTTTTGATGTATAGAAAACTTCTTTAGCTTTTTTATAAATTTTATTCTAAGAAAATTGTTTTGACAGTTCAGGAAATATATAAGATTAAACTTGAAATCAGAAATATTATAAATAATGTATTTAATAATTAAATAGAAGCAAATCTGAGTCGATTTCTTAAAATTAAAAATGTGGTTATATTCAGTATAACCTCTGCATTCAGACAAATTTCTATAAATCCTCTTGATCCTCAAAAATTCTATTAAAACAAATTTCACTGTTAATTAAAATTTAAAAGATAAAATTAAACAAGTTGAAAAAGTATTCAAAAGACAGTGCCACACAGGTGCAAAATTATACATGAAATTAAAGAAGACACTTTACTTTCTCATTTTGAAGTAAAATACTTTAAATTGTTTTGGGTTTCAAAAATTATATTAATTTTTTTTACAAAAATTTTAAGACTAAAATACAAAAATTTTTTAATGTTTTTATTCAAAATGAAAAAGTGTTAAACAATCAGATCTTCCTCGGTCTAACAGTATATACAGAACAAAGAAGCCCCTTTGCCTTTCTTTTGGGAGTGAAAAAATTTTATGTTCCTTTTGGTACTCAAAAGTTCTATACCATTAAACTTTGAATTTTATAAAAAGTTGGATAAAAAATTATACAAAAAAATGTTAAACGAAAAATTCAAATCGGTCCAAAAGTGTATATGGAATTAAAGAAGACACTTCAGACTTTATTTTGTTGGTAAATATTTGTAATTTACTTTAATCCTTAAGTGTTCTATTTAATAAAACTTTAAATTTAACAAAAATTTAAAGTATTTTGATTCAAATTGAAAATATTTTAAACAAACGGATCTAAATCGATCTTAAAATAAAGAATACATTCTAGCCTTAAACTTTAATTTGCTTTCAATCTAACCTCAAATTTATTTTTTTTAATTATAGAATTTCTTATAAAACTATATAAAATTTCAATAAAAAAAATCCTTTAACCTCAAAAATAACTTTTTTAATTAATTTATTCTTTCAAATTTTTGAAGGCAATTTATTTTTCTTTAACTAAGAATCCAATAATCGTTTAAATTTTTTGAGAATTTAATTGTTTAGACAATTTTTCCTTCTAACCTTAAATTAAATTATTTAAAATTTGTAATTGTTTTTTAAATTAAAGTGGAAATTCATGTTTCTTTAGTTAAGAATTATTTAACAATTTTTATTTTTGCATTATTTTAATTATTAAGAAAATTTTTCAACCTAACCTCACACCTATTTTCTTTAGTTATAAGATTTTTCATACAAATTTTATAGAATTTTATTAGAAATATTAGCAAATTTGCTGTTATGAAAAATATTAATTATTAATTTTTTATAATTTAACCTAAAATTCACTTCATTATTTTTATAATGAATAATTTAATATTCGGTTTAATGATGTCTTTAGTAAAGCTTTTGAAATCGTTATAATTTAAATATTTTATTTATTTTCATAAATTTAGTACAACTTTTTATTTTTTTGTTAAAAATAAAGTTATTAAATCGAATATTTTAAATTAAATTAAATTCACTTTTATTTTTAATTTTGTGAAGCCAAAACCAAAAGAAATGATTTGAAAGCTTTTTAAATAACTTAAGTTAAGGTTTTAAATCTGTAACGGAATTTTTGAAATCGTTATTTTTGTATGGAAAAGTAATTATTTGAAAAATTCATTAATGAAAAAAAATCATTACAAAAATTTATGTAATAGATTTTTTTTGTTTGTTGTTATTGTTTTTATAATAAAAAGAAAAAGGCTAAAACCAGCTAAAAGAATCCATAAAATTAAAGAAAGAAAAAAGATTCCATTAATTATGAAAGAAACAGAAAAAACAAAAAACGATTCATTAAATTTCTCTTTTCTAAGGTGATTTTTGTGGAAGACAAAAATAATTTAAATGAAAAAAGAAAAAGAAAATAGAAAGAAAAAATAAGAGAAAAAGAAAAAAACATAACTCTAAATTTACAATTCACTTTTATTTTCTATAGAAAATTAAAACAAGAAAATAACAACAAAACTAAAATGATTAAAACATAACACAAGAAAAATAACAATAAAAAAGCTAAAAATAAAATGGTTTAAACTAAAAAATTAAGTTAAAAATAAAAAAAGAAATAAAAGCAGAAAAAAAAGGCAAAAAAACAGTTAAGAAAAAGTAAAAATTATTATTAAACAAAAATACGGCATAAAATCAACGCATGTTTAATAATAATTTTGAATAACAAACACACACACGCACATACTTACACACAAACAGAAAACACTCACAAACATTAACATTAAACAAAAAACGAAAGACTTAAGAAACAAACCTGAAACGCCATGAAATTAAAATTCTTATCATCACTTTACAACAACTTCTATAATGATATTAATATGTATGTATGTGTGTGTTGTGTATATGTTAACTATATAATGCACTAAAATTTACAACAACTACAACAACATCAAAAACCAGTGATAAAATACACAACACAAACAAAAGCTAAAGTAGAAAAAAACTTTCACTTTACACAATAAAAAACTAAGTTTAAACCAACAAAAAAAGAAACAACAAAATTAACCACAAGATTTTTTGTTGGTTTTCATTTTTATTTAAACATTTTTTTTGTTAACAGAAAAAAGATTTTTTGTTTTCATTTTTATTTAACACCAACACCTTTTCTTATTATTATTTATATTAAAAATAAATAAAACAAAATTCTATTTTATTTTTGTTTAAATAGAAAATTTAAACAAAATCATTTTTTATAAAAAAAAACTATAAAAAAATTATTTTTGTGTTAAATTTTAAAAAGAAAAGTGATTTATGATTTAATTAAGAAATTTGTAACAGTTTAAATTTTTTTAAATACTTTAAATATCGACGTTTTTAGAATTTCATGAAAATTATATTTTTATAAATTATCAACAGAATTTAACACTTTTAATTTTGGTAAGAAATTTTCAAATCTTCATTCTAACCTCAAATTAAACTTTTTATTGCGAGATTTCTTTTTACCAAATTTTGTTGTTATTTTATTATTATAAAATATAAAATTAAGAAACAGTTTTAACATTTGTAAAAATTTTACTGATTCTGATTTTTTTTCATTTTAGACTTTTTGAAAAATCTTAATAATATTTTATAAAGAAAAAAATTAAAATTTTGCAAATGTTCAGTTTAACCTCCAATAATAATATTTTTAGTTTAAGATTTCTTGTGAAACTTTGTTGTTGTTTTATTAATTATTAATTTAGGAACATATGAAAGTTATTAATTTTTGTATAATTTTAAATGTTTTAAAAATTAATTATCCTTATTTTTTAGTATAAATCTAGCAAGAGTTTTAATTATTGAAATTAATCATTATTCATATATTTAAAATTTTAATTATTTAAAAAATTTTCAGCATAACATATTTTTCTTTTAAATTTAACTTTTTTTAAAAATTTGGAATTTTATAATTTTTATAATTCTGAAAATTTTTCAACATAAAAATTCTTAAAAATTAATTTATTTTTGGGTAATTTTAATAAATTTTTAATTAAAAAGTAATTAAATATAAAATATAACTTTTTGAAAATTTTCATTTTTTGAGAAAATTGTAATGGTTTTCATAAACATAAATTAAGAAAAAAATGAATTACATTTTTGGAAGAATTTAATCATTTAAAAGAATTGAATCTCACAGTAAATTTTTTAAATTTTAACTTTTTCGAAAAAAAAATTAAGTTATATTCACGTTTTGATTTAAAATAAACATACAGTTTTTATATTTTCAAAACTTATTTCTTTTAATTTTGACTTTTTTTGTAAAATTTGAACGAAATTGATTACTTTATTTAATTTTATTTTTTCAAAATTTTAAATAATTAATAAACTCCATTTTGCGATTAAAAAAAGTTTTGATTTTGCAATGATTTTTTTATAACTTTAGAATTTATTGAAAATTAAAGTAAAAGTTTTTCTTTAATTTTATGTCAAACGTTTGCTAAATTTGTTTCTTCTCAATTAATTCAGATTTTTTTCTTAAACAATTTACAATTATTTGCTAATTATTTGAATAATCAAAAAGTATTTTACTTTTAAAAAGTGCTAAAATATATTTTCATGAAATAAATTTTATTTTAAATAACTAAGAAATATGGGTAAAAGTGTTTAAAATTAATTGATTGAGTCCATAAAAAATGAAAGTAAGTTTGACAAAAAGAATTAAGAATTTTAAAGTGAAAATTATTTGGTGAAAATCAGATTTTTGAGAATTTTTCAATATTTATGACAAACAAAAAAAATGACCAAAATTGTCATAATGACAATCGCATCATTATGACAAAAATATAATAATAAAATTGACATTAAGACAAAAAATGTCATAATGACAAAAATATCATTGCAATATAAATGTCATTATAACAAAAATTTTATTATGACAGAAATAACATTATGTCATAATAAAAATTGTCATATACATTATTGTGGAAAAATGTCATTATGATAAGAATATTATGACAAAAATATCATTATGACAAATTTGTTATTTAGACAAAATTGTAATGTAATAAATGTCATTAAAACAAAAATTTCATTGTGATAAAAATGACATTATAACAAATATAATTATGACAAAACTGTTATAATCACAAAGATATCATTTAGATTAAAATATCAATATGGCAAATATTTAATTATGACAAAAATATTGTTATGACAAAGAAGCCATTGTAATAAAAATGAATTTAATATTTTGTGGAGAAATTTTGAATTTAAAATACTATTGTGACAAATATGTCTTAAATAATGGAATTTATTATATCATTAAGATAAAAAAATCATATATAGCATTTGTGACAAAAATAATCTCTTTGTTAAACATTTCAATTATGACAAAAATATTATTTGTGACTAAAATTACTTGCATAATGAAAATGTCATTATGACAGATTTTTTTAATGAAAAGGAGAAAAATATTATTTATGACAAAAACTAATTTCACTTAGAACAATAATCTAAACTAATATACACAATTGTTAATAAATCAGTTATCACAATTTGTCATCTGCGTTCAAAATGTTGTTTATGATCATATTTCTGTAACAGTTTATTAATAGATTAAGTTATGACTTAAATGTCAAATATGACAAAATGACAGAAATATGTAAAACACCCAGAGTTAGCATTTTTTATTAAGATCCTCTTTTTTTTAATAAAAGTTTTGTTCTATATTTCATTTTCTAAGACCCTAAACGGCCCTGAAAGTTAGAAAAATTTCTATTATTGAAAAAAACCTTTAACATTTACATTTTCTGCCTTTTTACAGTTTTTAGGTCAGAAAAATAGATAAATTTTTATAGGAAATAATAAAAAACGAAAAACAGAAAAAAGAAACCAAAAAGTTTGTGTGAACAATAAGAAAGTAAAAATTGTGACAAGAAGAAAGTGTGGGCAACAGGATGTCAACTGTTAAAACTGGAAATGGAAATTCAAATAAACTATAAAAAAGAACTCCCACACTAAAACAGAAGCCAAAAAAAATCTTGTGTTTAGAAAAAAACTCAAGAAGGGTTTTTAACAAGAGAAAGAAAAGTCATGACAAAAACTAAAACAACTGAAGATGTTTTTAGTTCGAAAAAAAGCCCACAAAATCTTGATTCAAGAAAAGCTTGTGAACAATTCAAATAATAAGAAAGAAAATAGAAAATAAAAATACTGATTGTTATACTAGAAACAAACAAAAAAAGGCATTTTATAACTATACAACTCACACATAAACACACATACACACACAAACCTATGCATATCTATGTTTATATAAAAGTATTTATATATATTTTTTTTGTTAAACTATGAAATGTTCGTAAGCAACAACTTTCACCCATTAATATTCTTCGTGTCGTACGTTTAGCAAAAAAAACTCTTTTTCTTTCTTTCTTTTTGTTTAACAGAAAAAAATCCATAAAAAAGTAGAAAAAGTAAAAAAAAAACATTAACAATCTGTAGCTGTTTTGTATTGAAAAAAAGTAGAAATAAAAAAAATTATAAAATTTTCTATCTTTACATTCACATAATCCAACAATAACAATAACAACAACATCTATTACTTTATTATTGTTGTTGTTAGAGACGCAACGAGTGGTAAGAGTGTTAAAAATATGTTCAGAAACCAAACCATTCATTTCGTTTATATTTGTATTGGTGCATTAGAAACCAAGAAGAAGAAGAAGAAGCAACAGCAAAAGCGACATCAACAGCATTAAGACCAAGTTAAACAACAAATATTTCGTTTTGTATTTTCTTTAGCTTCTTTTTTTGTTAAAAACGCATTCAATTGTAGACAATCGTGGCTTAAATATCGATACCAGCATTGAAGTTAATGTTTCTATTGATACAGTCATGGTGAAAAGAATAGGAGCAGTTATAATATAATATTTATTCTAAAGCTCCACACTCGATATTGCAGAGTGTTGTGACTTAAAGTTTAGTCTTCTAAACGAACTTTAATTAACACTTAAAACGTCATATTTTCAGATTATAAAATATTACGGATACAGATCTTTAACTTTTTATTACAGAAACGATGTTTCTAGTTTTAAAGAGCAAATCGAAGCTTAAGATGAGTCCATAATATGTACAAAATTTTAGTCCACACTTTAGGCTAAAATTTAGTCTTTACTTTTAAATTATCAACTAAATTGTAGTATAAATGTTGAACTTATTTGTAGTCTAAATTGTTATATAATTTAGCCGAATTTATTATGCTCTAAAATTGATGGTAAATTGTAGTCTAAACTACATACTGATTTCAACTGGTGAGCTATCAAAACTACAGTTTAGACTAGTTAGATATAGACGAGATCGGAAACTAAACTACTCACAATTTAAATTAAATTATATTGAATCCGTATTATCGTGAGTGTACAAATTATATTCAGATATAAAAAATGAACCCAGATTTTGTTACGAATTCAGAATCTTTTTTATTATTAATTTTACTTATTGTTGGACAAGAGAAGATAAAGTTATTAATCTTGTGGCATATTTGTCACATGTGACTTAAGATGAAATGTAATAAAACGTGACATATTTGTCATAAAGGCTAACAAGTGGCACAATGTCCCAAACAAAATTGTTTGATTTAAAATTTAAAATAACGACAAATGTGACACTTATTTTGTCCCTAGAACAATGACATTTGTCATCTATGACTAATTATATTTTCATTAGCCATTACTTCAATAGTCCTTCATTATTACAAAAATGTTATTTTTATCATAATGACAAACATATTATTACGACTAGAATGTCATTATGATAAGAATATATTTATGACAAAAATGTCACTATGACAAAGTTCTCATTAAATTAATAATGTCATTGTTACAAACATATTATAGCAAAACTCTAATTATGACAAAAATGTCATTATTACAAAATTATGATTATGACAAAAATTGCGCTATGGCAAAAATATCATTATGGCATTAATTCAGAAGTAATTTGTGACAAAAATGTCGTTTATGAAAAAATTTGTTTTTGTGGGAGAAATATCATGTAAGACAAATTATTATTTTTAACGAAAATTAAGAAAATATTACCGATGAAAACAATTAATTTATGACAAAAGTTCAAATTTAAATACACAATTTTCGATAAATCATTTATAACATATTAAATTTAAAAAAATGTGGTTTTTAAAAAAGTTTATTATATATTATGACTTGAATGTCCACATGACAAAAATGTCATCTATTCGTAAAAGCAAATCGAAATCACACTTTTTAAAAATTAAATATTTATGGCAAAAATTTTATTATTTGCAAAAAGTGACATATGTTTATTACATCTCATACTTGACAAATATGTCACTTTTGAAGTAAAGAATATTGTGACAAATAGTTAATTTATAGCAAAAATTTTTTGCTAATTTTAATTTACAATCAAAATAAAATCAATAATTTTAATTTATAAAAATTCGTTTGTCGTTCTTTTTTAATGTGACACATTTGTGACAAAATTGTAATTTGTGCAAACTTTTTTATTAGTTACTGATTTGATAATATCTAAAAATAAATATATATATTATTTTTACGAAATAACTGTCTTGTGAATAATATGAAATAAGTGTCATATTGTCATTATTCACAATTTTTATAATTTTTATAAAAAAATATTTCCTTTGTGACTAAAAAATTTGCCTTATGACAAGTAGCATTTTAGAATAAGTCATATATTTCTTTTCTATTTTTTAATGAGGAAATATGTAAGCGTAAATGTATTAATTATTTATTTTATAATTTAATTATAAATTTATTGTCATTTTGTCCCTTCTTCCATTTTTAAAATAATCATTCTCAATACCAAATAATTTCCCTTTAACTGCTTCTAATAAAATTTCCTCTCATGTAAACACTTTTTACCTCAAATCCTCTAATAACATTCCGAAAACTAAAACAACTTAAATAAACGATCAACATTTAGTTTATTGAATCGTTTAACAGTTCGTATGTTAAATTACGATAATAAAATGTGAAACACAACAACAAAACTTTCCTTCTGAAATAAATAAAAAAATGAAAGACTTTAACGGATTTAAAATTTAGTACTGAATTAAAACAGAAAAATTTCTTTTTCTTTATCTAAAGAAAATTAAAAAGAAAAGAAAAATATGTTGTTCCAAGTCACTTGTTAAACAGCAACAACACATGTGGCATGTGAACGAGTTGGTGTTTTTGTTGTTGTTGTTACTACTACAAATACATTGTATCTATATGCCACATTTTAAGTTTTGAATCAATGATGGTGACGAAGGTGAGTGTGTGTAAGTGGTTTAAAGGTGATAAAAATATTTAAGATTGTTTTGTCTCATTTGGGACAGTTTTTGGGAATTTTGGGAGTTTTGGAAAAGGGGCTAAATGTTTATGTATTTAATATGGGTATCACGCGAGTGATAAAGCAGGTAAAAATGAATTTTGGATTTAAAATTTTTCAATGTGATCACATTTAGTTTTTTTTAATTTTAATAAATTTGTTAAATGTAAAAGTTCTATATTACAATGAGGTTACCAGATCTGTATAATTTATCGTACAAAATAAAAACAAGCTTTTTGAAACGAACTTTTATATATTTCAAAAATCAATGAATTCGCAGAACAAAAGTTTTTAATGAAAACTTTCAAAAATTAAGATAAATTTTGACTTTTATCAAAGTTCTGATTATATATTAAAAATTTAAAAGATATGAACTAAAAAAGATAAATTTTTAATACTTTTAAATTCAATAGTCGACAGATATCTCGGAGAAAAACAAAGTCTTTTAATAATTAGGAAAATAAACTTTTCAAAAATTAAGTTTATTAATGTATATGACTTTTATTCAAAAAGCTGTCTGAAGAGATTATATTTATTAAAAGTTTAAAAAGATATGAATTAATTAAAAAGAGTAAATTTTTAATTTAAAGCTTTTTTATAAAAAATTCTTTATATGAGCGACTATTAGATTTCTAGAAGTGTTTCAATGTAAGTTCCAAGAATACTACAAATTTTTTATTATTATTTATAAAATTAAAAAAGCTTTTTTTTTTTTATATACCAAAAGCTTTAAATGAATTAAAAAGCTTTAAATTTAAAAATATTATTTTTGGTTCGCTGGGTAATTTCTAGATTAAAATAGTGAAAAATGGAAATTTCTTTTATTATATATTACCCAACAAACATTTTGTATTTCAATATTTATTTTGAAATAATTATAAAAAAATATTTTTTAATAAAAAATCTTTTCTTGATTCAAAGATTCTATAAAATTGTTTAAAGATTAAAAATAAAGTTAAAAGAAACATTTTTATTCTTAGAAAAGGATATTTTTCAAAAATAAATTAAGTAGTTAATTTATTAAAATTTATAGAATTAATTTAAAAAATACGCTTAATCAATTTAATAATTAAATAAATAAATAAATAAATAAATAAATAAAATAAAATAAAATTTTAAATTTTTAGTAAAACATTTTTAGAAATATTTTTAGTACAAAAAATTCTTCATATATGTTAAAACATGTTAATTTAAAAACAGATTTTAAAGGATTTTTTTAATATCAATTGTAATTTTAGTTTAAATATAAATATTATAAAAATAACTTAATTTAATTTCTTATTTTTAATAATAAAATAAATAAGTTCTTTTTTTATTAAAAATAATAAATTAAAATTAAGTTAATTTTATTTGATCAGACTATACAAATATTTGATGTTAAATTTTTGAGTTTTTTTATTAATGTCGGAATCTAATTTTGTTTCATTTTTTAAATTCTGTTTATTTGTTTCAATTTTCATAAAAATTTTAAATTTGCAACATTTTGTTAAAATCTTTTTAGATTAATATATCTGAAAGGATTTTAACAAAATGATTAATTATTTAATTAATTAAGATTTTCAGATTTATTAATTATTATTTAATTCATAATAAAAGTAAAATTTTATATTTTTGTAACTTTTTAAACTTGTATTTTTATATATTTAACTCCAAAGTCTGATTAATAAAATTTTTTATATAACAAATATATACAAATTATTTTATAAATATTTAATAAAGTTTTTGTAACTTTTGTTTAATTAAATTTTGACATGAAACTATATTTTTAATAGGAACTTCAGAGCTATTTTATTTTTATTTTTATTTTTTTTAAGTCAGACTATGCAAATATTTGATGGGAAAACCTAATTAATAAATTAGATTTTAAAATATGAATTTTTAATATAAATTAAATTTTTTAGTGAAATTTGTTTATTTTTATTAAGAATTTTAAAGGTTATTTTTTTAGTGGACAGACTACACAAATATTTGAGAAGAAGGTTTTATTTAATAAAGAAAGAATTGAAAAATATATATTTTTTTAATATAAGTTATAATTTTATTGATAATTATAATTTGTTTCAGATTTTAGAAACTCTAAAGTTAAAATTTTTAAAGTCAGGCTACAGAAATATTGAAAGCAAAAATTTTATTTCCAAAAAAAAATTACGTTTTATTTTTTTTAATATTTTAGTTAAAATTTTTTAAAAAATTACGATTCAAATTGTTAGAAAGGAAAATTTCCATTTACAAAAATTGAGTATTTTTCAGATTTAAAGAAAAAAATCCTTTCAGAACTTTTTGAATTTATTTTGTTAGTTAAAGAAAAATTATAGAAAATAAAATGTTCACTTACAGCAATATCTGGTCGAATACTGGCAGTTGGCATTGACACCGACACCACCAGGTGCCATAATGTCAGTGGCTGACGCCAAATCCATCGTTGATGGTGAAAATTTATTATCCAAATGTAGGGGCAGAATGTTGATAATTATTTTAAGGTTAAAACTTCTTTTTGCTTAAAGCGAAAAAAGAAGTTTTATCAGGGTATAATGAAGAAAGTTATTTTAAAAAGAAGTAAATAAATATGAAATGTTTTTTGTTTGAGAAAAGGAGAAAAAGAGTTTATTTTGTGATTGTTTAAACGAGTGTTGAGATGTTAATTAAGTGAAAATGAAATAATCCACAAATCTGATGAAATAATAAAAAAATTTAATCCTTTTTTGTTGTTGTTATTTGTTGTTGTTGTAGTTATGGTAATAATCCAAATTCAGTTCATAAAATATTCTTGTTGTTGTTTTAGTTGTTGTAGTTGTTTATAGCTGCTAATGACACTTTTTCTTTAACACTTTCACTTTTACTTTTTGTTTGTATATTTGCATGTATGTATGTGTGTGTATGTACATGAATTAATTTTTCTTTAATTTTATTTTTTTTTTCCGATTTTTATTGTTGTTTCTTTTTTTTAGGAACAAAAAAAGTTTTATAAAATTCTTAAATGTTTAGTCAAACACATGTTGGCAGATTATTTAATTATTTTGCTCTGGGGTTCAATAAAATCAATTTCAATATTTTTAGTTTCCATTCAGAATTTTTGAAAAATTTCACTTTTTATTTCTAAAAAAAAATTAATTTTTAAATTTTATTTTCATAAAAATTCTGGTCTTTTTTTGTACAAAAAAAAAAATAATTTCAACTTTTATTTTCTTTTTTATTTTATTTAATTTTTTATTTTATCTTTTTGTTATTGTTTTTTTTCTTCTTCTTATTTTTAATTGGAGAACAGCAAAATTTTGAACGTAACGTTTGGTTCGACACTCGTGATACGTCTGTTTTGCGTGCGACAGTGAAAACCGTGCTTATCCTCAACAAGACAACGTTTAAACTTGGATGAACACTTTCAGTTACCACAAGCTTAGCTAGAAGGTATACAACAAACACACACTCATACATACATACATACATACATACTCACTTAACTCTTACATTCAACTTACTCATACTCATACACATTCTTAAGCTTAAACATTTTTTTATTTTCGTTTTATTTCATTTCAATTTCATAATGTTTCTTCAAGACCAGACTAGACCAGTCAGTGTGAAGGCTTTCGCTTGGTTACATTTTACAACAGTTCGAAAAAAACCCAAACTTATGCAAACATATACACATACATTTAAATATCCCCAAAATACACACACATGCCAGCTTTAAAATAAAAGCATTCACAAGAAACTTGCTAAAAAGACAACTTTAACGTAAAAGCAAAAGAAACCAAAAAAAAAAAAAACACAAGAAAAGATAGAAAATAAAAATTGTATCCATCCATCCGTCCGTCCATCTGTCCGTAGAAGCATTCGTCGCAACAAGTAGCAGCAGCAAAGAAGATAACAAGAAGACTTTATAGAAGTCATTTGTGAGTGTGTGTGTGTGCGTGTAAACATGCTTTTTAAACTTCTTTTACAACTTAAAGCTTCGCAAACAGAAACCACGTTGTTGTGTTTAATGTTTTTTTGATTGTGTTTTGTTTTTCTTTCTTTTGGTTTGCTTGTGTTTGCTTTCATTGTTGTTCTTTTGTTGTTGTTGCTGTTGCTGAGAGAAATGCTTTCTTTCTCTTTTTTAAAAAAATAATGACAATTTAGTGCTTTTTTGTGCGGAAAGTGGAAAAATAGATTTATCGTTGCAACGATACAAACAAATGCATTCAATATTTAAACATAACTTTTGGGTGAAAAGAATGTAAAAATGACTTAATTTGACTAGAGGAAATTTAGTTTAGGTTTTATTTTCACGAATTAACAACCTTTGGTTTTCGAATTGATTTGGAGAATTAAAAGATCTCAGGGGCATAATCTTTGACTTTATAAATTTCGGCATCTCGAGTATGTTAATTTTTGTAAAATTAGTTAAAATTTTATTTATGGCTTGAAACGAAAGAACTTTTGTAAGTAGATAAAACCGCAATAACCATAACAATAACCATTACGGATAAAATCATTCATGTTCCGGAAATAGTAAATTGCGTGTTACTAAATTCAGATGCGTTCGGGCAAGGAAATGCCAACAATTCCTTTCATAATGTTGTCAATTTAAATTCTTAAATTGAGAAGCTGAAATTATTTTAAATTATCATATTTCTGCCGGACGGCTATTAAAATAACAGGGTGATTATTTTAGCGAAAAGATTCTAAAAAGGAAAAAATTGGTTGCGATTAAACGTTAAAAAATCTTTAATAATGTCCGTTGAATTTACAATTATTTTTATCATATAAGAAAATGCTAATGTATCTAAATTTCGTAATGTAGCGATCTAATCTGATGATCACCAACTCGTTGAGCTTCTATTACATGTTTCGACAATTGTTTGGCTAAAATGGCAGATAAGGTAATTTAATAAAAAATTTAACGAATAACACACAACGAAAATCATAGAATTAAAAATTTAATATTAAAAAAGCATCTGTTCTTGAACGTTGTGTTCTTAGCAATAAGTGAGGCACGCTTTTTATGATCGATAACGAGAAAAGAGCACTTAAAATAAAGAAATCTATATTGTACACGTCATTATAATCCACTAAAATAGAAATACTTTTCGTCAATATTGATGAAATGAATCCAAACAAATAAGTCGGCACGCTAAAATATTTTTTGAATAATTTGGTTTTACCAAATGCTCAGATTAAAAAAATAAATTTGTTTAGGGGATGAAGTCCCACAGTTCGACTGCAGGCTGGTCCAACAGAAAATCTAACCTTTTGTGGAATTATTGCGTGAAACCAACGAAAGCAATAGCGATGATCTAATGACTGTAATGGAAACTTTCAGAAATTTGTGAAGAAGCTCATAAGGAATGAGTGTCTAGAAAATACATTTCCAGCAAAACTTGGCACAAAAAGTACGAAATTCAATCTTATCAAAGCAAAACAGAGAAGTGAAACTTTGTGCTGGCTGAAATAAAGAGAAGCAAATTTCATTTAATGATCCAAAAAGTGAACTTTGTACAACAGCAACGGGTGGATCACTATAGTCGTATATATTCAGAGAATGATCAAAGTGAATTTAGAGAACTCAAATCTGTATAGAACAGTTGAAGGTAGATCCGCACTCGGTTGGAACTTAATACTAGTTCTAAACTAATAATGGTGCCATCAACATTGAAGTGGGAACAAGCTGGATGTATTTGACGAAAGTCTTCAATAATTAAAAAAATAGAAGAGCACCTAATCGATATGGTTAATGTGGACGAAATTTGTCTGTTGGCGCTCAACAACAAGTCGTCGTTAAATAGAATATTTATTAATGCGTTTTATTTTAAATTTTTACAAGTTGACATTACTTTCTCAACTCTTGTCATTCTTTCTTTTTTCTCCATTTCACTTCTTTTCTTTTTTTTACAAACATTAAACACGGCTTGTCTTTTTTAACTCAGTCATCTAAAAATGTGAATGTGTTCGCTTGTGAGCGTGTGTGTGTGTATTGATGTTTCATTCTTCAGTTTGTTCCCACCATCAATCGAATTGTTTTGATTTTTAAGCTTTCACTGTATTTTCAAATATTGATTTGTGTTGGTGTTGGTGTTGATGTTGTATATGTGATTTTATTTCTTATGTTTTTTTCATTGAAAAACAATAAATAAATTTCAAAAAACACTCGCACACACACACACTCAAATGTAAATGTAAAAGAATATGAATAAAAAAATAAACTTCTTAAGCTTAAAATTAACTTTTTCTTTAATTAAATTCATGTTTCGTTGCAATTTTGTTCCGTTTTAACAAAAAACTCAAACACTTTCTTCGTTTTACAATTTTCGTTGATTAGTTGGTGTGAGTGTGTGTGTGTTTGTATGTGTGTGTATGATTTTTTTCTATCAAAACTTAATGACTTTTTAAATAATTTATTTTTTTCTTCTTCTTTTTTAAAGAAATGTTTATAATTATATAATTTAAACAAAAATAACTTACAAACAAAAAAAAACTTGTCTTTCTGAGTCTTCTTTTCAACGTTAAAGAAAATAAAATAAAAAAAGTCTTGACAAAATTATAAAAAAATGGTTTTACTTTTCATGAGATTTTATTTATAATTTTTTTTTATTTTATTTTTATTTTTAGTTTTTGTTTTCTGTTTAGTAATTTTGTATAATTTTCGTAATTTTGTCATTAGAATTAAACTTTCTTCTTTTTTGGTCTCAACTAAAATCTTTTCATTTCTTCTTCTTTTTTTGGTGATTTCATTATTAATTAAATTTGTTTCTTTCTTTCTGATTTCATATGGATTTTACCAAATTTACAGAATTAAGGTTGTTCCTGAAAAGGAAATTTTGAAATTCTTTTAAGTCGTTAATATGAATCAGTTTTTCTAAATATAAAATTTTATTACGAAATTCATTTGAGAAGTAAAAGTGTTAAGTTTTTGTATTAAAAATATCAACAACAATATTAAGTTAATAACATTTATCATAACAGAGGATCCCATTCAGGTTTCATGGTTGGAGTTATAGGGGTGCATAGAAGGGTATCTGGGATCTGGTTAGTTTTCTTTTAATATATACATCAATTTTGTTCAATTCAATTCAATTTTCAATTTAAAAAAACCAAAAAAATTAAGATTTTTTGCCGAATATTCTCTTTACTTATTTAATCTAAAAAAACTTTTTCTGAAAACATATATAAAATATATATATATAAAATATATAGTTTAAATTTTATATTGAAAAATCCTAGGGATAAGTGCAGACCCTCTAGGATTTAATAATTTTTTATACAAATTTTAAATTTTTCCTATATAATCCAGAATCCTAAGGACTGATCTTTCAAACGGAAACTCTCAAAGTGTTAAACATTGTTGAAATTCAGTCCTCCAATAAATATGGAAACTTTAGGCAAAACTCAAACAAATTCTATTTTTAGGTAACATTTTTATTTCAAATAAATTATGTGTAACTACACAAATTTTTTTGGACCCAAAGTTCAGTTCATCATATATAGGGTAATGCATAAGTCTAGGTACCCTAATTTGACAGAACAATTATTAATTAAATAATAAATTAATTAATTAATTAATTAATTAATTAATAGTTACAATTTTTAATAAATATCAACAAAATAAAAAAGGAAAACTTTAAGTTTTATTTTTTGTATTGCAAATGTGAAGGTCCCACCTAAAAAGAAAATATAATAAATTTAAAGCGGATATCTCTTAAGGTCAAGTACTCATTCATAAATTCCTTCATAAGCAAGTTATTCAGTTGATTTATGTTTAAAAATTATTTTCCTAAATAAATTCACAAATGCTCCATAGGATTCGTATTGGGACTTGTTGAGAAGTTTTCATCATGTTGGAAGTATTGTAGATAAACCACATCTTCACATCTGCGGGAGTATATTGAGGATCATTGTTCTGTTGGAGGTAATTAAGAAATTAACATTTCTTGCCACTTTGATTGAGATTGTTCATTATTTTCGAAATAAATTCCAAATTACCCACACCTTGTGCCGTTATACCTGTCCACACCATTGTACCTTCATTTTTTATTGTTATTTCCTTGGATTAAGAACTTATTTTTTGTTCTTACTGTCCATTCGATACAATAAATATTATAATTTTATAAAATTTCATTATAAAATTGTTACTCAAATTTTGGGAACAAAACTTTTGCTTTGCATTGAAAGTCCTTTTTTAAATGTTTATTGTTATCATAACAGGAATCTGTTTAAAGTAAATTGAAGACCCTCTCACATACCCTCAAATCTAGAACAAATTTTGAATTATTCTTAACATATATCTGCATGCGTATATACATATAACATTACATTATATAAATATATAAAAGTAAACACTCGAAATAAATTGTTTGCCGAACAGTCTCTATAATGTCCAGGTGATCATTTTGGTAAAAAAGTAAAATGTCTACGGACTTGGATTTTGGATATTTCCATATGAAAAAGTAGGAATCTTTTCAATTATCTTATTCAGAGACAAGTTTATATACATAAAATTGATATTTAAAATAGATATCGTTATTTATGTTTATTAAACTTTAATTTAAAAAACATAATTATGAAAAATAAATGAGAATAATTATAATTATATATCTCACTTTTAGTGAGAAACGTTAGATATTTGGATAGGGTACGAGGAAGGGATATTCCTCTTACAAACGAAACAGTTAGTATCGTATATATCTACAACGAATAAAGGAAATCCAAGAAAATTTTGCATATGGAATGGAGGAGCGTTATCCCCCTTACAAACGCAAAATAGCATATATTATATCTCTGAAAGTGTTAGTGAATAATAAAAAAATGGGACAAGGATAATTCCTTTACAAAAAATTACAGTTAAGGCATAGGAGAATGGTGTCTCCCTTATTAACGATATTATCGCATATCTCTGAAACTATGACAGAAATATGTTGTAGAAAACGTAATTTTGGAACAGATCACGGGGGAGACGCTTCCTTTTACAAACGAAATTTTTGATATGTTTCCACAATTATTTTGAAATTGATTGTTTTAGAGGGCATTAAAGATTCGGCATAGCTGAATATTGCGTTTTCATTTGTTTTTATTTTAAATAAATTTGCGTAGTAGCAGATATATTTCAGGACCAATCGGTCAGCAAAAGGACCGATTCTGCCTTACAGTGCGCTCCTTCTTATTTTATTTATGACTTCAAGAAAAAAAATTTCAAGAAAAAAAAACCAAAGATTTAAGGCACAAACTTTTATTTTTACACATGCATATCAAAAGAATTAAGAAACAAACATTTTTTTTTATTATTTTTATCAAATTTTAAGTTTTTATTAAAAAATAAATTCATAACTCATGAGAAATAGTGAAATTTTCTTTTCTTTTTCAAATTAAAACTGAAATAGAACGTTTAATCAACAAAATCTTTCTAATTGTATGCACTCACTCATTCATACAGTTACAAACACACACACATACGAAATATTCTTTTACCTTTCCACCAGCATATTTTTTGATAATTTAAATATTTTATGTAAATTATTATTATTGTTGTTGTTGATTGTTTTATGTGAGTGTTTTTTTTTCAATTGTTGTAGAATTTTATTATTCGTTAAGGTAGAAAACAAAAACATAAAAAAGATAAAGAAATGTAGGCTTTTTTTTAAATATTTTTGAAAGAAAAAAAATTAAATTATTTTAAATGTGTGTAGTTACTTATGTATGTATATTCATACACATACATACTTATAGGCATTTTTTTCATATGTGTAATTTTTATTACATTTCTTATCTACAGAAACATTTCTTCTACTTATTACACGTCAAAACTGAAACTCTTTCACTTCAAATGATGATCAATTTTTGTTAGAGTACATTTATGTATCTTTATTTTTCTTCTTCTATTTTTTCTATTTTTCATTTTATTCATTTTGCCTTAAACTTTCTATTGTAAATAAGAAGTTCGTTTGTTTTTATTGATTTTTTTCAAGTAGAAAATTGGAAAAAATAGCAAAGATTTTCTTTTTTCTTAATGATCATCATCATGATCAAGTGAGGTATTTTTTGTGTGTGTGTTAGGTTATGTTTGATAATACACATACATACTTATAGGCATTTTTTTCATATGTGTAAGCTTATTACATTTCTTATCTACAGAAACATTTCTTCTACTTATTACACGTCAAAACTGAAACTCTTTCACTTCAAATGATGATCAATTTTTGTTAGAGTACATTTATGTATCTCTTCTTCTATTCGATTTCATTTTATTCATTTTCCTTAAACTTTCTATTGAAATAAGAATTCGTGGAACTTCTATTAAAAAAATTGTAAGGAGATAGCACGTCCTTGTTCCCTATCCCAAAATTAAGTAATCTATATAATGTTTTGTTATTATTGTTTCATCCATGTGCTAAATTTAATCAAATTTTTTGTCGCAATTTCAGAGATATTCGATATTCAAAATTTCGTTTTTAAGAGAGCTACCACTTCCAAGTGCCTAATACAATTTTTTCAATCTATTAAATTCCTGTTATTAAGACTTTATGTGTCAGTCTGCTTTCAAGAAGTTTAAGATTCCGATATAAGTGATATTAAAATGTTTCTTTTATATAAAGAAAACGCCTTTCCCGTGTCATATCCAAAAAATTTATAATACTTAATGTTTACAATTAATTAGAGGTTTATTTTATATATATTTTTTGTACATAACCGATTTAAAATAAGTTCCTTCATAGGACAATTATATAAACTTTGTGGAGTTTTCGATGATTTCTTCTTGGCGTTGCAAATGTTTTGCTCGTGAGAAATATTATCATTGAAAATATTATCTTATGATAATGAGAGATATATGCCGCTTGAGGCAATTTTTCGAAAATGCAATTATGATAGAGTTATAGGGAATTTTGGACCGATTCTCGTAAAATATAATTATGTTGAACTAATAAAAATTAAAACAAATTTACTTCATTTATTTAAGCAAAGTTTCAAATATTTTTATATGTGAAATATCGCATATTCAAATGTATAAGAAATTTTGGACCGATCGTCAAATTGAGTGCATTTTTTCCGATGAAATATGAAATGAAGATTTGGACTTATATATTTGAATTAAATACTTTCATATGATAAAGTTTTTAGAACTTTAAACGAACGATTCTGGAAGGATATCTATATAGAAGCTTCGTGAAACTTTGAACCGATCATGGGTACATTTAAAAGTTGTGGTAACAATATTTCTTCTGTACACAATAAACATCTGCACAAGCGAATAATATCACAACCTCAAATGGTTATGTAGAATATAAAAATAATGCCTCATTGCTTGTGTTTTAAAGATCAGTTATCGGTCGATAAATTTTTATTGGAACGATTTTGGAAGAAAAAATAAACGTTGCCTATTGATTGATTGATCGATTGACTGACCGATTCACTATGCGAAATGCCTGAAGAAATATGCGATATGTGATTTCGGGGTAAAAAAGGGCAAAAACAAGTAAACATCTTATTACATTCTAAACTTTAAAAACAGTTAAAATTGTATTTGAACATTTAGGGGCGAAAATATATATCTTTTTTTGATACTTTTTTGAATATTTTTTTCTAATATTTTATCAAAAAATATAAAAGTACTAGAAAGGGGAAAAAACTTGCTGGTACTAATAAGCCATATTTAACAAATACATAAATAATCATTTATTTAATATATTTATTAAGATTAAATAAGTTTTGTAGTACCAAATTTAAATAGAACCAGATTTAAATAAAGAATGTTGTAGTTTTTAGAAAAATTATGTCTTAAAACTATAAAAATATTTTTATTTTTATTTAAATATCTGTAATTTGTTATAAATATTAAGAGGATTTGGAGTGTTCAGGTCAGCGAAAGCATTTTTATACTAAATTGAAATAAGTACTTTTTATTTATAATGGTACTTTTCTTATATGACAAGGTTCTAAGTGATTAGAAAAAAATGTTAGTCGGAAGTATTTTATTCCAATGGCATCTTTGTTGACTTTAATTTGTAAATAGATAATAAATAATAGAAAGGTATTTTGTGGTACTTTTTCGATCTCTTGGAGGTACTATTTTCCTTTACGCTTGATAATTAAAAGCAATACAAAATTAAGAGAACATGATTTTAAGTGAATTTGTGGTATTTTTAGTTTATTTGTAGGTACTTTTTGATTTCTTTGAATAATTAACTTAAATTTATAGTAATTTAAGGAACATGTGATATAAAATTAGATGAAAATTAACCAGCGTAGATCTCAAGGTACATTTTTTTTGATTTGCAATAGCACAAAAGGGGCTTTTAAGGTTTACTTAAGGTTCAAACACAAAATAAAAATTAATTTCAGGTATAATGTGATACTTTTAGATCTTGGGAATTTAAATACAAAATTCGTGGGGGTTATTGCTCTTAGGATGGTTTCAAGCATGATGATAGGATGAGGCTTGAACACTTTAACATAATCCAGAAACCAAAATATGTCTTCGACTACCAGAACATAATATAGTTATGCATGCTGGGGTATAGAAGAGTATAGTCTATGAGAGAGAATATTTGGTTGAATTGGTACACAGAGATTTTTACAACTTCACCGACAGCCAAATGGTATTAACGGCATTAGAATTCTTTAATACAATTTCATGCACCGTCTTGTATGGCAAGGAGGCGTATAAAATACTTTATTTGTGGAACACTGATACAGTAAGTATAATTACAAGAAATTTATAGAGTGACCCAGATGAAAAAGGCCATTCTAAACTAGAAGAAAAGTGAGTATAATGAGGGTCTTTACTAAAGACACCACTTTGCGGTACCATCTTATCTCAATACGTGTCAACGATGACATGTAATGCAATGGTGGAACAGTACTTGTAATCAAGAAGGAAGATTAAAAAAACTTTACTTTATAATTTTTGCAAAAGTTCTTTCTGAATGCTTTGCTACAATTCAGCCATACAAATGAAATAGAACCAAAGCGAAGAAAATTATTTGTGGACTTTATATGGTACTTTGAAATCTTATTTAGGTCCGTGTTGATGATTTTTACAATAATTAAAGTTAAAACACAAAATTTTGGAATATATTGTACAATTTTTAATGTAATAGACAATATTGAATTTTATGGTACTTTTTGGATTTTCAAAATGTACTTTTTTTTTTAAAATCCACTTAAAGGTATACGAGGTTTATTCCATATGAATCTATTTGATATTTTTTGTGGTTCCTTTTAGGCTTTATATTTTTATTGTTTCAAATGGAATAATTCGCAAATTGTTGGATCTTCAATGTCGTTTTCTGTAACGTTACATAAAATGCTGGTTTAATTTTTACCGTTTATCAAGTATCTGGTGTAAAATATTTTATTCATATTTTTATTATCTTTTCAGCCAAGGTTTATTGATTTCGTTACATTTTCTTCACTTTATTATTGTAGACAAAAATTTTTCCTTTAACTCATAAACTTTTATTTCCATCTCCGTTTTTCTCTGTGTGAATATTTTCTTCAATTCATCTATTTTTACAAACTTTTACAAACATTTGTTTTCTTGTCATTTGAGTTAAAGAAAATATAGATGGAGAAGGAAAAATTTTAAGAAAAATCTTACTTTCCACTCAGTACAACTACATTTCCAACTGCAACTGAGTGTTGCAAACAACTTATGATTCGTATTTGGAAACTTCATGTATTGCAACTAGTGGTTCTATACTTAAGTTTTCCTATTTTTTACACTCTGAGACTGCGATTAACACGATGATCATGATGATGAATATGACGATCATCATCAGCATCGTTATTATTGCCACCACCATCCGTTGGTTGCATTTTCAAAAGCTTCGTTTAGTTCAATGTTCACTTCTCGAGAGTTAAGTTTAGCTGCACATTTGTTTCTTGATTGTATTTTTGTTGTATTCTCCACCAGTTATTGCTGCCTCTGGTTTTAGTATTTCAGGGTGAAAGTTTTTCTTTTTTTCTTCTTCTTTTATTTTTAGTTGTTGTTGTTGTTTTTCTTTATTTAATATTAACTTTATAGACAAGATCTGTTTCTGTTTCTTTTCATTTTTCATAATATTTTAGTTTTTTTTTTTGATTAAGTTTATGGTAAAAACGTCATATAATATTTTGTATTTTGTTTAACTATTTTTTTATTTTAGATTTTTATATTTTATTGTTGTTTTTGTTTAGAGGTACTTTTTGGTAAAAAGAAGAAAATTTCAAGATCAATTATGAAATTTTTAAATTATATTGAAATTTAAGTTAAAAAAAATACACCTGTTGCTTCGATAAGATAATTTTACGCGTAATAGAATAAATTTTCATCTGCCTAGATGAAAATTCTAGATTTAAAAAACCGTTAAAGTAACGTTCATTAGTAAACGGTTGATTAAACGATTGATTGATCGATTGATTGATTGATTAATTTGTTATCTAAAAGCTTTTGAGGAAGATAGACATTCAGATATTTAACCTCTTTAATCCTTTTTATACAATAAGTTTAAGTAACTTGTTAGATACTTGACATAACCAGAACAGAACAATAATGGAATAAAAATAGCAGATCGGTCCAATTTTTCAGACCTTGTATTTAAAAAACAAATAAGATTGTTGTTTCAAGTTTCTACATTGATTTCCCAAATTTTACTCACTGTATTGCGTAAATACTTATAATGCAAAAAATGTCTAATGACGATATAAATATACTTTTAACTCTATCAGTTATAACGAATTATTTTCAAAAAGCCTATAAATCTGTAACATTGAATCAGCAGATATACACATAGCAGAATATTATGGTTTTAAATCTTTTGCAAGTTTGGTAGCTGTAGAGGATTATTAGATGCGAATTGTGAACCAAATTTTCGTTTTCTATTAAATTTTTGAATTTCGAAAGAATGCGGTATATAGAATGGGATATATGGAATGGGATATCGTTATTTTTACCGATAGCATAGACTTGATCATGATCTTAACAGGTGCCAACAGGACATTAGATCTTGTGCAGGAATGCCGCACATCATTGAATACGAACATACGAAAGAGAGACGTCCCTCACCAGATATATACATTGATTGCCTGTCTGGTTTACCACTAAGCGCCTGCATGAAACGTATACAGGATGAGTTCAATGAGTTCAAGATTGGATACGGCTTGTACATAATTTCTGCTCAAGATCTCCAGGAATCTTTTAAGAGATACAAATGTTGCGGCATCTTTGCTTTATAATACATACAGCAAGAATGGGTCTCTTTGCAAACGATTTCTGCGGAATGTGTAGAAATGAGGAATTAGAGGAAAAGATTCCGCCAATGCCTTGTTCTTGGGGACTTACGATTGCGTTTCTTTGGCTCCAGCTCGTTACAATAGATTTGGCTATGCTTATATCTGTGGTATGAATAAATCCATGATGTGTCTATTCTTAAATCTTTTCACAGATTTTCTGCGAAACTGGCTGCTAAACTAATGCAGCACTCCTTAACTATCTCTACTCCGATTTAAACTTCAACCTTTAACACGTTCTTCATTTCATCAATACTTTTTCTTTGCCTGTACATTTGCTTTCCTTTCGGGTAAAACAAAGGAACCTTTAGGGTCCACATGATTATTTGTTATTCGTAACACATACATTTCTAGAAATTGTTTTCACATTATCTTAGACCTAAATAACTAATAATATGACAGGATTAAAGAGAGCTCTTGCTCCTAACTAAGAGATGTTGCAACTAACGCATGATTATCCGAAATGGAAAGTAAATTTTGAGTACATCAGTAAATTATATCAATGATTAATTCTTTGGGAGTTATAAAAGGGTTTTAATGGTTTCGTGGACCACAGAATAATTAAATGGAATATGAATGCATGTGAGAATACGAATCGAAGACTGATAATGTTACCTAATTTTTCAAGTGATATTTTTAAGTAGAGATTTTATTAATTCATTCTATCGATTGATTAAAGATTTGATTAAATATTTTTTATATATTATTCCGAGTATTTTCTTATCATATTTTATCCTTATCAATAAATTAGATTATGGAACATTCCTATCTTTTTTGTATTACTATTGTCCTTCGTTAATATAAATGATGAATTAAAATGAATCTCTTAAGATCTATAAGTATTTAAAAAAATGGTAGTTTTCATTTACTTTATGAGATCATTATCTGTTTGGAAATTCATCATGCTTCAATGCTGATTACAATCTCTCGGGTAGTCATCTGGTATTATAGTACTTATAGTCGCCAGTATTTAAGGGTGTGACAAAAAATTTACAGTATTTTAGGGCGTGGCAAAAATAGCATTTCCATAAATCAAAGCAGCGAATTTTTCATTCTAGTTTTTCAATCAATAACAAGTTACAATTACAGAATCAATTGAGTATTGGAATGCTAGATTTGGCTGTGCCGAATCTCTAATATCCTCTGCCTCAAATGCGTGTGAAGTAAATTCATTATTTTTCGTATATACACACATGCTTTACCTAACAAATTTTAAAACATTTTTAAATAGTAATAATTTTTATTTTGGCAAAATCTCGTTCTTATTTGAAAATTTTACGAAAGATGTTAGATTAAACTTAGAATTGGCCTCAAATATCGGTCTAATTTTTCAGCGCAATAACAAATACTGATGCCAAATTTCATTGAGCTCTAACAATTATTGTGGATTACAAACGAAATGATAAATATTTTATATCTTTGAAACCGTGACAGGAAATTGAATGAAATTTGGTGCTTGGACGCTACATTAAATAATTTTGGGATAACCCGCGCCCTATGTGATATATATAGATATTTTTCAACAATTATTTAAAATGGAACGTGTTGAAGGGTATTTAAGATTCAACATTCCAGAATAAAGCATTCTTATACGTTTTTGTGGTGGAGGATATTAAAGTTTCGGCATAACCGGATAAACAATTCTTTTTTTTGTCATCACCATTGACTTAATGGTGCTAAATGGTCCAATGCTTCCAGTAGTCTCCCGGAATAGGGGTTAAATTTCATAAAACTTATAATTATAGAAATATTTAAAATACTATTTTGAACAAATTGAAGATCGAACTACAAATAGTCTCACTGCCATTCAGACCACTTTCAAAAATCACTTTAGAGTACTTCTCTTATATAATCTTCATTTTTTGAAAATTATCGCAAACAGTTTAAATTCTAAATTTGAAATATTTATTTTGTCAAATTGCGTATTCTGTTGCAAAAATGTTGTTTTTTGTTTGTTTCAATCACTCACTTTCAATCACTTCAATCACTTTCTCAAGGATCTGTTTTACTGGACAAAATGTAGAACGAATAGGACCAAGGGAAGGGCTATCCCTCACAAAAATTATATATTAATTATCGAATATGTAAAGAACTACACCTCGTGATTTGTGCAATTTCTTTGTAGACTTAGGAAAAAGAAGTAAACCGTGTCCAAATTATTCCTTTCTAAACTTTATTCAAATTTATAATGAAATAATACGCTTCAATCATAAACAAGTCGAAATATTTCGAAAAATATTTAGGAAAAAATAGTTGTTTAAATAAAACGGTAATTGTTTTTAAAGATCTTAATATAGAAAAGTCATCATCAATCATGTTATTTTTTTTGGAAAATTAAAGTAAAAAAAGGTGTGTTGATGTCAAATTCTAAATTAATTTCATGAAATGCTAGAATTTTTTTATTTTTTGTTGTTGTTGTGATGAAAAGTAATTAAAAAGAATTTCTAATGAAATTTCTCATTTATATAATCAAAAAAACATAAAAAAATTATAATCAAAAAGTGATTTTCGATTGCTTCATCAATAAGAAATATATGAAATTATAACGATCGTTATTTTTTTCTTTCTTTCTTTCTTTGAGGGGTTTTTTGTTTAACAAAAACAAAAAACAAAAACAAAAATATTATAAAAGAAATGTTATAACATTTTGAAGACATTTTTATAAGAAAGTTTATAATAAGAATTAATAATAATGTTATTTTTGTCTTTATTTACAGAAAACGTTAAGAAAACATACCAACATACATATTTTGAAAGAAAAAAAACAAAAGACTTAAAACACAAACTTGAAATTATAAAGCTTTTTTTCCAGAGTATGAAAACAGTCGGAGCAATAACTAATTTTCAAATGATCTTCATTTATTTTTACTCTTATTAGCAAAGATTAAAACAAAACATTTTGTTTTTCAATAAAAATTTTTATCTCTATTTTCCTACGCGCAAAATTAAAAACAAAATATTTTACTCTTCTTTCAGTTAAGAGTAAAAAAGGACGATAATTTTTAACTCGCTCTAAAAATGCGAAATGGTGGAAAGAAAAAAAATAATAATAAACAACAAATGTGCTTGTACATACACAAGCACACGAACAAATTTCTTGCCTCAAGAATTAAACCCTTTTCAAAGAGCGATATAAACATAAAACTCTTCTTTAAAAATTCAAATTAAACTCTTTGAAGGATCCGATCTTACGAAGAATAATAAAAAGAAATACAAATCGTACCAAAAACACTAAAAGAAGCAACAACAGTAAAAGAAAGCAAAAACAACTATTCCCCAAAAAGAAGTATATGTATAGAGGGGATATGTGATGGTTGGTTGAAGCAAGTCATGCCGAGAGTTAAAGATGCACACTGCGATAATATGTTTTGTTAATGATGGTAATGATAATGATGTTTGCTTCAAAAGAGATGATGATAATGATGACGCTTAAGATTATTATCATGATGATTAATACCAACATTTTAAAGCAAAAAAAAAAAAAAAACAATAATAACAACAAACAAGTTAGTAAGAAGCAAATAAAGAAAAAAAAACAGAAAAAAGTAAAACATTTTCACTTTTTAACAAAAAAGTAGAGAAAGAAGAAATAAAAATTAACAAAAAAAAAAAAAAAAAAGAAAGAAAGAAAGAATATATTTGTATGTTTGCATGTTTTAATGAAATGAAAGATACTTTTTTTGTGAACGAAGAAAAAAAGCACCCAGTTGAAAAAGAAATGAAGCAAATTCTTATTATAGAAATTAAAATTAAATTAAAAAAATTATCTTAATTTGTGAAATATGAATTTTTGTTGTTTAACAAATTTATGAAATCATTTTTAAGTTTAAAAACGAATTTGAATAAGAAAAATCTTACGAAAGAAAATTAATTCTTGAGATTTTTTTTAACAAAAATTTTAAGACAAATTTGGGTCACTAGAACATTTAGAGTTTGGATAAGTTCATTTTAAACAAGTGAAATAATTTAAATTTGTAGTGAAATGATCCATTTTAATGACTGAATTATTTTTAATAACTCTGTCGAACAGGAACTAGAAGATCTTTAACATTAAGATATTGACAGTATTGGTAATCGGAAAAAAGGATTAACTAACGAACATAAATGGGACGGAATATAAATTGCGATTTTTTACTGACTTTTCAATATTCACAGATGGATGCAGGAAGTTCTAGGAACCATTAAGTTTGCAGAGCTGGCCATAGAATATGTGGATGTCGTGACGACGGTCAACATTTACGTTAACAGTTAAGCGGCGCTGAGGGCCATAAGGGTCCACTTCGTAAGATCAGCTCTGGTGAAGGAGTGTTGGGGAACTCTTATAAGGCTAATAAGCACTCACTCGGCCAGACTATGCTGGATACCGGGACACTACGACGTGATCGCAATTAAGTGCCTGATGAGTTCCTCACTTGCTTTGTGGATGTCCTCGACTCCAGCTGATAAGGATGAAGTGGCTAAGCCAGCAATTTCTGGATAGATTGGAGGACTTAGCAGTCATAGAACTGATAACCCTCATTAGATTGATCCTACGGGTGTGCTGGCTTCTGAGGCCAAATAGTATACATGAATATGATATGTTGGGAGACTAGTTTTGTCTCTTTTATTACCTGTTTTTCTTTTATTTTCTTTTCCTTTTCTTTCTTCATTTCTTGTTCAATTATTTAGTTTCCACTTGATTTTCTTATTTTTCTTTTTCTTTCTCGTTCTTCACTTTTTTACAGGTTTCCAATCAAGTTGGATAAAGAGATCACAATGGATCAAAAGGTCACCGAGTGAAGGTGTGCATTTCGGTATGGTGATAATGCACACCACCCTTCCCTCCCTAATTACCGACATACCTACATAACCACCTGAGGAATGTGTGTCCATTCAAAGTTACAAATTTCTTAAACAAATCGAATAAGTCCCACTGTGGAATGTAGGCTACAATTTTAACTTCATAAAAATCTTTGTTTTCTTTATGACGGCAACAAAATCTCTCTGAGGAATGTTAAGAGCATTGAGATAAACTGATGGACATGTTACCTTTCCAAGTGTCTAAACTAAATGTCCAGATTGCAGGATGGTAAGTTGAGTTCCTCCTCTGTATTAAGAGTTGTTGTATCAGCACCAAATATTGGAAGTATTAGCATATGACAGGGGCAAATCAATGGTGGCTCTTAGAACACTTTTTGATTAATTTTGGCGGGATTTTTTTTAAATTTATTAAATAACTGTTGGAAAAATATTTTAATGGAATTCAAACTTCTATGAATTTTTACATTTTTATATTTTCACAATTTTTACAAAAAAAATTACACTCTTTATACCGGTTAACTTAGAATCACCTTCAGAACCGATTCTATGGTTCTACCATTTTAAAATGAAAAACCTTAATATTCTTAACAGATCTAAAGTGAGACCCATGGAACACTGTGGACCGATCACAATGTAATTTGATAAAAACGTTCAGGTTAAATATAAAACACGTTCATGTTAAATTTCACAACAAAAAACTTTCAACGAATTTTCTTAAGGCGCCTTTATGGGACCTATGGGAAATTATATGCCAATCACAATAAAACTTGGTAAAATGGTTAAAATTGCTTGGAAAATTTTTACCGACTGAATGATGACCCCCGATGATGGTAGGCGTTCTTCAAATAGTGTCCTAAAATTTTAATTATGCTAATTGATCCTGTTCGGTTATAGGATTTAATATTCATAGTAAATCTCTCCTATTAAATCTTGATGAAATTTGATGCCCTTCTGGAATTGGGCTTTTAGCCCATAAAAGTCGTATATATAAAAAAAATTAACGGTTTATGACTTTAATCAGTTTTATAATATTCTAAATTCCGAATATCAGTTTGCAAGGCAACAATCTCACAGATAAATATGAACGTTACAGTTGTTAGAATATTACGATGGTCGGACCATAGTTTCCTACAGGTTTCATACAATCTCTCCTATTCTTTTTAAACCCACACAAATATGAGAATCAAAAATGTGAGCATCATAATAATATATAAGGAGATCTTAATATCGCATAAGGAGAAATCAGAGAACCAAATAATTAGGGGTCATTCTACTGTCGAGTTTGGCGATTATCAAATTATTACACGTGAAAATTAATTATTTAATTCCCAGAAAGTGTTAATTAAACCATTGATTACTTAAAGTTTATGGATCCCTAAGTAGACCTTAGAGATCATTGAGTTAACATAACTTAAGATTAAAAGCATATTACAATGGTGCCTGAGTCCGAGATTACAATTTCCATGTTACATTCAGGTACTATCCAGAGATTATTTCATAATTAAAGACGAGATGACTATATTTTGTGAAATAAAAATTAAGCTCAAACGTGACCACAAACACGTTTTTCAGTGTCATTTTACGGTGCAAATGGTGGTGATGAAGTGATTAAATACCGACAGAATCCATAGGATCTTTTACTGTCTTTTTGGAGTCATCAAATGCCTAGAAATCTACATATGTGTATGCGATAGAGGGAATTGAAGAGAAAAATAAATAAATTAAAACTAAATAAATATGTGAAACATAACCTCATTGTTTAATCCTTAAATGTAATACATAATGTTCATGTACTTTCTTTTTAGGTCATGTTCTACTTAAAACAAAAAACTCTTTTAAAATTAATCTCCACAATTGCAGCTGGAATCTAAGAAAAGAATTAAATTCTTTTTATTTTTCATTTTTGTTCTTTTATTTTCAAATTTAAAATCTTAACAAAATTTCAAAATCTTAATATTTCCGCTACAAAGTCCAACAGAAATGACTCTCACATATAGAATTACATATTCACAACACACAACTACAACAAGAACAACAAAAATGAAAACTTTCGATTATAGGCCTTTTTTGTCTGTGTTGGTGTGATTTTGGTCTTAATTTTTTTGTTTCTTATTTAAGATTCTTCGTTCAAACGTCGTAATTCTTTATTTATTTAAAGTTTCAGCTTTTTTTAATACCCTCCACTGTGGTGTAGAGGATAAATTAACTTTGTCATTCCGTATGTAACGCTGAGAAGGAATAATCTTAGACCCCACAATTATATATATATTTTTTTATCAAATCAAAATCCGAGTCGATTTAGCTATACCAGCATAAGCGGTTCAGCATTTTAAAATATATAGATCTGAGCCGTTTTTTAAGATCTAAGCAAAAATCTTTCGTTGACTTGTCAATTATAAATCGAAAAATTATAACGAAATTGCTATAATTTTCAGCAAATGTACTTCATACTGTCCCAAAAATGATCAAAATCGATTCAGTATAAAAAGTTGTAGCAACAAAATATATAAATTTTATGAGTCATTAAGTGTTTGTGTGTTATATTTAACAAAAAGTCTTATTGTGTGAGTGTTTAGGTACGATGCATAACGTATTTACTTCACATGCATTCGTGGTGTAGGGTATAGAAGATTCGGCATAGCCGAATTTAGCATTCTCACTTGTTTTATTTGAAATTTCAAGTTTGTTTCTTTCATCTTTTTTGTTTTTGTTGTTATTTAAACCTCATTTCTTTTTCTTTTTTATATTTTTTTTGGTAATTTTTTTTTCAAAATAGTTCTTTACATTTTTTTTTAAATTTTATTTTCTGTGTTGGGTAAATATGGAATTGGGTCATGTGTTGGAAAAATCTTTCTTAATTTTATTTTCTTCTTATTTTGAGTTTTTGGTCTTTTCAACTTTTTAACATTTTGGTCTTTAAGCTGTTTATGTTGTTATTGTTGTTGTTGTTGGTAGTTTAATGGATTTTGGAGTTTTATATCTTTTTTTTTTTAGATAAAGATACCTAGAAGTAGAAGAAGAAGTAGAAAAAGAAGTTGAAGCAGAAGTATACAATTCTAAATATTTAATTTGGCTTAATGTCAGATTGTGTTCCCTTTTTACAAAAAGTTTTTGGATATTTGAATACTTAAAATGTTTCAAATATTTAGAACATTTTTTACACAAAATTTTAAAAGTTTTAAGATTTTTTGGGGTTTCAAATATTTTGGTTCATATTAAGTCATTAGATTTGATATTTAATGTTTATATTATCGAATAAAAACTTAAAACCAAAAATACCCTCAGACATGAAAAGTTATGGCAGGATAAATTTTTTAAATGCCAATCAGAAGAGGAGGGCTATGGTCCACGATATACGAAATGTTATCATAATTCTAACATTCTTTTAAAATTAATGTGCTTTGAAAAGATTTTTGAAACCGTGTCTGTGTTAAATATCTTCATCTGTGCATGTTGTGAGCTTAAAATTCCATTCCAGAAGGACATTTATATGGAAGCTTTACTTAATATTGCACCAATTTTAATAGGCCCTAAGGAATTTTCTTAGTTGTCATATTTTAAGTTACAAACGCAACCAAACCAACCAAAATAAAAAAATCACCAGAAATGAATTTATAAATAGAGATAAAAAATGTTTGTTTAAAGAAATATATAGAAAATAGCTTAATTTCTCTAAAGGAACCCAGTTAAAACTTCAAAATTCACAATTTAAAAATAGTTTTTTCAATGATATAAAAACTATTTCCATCAATTATGAAATTTTCCTTTCCAAATGCACATTGGGGCAGAATAATAAATCGATTAATTTCGATCGGCTGGTTTGTGTAATGGAAATCTTAAAAATAGAATATTTCTAAAAGACTGAATCATAAAACACAATGCATCTTTAAAATTTCTAATGTGTTCCAAATCATACATTAACGTCTTTTACCAGACCTACCTATTCTACACATAGAACAATTTAAGCTTGAGTTTTAAATAGTAATCCCGACTACATTTCTATTGAACTGAAGTTGGTGGATATAAAAATGAATTGGTCACAGGCTATTTATTATTGAACCTTGTTTTTTTTTTCATACATTTTTTTTAAGATCCAGAATAAATTTTTCTGAATGTGGTTATAGAAATCGACCTCGATGTCGATTGTCGAGTGTGCTATGAGAAAGATTTTATTTGAAAATGAATATCGCACAGTGGTCCCAAAATGTTTTTTTATAATTCTGTAGTTTTAAAAGTACTGAATATTTTTAAATGAAATTTCACTTGGACATTCTTGAGATGTTCCGCGAAAAAGTTCGCATCCAAAAATATACTCCAAATCTCGGAGAAAGTGATTCTCCTTAGAAAATTTTCTGAAACACACCTTCTATTTTTTAGCATTGAATAAATTCTATAAGTAACTGGAATCAATTTGAATATTTCCACTTTAACAGTTCTATAGATACTCGATAACTAATATTGACTTTGTATGGGAGTGCCTTTCCCACGATCCTCTCCTCCCTTCATTCTGTCCAGTTGAAAAAATTAATTGAAAAATTTATTGAGACTAAATTTGAAAACTCTCGGTTAAGTATTTTTTTAGACATTCGATTATCAACATTTTCTTTGTATGGAGGTTATCTCTCCCCCTGATCCTATCCGTTCTCAATTTTTTTGGGATAAATTTGAAAATTATCGCTGTTACAGCCCTTAAGATATTCTATAATCAATATTTACTTCATATGGGGGTATCTCTTCCCCTGGTCCTATCGAAATTTTTTATAGCTCATATTACTTTCGGGTTTATGGGCATAATTTTGCAAAACTTTCAGTAAAGTCGGTCCATTAGTTTAGCTGTCTATAAGTCCCAAACAAACAGGAGGTGATGCATTAGAAACATGTTCTTCTCCAAATTAATTGGAAAAGAATTGAAATTTCGTTCAAAAATATTCAATAGTTCCAAAGTTACGGAATTATTTCCTAAAAAGCTTTTCGGGACCACTGTGTATCGTTATTACAAATATTGTTGAACATTTCTGAAAAGAAGATTTTATTTTTTTAAGTTTTGGAGATAAACAACATGAAGTTTAAAAATTTCAAACTCTTCGAAAAAGCCCTGTTGAATGAAACAGGGTCAATTTGTAGGTTTTTTTACAAAATCTTTTCAAAAAAAATGTGTTTAAATTTAATAGTTTTTTAATTTCAAACAATTAATTATTAAGACATAAAAAAAACTTAAAAATTGTTAACAAGAATAAATTAAATTAAAAGAAATTTAAACATTTCAAAACGTCACAGAGTTATAATCGGAATATTTAATCAATAAATGATTACAATTAGAATTCATAAAAAGACTTTTATTGATTTTTTTTTTTTTTTTTTTTTGAAAAATCAAAAAATTTCAAACAAAAAAATTCAAAAAGTTTCATTTTTTTGTTCACAATTGAAGAAACAAAAAAATCAATATAAAAAGATCAAAAAATATTAAAAAAAAAATCAAATTGAAAAGAAATTCGAAAGTGTTTAATTTAATTATCAAAAATATGTATGTGTATGTACGCTGCTTGTTCTTATTCACATACATTGCAACAACAACAATAACAAAAAAGTAGTTATAAAAAAGAGAAGAATAAAAAATTGTAGGCCTGATATTACAATAAATGAATACAGAAAAAAAGAAGTTCCAAAAAGAAATAAAATTTAATTTATATTCAAGAAAAAAAATTATAAATCTAAAATCTATATAGGAGGGCAGTACCAAAAGTTCTTTAAAATATTAAGAAAAAAGTAAAAAGAAGTGGAAATAATTTTGTAACTTTTGAACGTTAGAAATGTCTTCATAAAATTTCACATATTTAAAGTCGTAGTATTTCCAAGTTGATTTGAAGGTGTACAGGCCCATTTCTGATGAAGGACTAAATTTGGCCACCTCGTATTGGTTGATTTTTTAAAAATTCGACGAAAATTTATTTATGAATTAAGATAGAAGAAATTTGGACAAAGAAAATCCCATTTTAATTAAAAATATTTATATAGTTTCAAAGATATTTAATTAGAGATACTTTTGAAACAATTTTTTTTTTAATTTCTCAGCTTTACAAAAGTCCTAAAATTTTCTAAAAATATCGAACTGATATACCAAAAAAATCCTGCGATATCCCTAAGAATGTATGAATCCGTTCAAAAGTTGGAATTTTGAAAAAAAACTTTGATTTTTTCCAAGTTTTATAATTTTTCTTTTATAAAATAAAATGTTAATTTCAGAGACTCATGCGCCATCTTGAATTTTATTCCAGAAAAGTGGATACACTTGTTACGATACAAATGGTCCCTGAGGATGAAAACCTAAATTAAACACTACTTAATGTGTGATCTTTGTAAAGATTATGTTCGCGCTACAAAAATCTGAATCATTGTTTGTTTTAGAAACTTAGTAATTTCATCGTTGTACTCACCCCAAAGATTTTCAGTCTCAGAAAATCAATATAGAGACTATTATAAATCACTAGGGCCTCGTTTCCGGTCGGATGACGATTATAACGCTAAAATACATTCTGATTATCATGACTTATCGTCATTTTAGGTCGTATTTTGTTTGATACAATTTCTTAATTGGTTTTGAACGTGATCTCGAGTGGTAGACCCTCGGACTGACAATGGATACAGATGAAGTTCAATCCTAGTTATTATTTTTTATCAAACCATTCACCCACTTTTCTTATGCTATTGAATCCTCAATAAATAGTATCCTTAACTGGTGACAGGCTCAAGGACAAATTGACTCTCTTTCAAAATTTTGATAGAAATATAAAAATATCTGCTAATCTCCTCCTCTACGTAAAGCAGATGGAGGATGAGCAAGAAATGATACAAAAAAGCGAAATCTGTTTGTTAATCATTTAATTAATTTAAATTAATTTAAATGAAACAAATGACATAATTGAATTGTCACATGAAATAAGATGCTATTTAAGCCATCTCGGATAGCATTAAGAGTAATACTATATATTTTTAAAGCTGTATTATGCCTTGAATATTATCCATCAGAATGAAAGGTGTCACTGATTACAATTATATTCTAACCGGGAAAAGATCATACAAAAGTTGATTTGTAAAACTAACTTGCCTGAACTATTGATGAACAAGTTAGACCCGTTAATAAGTCAAAATTATAATAAATCCAATCATCAATTTGGTTTCATATAAAACAAAGTAGTGTCGAACAAACTCATAGACTTGAAAAGCATTATTGCTCATCTATATTTATCAACGTTTCGGAAGCTATAAACAAGGTAGACATGAAGGCTTATTTAACAATATTGCACAAAATTTACCCTCTAACAACCATAAATTATTCAAAAGTGGAAATTTATACTTTCCTTTTAAGTGTGCCACAACCAATTAGAGCAGCCGTATCCCAAGGTACCATATTTGGTCCAATATTGTATTTACTTTATACCTTTGAATCTGTCTTCCTCTAATTTAATTTATTTATTTTTCCCCTCTATTTATTCTTTAATAAAATTCGATAACTTCCCTCGTTTTGTTATGAATTTTTGACTTGACTCACGTAAACCGCGAAAGTCAATACCAACAACAATAAAACTAAATGTATTAAAAAATAAAACAGTTTAATGAAATAAAATCTTAAATTACAACAAAAACAATATAATGAAAATAAATCGAAGCATGAAACATTCTGATTGTACACACACAAACACTTGTATGTACAGACAAAAATACATACAAACATACACTAATAACGAGGCAACAACAAAAAGTAGGTCAAATTTACTGCCTTCTTGTTACTCAGTCGTCAGCAACCAAAACAACTGGTTTCTAAAATAATAAACAATCATAAAATAATACATACATACAAACATATATATCGACACATACACCTAAACACTTACTTACTTACATTCATGCATATAAAACAAGCAAAACCTCTTCGGAATACTTAAGCATCCGCGTCCACTTGCACTTTCTTTTTACCTCAATTCTTACGTGGAGAGCTCTCGCTCCCTTTAAAGCTCAACCACACACAACAACAAAAAATCATAATAATCAAAAAGAAATAAGCAGCCAACAAGCTCCAATAACAAAAGTTGTAGCAACAACACATATACATACACGAGATCGTTTGGGCCAAAACATAACAGAAACACACACCAACACACGTGTGAAAAGTATTTATACGAAACAAAATAAAAAAGAAGAAATACTCGAGTACGTACCCCATTGTTAATAATGACGATCGATGGCTACGAAATAAACTGCGTCATTGTTCTTGTTAAGAAGAGTTGGCTTGGAAAGCTTACACACATACAAACATTCTCTTATGAATGTATAACCATACTCTCTCACAAAGAATCTCTGGTATTAACTGTTTTAAATGAGTTTGTTTTGTTTATTTTTATACCCTTCACCACCACAAGTGGTGAATAGGGTATAATAACTTTGTCATTCCGTGTGTAACGCTAAGAACGAAACATCTAAGATTCCATAATGTATTTTTTGTATCAAATAAAAATCTGAGACGATTTAGCTATGTCCGTCTGTCCGTCTGTTGTTGTTTGATAGAGCTCAATGAAATTTATCCTGAAAAGTTTCCTATTTACAACCAGCAAAATCGGTTCTGTATATTAAAAGATATAGACCGATATCTGAGTTAACCTCTTTCAAGCAAAGATTATAGCCTGTGTTATATTTAAGGAAAACGTTAATTGTATTATACACGTTTATGAGTGTGTGTGTACAAGACAATTCACACACATTTGTGAACGTGCGGCATAACCGAATATAAAATTCTTACTTGTTATTTTTATTCTCTTCTCATTTTTTCTATCGTCTAATAAGTATTTAATTGTTGTTACTGTTTTTATTTTTATTTTCTTACTGTTAGAAAATTTAGAAATTCTAAACTTTTTTTCTTTATTTCATTTCACATTGAAGGAAAACCTAACAACAACAAAAAAGGTATAAATAATGTATGTGTAAAACAACAATAAAAAACATATCAGGTTCTTTAATTGTTTACGGTTTGTTGCATTTTCTTATTCTTCTTCTATATTTTTAGGTTTAAATTGATTTGTTTTTATATTTCTAACGTACATTCATGCTTTTACATGTATTTGTTGTTGTTTTTTCTACTTTCTATATTCTATTAAAAATTCTATTGTTTATGTGTTTTATTGTTGTTATTTCTTGCGTAAGTTCTTTTTTCGATTTGATCAAGTTGTTTAAATATGTATAAAAATTAAAGCATACTTTAAGGAGGTTATATTAAAAATGTATATAAACATTTATATACAACATGTTGATATAATATACACTCAGTGTTTATTTGTGCTATTTAATGTAATATTTTGTTTAAAACAAATTTTAACAGATTTATTGTCCTTTAGCCTTCTCTTTATATTTGAGGGAAAAGGAGGTAAATTTAAAACTTATAGTTATTCCTTTAGAAAAGAAGCCGTTACACAGTGTTTTAAATCGAGTTTTTGAAAATTATTTTGTAGCATTTGTACTGTAAAAGATATGCTAATGAAGTTTACATCGAGTTAACTTAGGAAAGTACAGGAACCAAACTAGTCAGGGTAGTGGTTAGTGACCTTCCAAATTTGACCGCCTAAAATTTGTTGATTTAAAAAAATCGAGAAAAATGTTCTCCATAAATCTTGGCAAAAAATATATTTTTACATGTGAAGGCTGTCTGAAGTTTTAGAGAAGTTAAAATAATTTATTTTTACTCATATTTATCTCTTTTTTAAGTTAGCAGACATAATATTGGTACAAAAATTTTCACTAGAAATGTATGGAAAATAACTAAAATTGACTACAGTGGGCCTTGGTAAGGCTGGAATCATAGCCAAATGTAAGAAGAAATGAATAACGATATTTATTAGAATTTCTAAGAACTTGTCAATGAATCTTACAATTAAAAAATTAGAACCAAAGCCTATTAAGCCCATACAGTGAGACCAAATCAACACATTTTGGGAAATAATTAATTATAAAACGATTTTAACAAAACAAATGATTCTTTTAATATTCTAAAATTATGTGCCAAATTATACTGGAATTCATTCATTATTTCTCACAGATCCCATAACACAAATTAGGATAAATAAAAGTAAATTTTTTTTTCTAAATTTTAAGAGGGTCTGTTCATTATTTTCTCGAGCTCCCGTATAAATTACCCAGGAAAAATCCTTTTCAAACACACAAATATTACAGAAATATAAGTATCAGAATGGAAATCCATATTTGAAGCATAAATTAGAAAACAAAATTTATATGAGGGTCGTTCATTAATTTTTAGTAGCAAACATTTTAAACAAACAATGTGTTGTTGGGTATAAAATAGTCGAACTAGATCGACTATAACTTCTTACTTGTTTAATATTGAAGCAATATGTCTTATCAAGGTTTAACTGCAGATCGTACACATCTGTACATACAAATTTAGAAATAAAATCAATCAATAAATATTTTAATTTGATTGCAAGTGATAAATTGCTATAAAAGCAACAGATTTAAGAAATCTGTTTATCGTCTAATTATAGTAATTAGAAACTGAATAATAATGAATAAATAAGTGTTGATACATTTTAATAAAAATTTATTAAAAAAAAATAAAAAAACACTAGAATATATTTTTATCGGATGATTAATTTAATTAGTTTAATGTTTTAATATTTTATTACTTTTATTTATAGTTAAGCACTGTACAATGTTTTTAAATCGATTTGGTAATAATTGTCAGCACTTGAACCGTTAGATTCATCTAAATAATATTTTTGGCCAGAGTCATAATCGTTGAGCATTAAAAATTGGTCATCTCGGATATATTGATTTTGTAAAAAATCATTGAAACGAAAAAAAATTTTTAAACACAGACAGTCCTTGCAAATTGCGTTATTGTGCTTATATGCGGGTATCTATAATTGTTCCAGAAATATTCGAGTCCAAAATAACTTTTTACCTATTTTTCCCTTGTTTTTGCTAGACTTTTTTTAGTAAATAAACTTAATGTAAGTTTCCAAAAATTTTTAATAATATTTCAATGTAAAATTATTTTAATTTCTAAAGTTATTCTTTTCTGTTTAAATTTAACGGCTTTTTAAACAAAATAATATCATAATTTAGAGACTTATATAATACTAGCAGACCCGGCAAACTTCATTTTGCCATAAAAAAAACTACGGGGCGTTGCAAATATTAGTGTTGTATACAATTTAAATGGATAATAAGTAATTTTAATTTGATTTGTATGGGTGGGGCACCTCTCCCCCCCTGTCTTATCCGTTCTTCATTTTGCCTGGTAAAACCAAGCTTTAAGAAAGTGCTAAGGGCCAAATGTGAGAACTCTCGCTATTATATTTCTTTAAATATTCGATAATCAATATTTGATTTGTATTTGGGCGATACTCTTCCCCTCGTCTTATCCATCAGTTGCCCAATAAAACAGTTCCCTGAAAAAGTAGTTGTGACCAAGTTAGAGAAATCTAGTTGTTATAGTTCTTTATATATTCAATAATCAATGTTAGCTTTGTTTGGGCGATACCCTTACCCCTGGTTTTATTACTCCTACGTTTTGTCCAGTAAAACAGTTTCCTATAAAAGTTGTTAGAACAAAATTTGAGAACTCTCGTTGTTACAGTTCTTTAGATATTCGATAATCAATATTTACTTTATATGGGGTTACCCCTTCTCCTGGTCCTATCGGATTTTTTTATAGACTAATTTTCTTTCGGGTATACTGAGATCATTATATAGATCGATCGATAGAAAATTTTAAAAATTATTTCAAAATTAAAATTTTGATTTTATCTAAAAAAATTTATAACCCCCCCCCCCTAATATGATCTACTACTAATAAACGTTATTTTTTGCGCATTTCCTTTCTTTTATCTAATATTAAAGAAACAAGTTAAAAGCTTTTTTTAACTGTAAACTAAGGTTTCCGGAATTTTCCACTGAAATTCATGTTTTTTTGCAAATCCGGGAAACTTCTATAGGGAATTTTCGGAAAGTATTTTAAGTAATGAAGGTATATTTCCTCCGGGTGTAATTACAGAAGGAATCATATTAGAATAGAAAACAAGTAAGAATTTATTGTCGGTCAAGCCCGAATATCTAATACCCTACACTGCATTGTTGCTTAGAATTAGTAGTTATGAAGAATGAATAAACTCTAAATTTGATTTTGTGATTTATTCTTAAGTGTGCAGTACATTATTGTGACTCTAAGATTAATGCTAAATTGATGCGTTTTAAAATTATTTTTTCTGGGGGGTTTATATGGGAGCTACAAGAAATTATTATTTTTGCTTATATTCATCTTAATTTGATCAATTCTGAGTACAATACTTATGTATGTGTGAGATTTTGCCCTTAAAAGTGATATTTAAAAGGGGGTTTGTATGGGAACTATGAGAAATAGTGGACCGACCATCGCATATTTTGGCACAAAGTTTTTGTTGTTTAATATTATAGGACTTACTTGTGCCAAATCTCTTTTAAATTGCTTTATATTAAGGGCCTTTATGACCTCAAAACTCTATTCTGGGAGAAACATCATTATGGGAAGTACTTGACAAACTACGACTTTTAGAATGTTCAACATACCAGCCGGACGGATTTTGTTAAATTGACTCAGAAAGTGATTCTGAGTCGAACGGTATACTTAAAGGTGGGTGCATGTTACAAACATCTGTGCAAGCGCATTATAACACAACTACTTACGGTGGTGTAGGGCATAAAATGTTATGAATTGATACCTGAGACTGAATCATATCAAAACTTATCGAAAACGGATATTTGTGCATATTTGTGGTTGTTTGATAAAGCTTTAATACCAGGATCTTATTCTTAATAATATTTTAAGTATAAAAAACTCTTGTTTATGGAATAGTTCTAACAACAACAACAACAACAGATTTTTTTAGAAATAATATAATAAATTTAATCAATTAAATATTTTAAATTTCTTGAACTGATTAAATTAAAAATGTTCAAAAGTCCACTAAACAATCGATTAAAAACATGTAGGAATCTATTAAATGACTTTATTTAGAAACTGTTTAGAATTCACGTACTTATCACCTGAATAACAATGAATCGATAGGTGTTGATGTATTCTAATTCAAGTTCTTTGACAACGATTCAATGTCCCTTTTCATTTAATAAACTAAAAAATATAAAAAAACACTGAAATATATTTTTATCAGATGATTAATTTAATTAGTTTAATGACTAAATATTTAATTAATTTAATTACAATTTAATACTGCACAGTCATTTATGAATTGGGATGGAACAAATTTTGTACAAAAATAGTTCTTGTGAATCATTAAAACCCGTAAATGCGATTACATGTGTCTTTTTTACCTTTTTTATCATTGTTTTAATTAGTATTTTTAGGAAAGAGGACTTAACCTTGGGGCCCAACATTTTTTTAAAAAAATTTCTAAAAAATACTAATGATTTGATATTCATTTATTTCCATGAATCCGTTTAAAGTTATGTAAATCCTACATAAAAACGAAAGTAATTAAAATATTTTTTCTCAAAATGGTGGCAACATTAATTCACTGATAAAAACATTTTTACACCAATCACCTGTTAAGATCAAAAGGGTAAATTTAAGTTTGTCATTCTCTTTGTAATTTCCAAAATTTTCTTCTAAGATCTCTAAAAGTATATTCTGGATTAGTATGATAAAAGAAATGGATTTAACCATTTCCCTGCGTGTGTTTATGTTTATGGAATCGATCCATGAACTTGATATGATATATGATATTTACACCAAACAATAGGAAATGCTTTCATGTTGGATTTCAAATACATTAGCGGATTCATGAGCTTTAGACATGAAATGAATCATACCACTTGTTTCTGATTTACAGACATATTCCGATATTTTGAAGCTCCATGGACTTGGCTATGGCGCTGACTGATAACAAATTTACACATTTTATTTCAGGTGGTTGTTGTTTATAACGAAATTTTTTATGAGTTTCCCGAATAAAGACTTTTTTAATCTTTCATATCGGCTTATAAATAGTCGGGATATAAGCGTTCCTTATTTTCCTTGTGTTTGTTGTTGTATATATATATATATATTGTATTGAAAACTAAAACAACGTGAGGCAATGTTTTCAATTTTAGAGCGTTTTATGTAATCTAGAGAACTTCCATTTTTAAGTAACACTGGAACATCACCAAAATCGATCCATAAGATTCTTGTTCTTGCTGTTAAAAAGCAATTCCATATAGACACAGGTGAAGGGTGCACAAAATTCGGCATAGACGAATTTAACACTTTAATTAGATTTTGTCCCCTACTTTTTTATTTGTTTACTGTTTGATAAAGCAAACTTAACACGAATATATGTAAACTTAACTCGGATAAGTTTTGCACGATCTAAATACACCGGAAAAAACTTGAAAAAAAATTCATCGCTGGAAATATAGTTGATTTGACATTGACTAAAATTTGTCATTCAGTTAAAATTAAGTTTAGAGTCAAATAATATGTTATATATCAGAAATTTTCGATATTATTTTTATTATATTATATAACAACAACTTTTTTTTTACTTTTTAGTGGTAAAATTTCAAGGAATAAAAACTGGAGTTATTGTAAAACAATGTTAAATTAACATTCTTTATCGTTGATGCAAAATCATAACTGCATAAATGTAAGAAAAACTTTTATAGATAAAAAATGTTAATTCAAGTGAACTTTGTAAAACATGTCATGATGCTTGAGCGAATGTTGAGAACCCAAGAGCAGTTAGAATTTCCCAAAAAGTTTTTGGCAGTTCTGGCAAAATAAGCCAATCATTTGTTACAACGGGTTCTATAAATGCCAACAATTACATCAGGGATTGCTTTCAAAAAGGGCTGCATCCATTTAGAAGACTTCATAATGTGTCCACTTATTTTTAACCTGACTTGACATTCTGTAAATATGGCAAATAATCGTTTGAGGGGTATAAGAACAATAATGTGGGATTTATACCAAGAGAGGCAAATCCTCAAAACTGCCTGGAGCTAAGACTAGTGGAGAGAAATAGGGCACTTGTTAAAAAAGAATTTATAGCAAAAAAAGTGTTCGAGCGAACAGACAGAAAACATTAACGGAAATTCGAAAATTTTCGATCTCATTCCTTATTTTTTTAGTGCACGGGTATCATACTTTATTTTAGCCTTTAAATTGATAATTTTGAATTAAAATTTCGTAACAATGAAATTATGAAATAAATTCATTATTGATAAATTATCGACAAGATTCAATTTAAAGAACTGATTATGAAGAATGTTGAACAATTTGAATGAATTATTTAAAAAAACAAAACTTGAAGAGACGTAATGTTAAACCAGGGAGGGTCTAAAGAAGTCCAATGTACAGATTATTTGTTTGTTGTTGTTATTGTTTCTATGTATGTCTGATATAATGTTAGACCCCCTTCAATTAATCACTTCCGATAAAACGATTAAACTATTCACGGATTTATTTTTAAATTGGCAACGAAACAACAAAAAAACAACAAAAATAAAAAATAAAAAAAAATGAAACAAAAAATTTGAAATAAAACTAAAAATACAAAATATACGAAATATTTTCAAAGAATTTCTAAAATAAAAACACTAAATTTCTATCAAAGACAATTAAATTAAATCAAATAAAATCAATTAGACTTAAATGGTAAAGTTTTATTTTAGAACAAATTTTGCAAAATAAAAAACAGCAACAACAATAAAAAAAGACTAAACAATTACAACATCGATGAGATAAAGAAATTTTCATTCTTTTTTATTTATTTATTTATTTTATTTTTTTTTATTTTAAGAAAAATTGCTAACAAATGCAACATGTGGTGGTAATATGGCCCAAAACATATAAAAATTCATTTCTTTCACAACTTCTGCTGGCAACAAACAATAGCAACAGCAACAAAAACGACAAAATAAGTTGTTTCAACAATTAAAAATTGTCCAACACAACACAAACACACACGCACACACACACATACATACAAATAAATAGAGACAATAACACGAAATGTAATTAAAAGAAGAAAAATGAATACATCACAAATATTTATCATTATCATAGTTTTGGGGAACAGGAATAGGCCAACCTTGATGTTGATTTATTATTTACATACCCACACACACACACAGACACTCATTTATTTCCACTCTCATACATGTACATGCAATATTTAAAAATGCAATTGCTTTATACTCTCTTATCTCTTTTCTTAATGTTTTCCCTTATTTCCCGTTATAGTTGCAAATTCATTCGTACAATTGTTTCGTTTACAAGTGTCTGTCGGTATTATGTGTTCGTGTTTTGACAACAGAACACACGAAGTCTATAAATTGCATTCTTTTTTGTTATTGTTTTTCATTTTCTTGCCATTGTTGTTGTTTTTTATGCCTTCTGATGTGTTCAACGACATCAAGTGCAAATCGGTCCTTCTAAGGTTCGTTTCTATTTAAAGCAAAAAAAAAAAAAAAAAAAACGATTGTTTTATTTTCTTTTCTCTTCTTCTTGTTTGTGAGTTGTTTTTGTTTTTTATTTCGAATAAAAAATGTTGCGTGTTTTCTTTTTTAGATTTTTTTGTTTTATTTTTCTAATTGATCTTCTAAATTAGTTCGTTGTTTCGTTGTCGGTGCAAATTCTCAAATAGATTCTATGAAAATGAGAGTATTTGATTATTTTCTTTTATCATTGTCAATGTATGTGTGTTTTTCTTTATTTCCTTCACATTTACGCAATTTTCTCGAATTGTTTTTTCTTGTTAAATTTAGAGTTTTATTGAACAATGATTGATGTTTTCATACATCTCATATCGATTAATTTTTTTCTCTCAAATTTTTGTTCTTCAACAGATTATCACTGTTCTAAATCAAAATTTCGTTAGAACAATAATGGAATATTTAAAATATTTGATTGTATTTTAACCCGACTGGTAACGCAATTAAGCCGATATGAACAGTATACGACCCGCTCCACAGTGTGTCTAAATCTGTGGCAAAAAGGAAAAACAACATAAGATATTTTTCTAAATTTTATATTTAATTTTTCAACTTGAAAGGTGGGTAATGAAAAATCCAAAAATGAAATATGTTGTTTTGCCTTTTTGTCACAAAAATATCTTAAAGAAATTCCATATTTTTTGTATTTAAATTTTTTTTTTGGAAAATTCACTTTGTATTAAATACAAAAGAAGTTGAAAAAGTACATAGAATTTTTGAGATTTTTCCATAAACTTGGCAATAATTTTTACCGAAAACAGTTCTAAGAAGATACAAGTTTAAAAAAGTTCCCGACAGGAGAGCTGCAAATAATTTATAGGCCAAAAACAGAGCACAGAAATTGAAGTCAAGTTTTCTAAAAAAAATTCTTGTTGCATAATGGATGACAAAACGTATGTTTTGGAAGTTTTTTGGCAATTTTATGGTAAAAAATTTTATGTTGCTAATACTCGAGGCAATGTTAAGGAAATGTTTAGGTCCGAATAACAGCCAGAATTTCTAACATACAGTTGCGACAAAAATTGTCATTAATTTTTTGATTACAAAAAACCGCTTCCATTCATAATACTTCATAATGTGTCCACTTGATTTTGACCTGACATGGCATCCTGTCACTATGACGAACAAGCCCTTTAAGGATAAAAGTTCAATAATGTAGCAAGAAAGGCAAATTCCCCAACTGTCCGGAGATAAGGCCAATGGAGATATATTGGGCTATTGTTAAGAGAGAATTAAAGAGCACAAAAAAGGCTTCCAAAATGTGGTAGATTTTTTCCAAATTGTAATAATAATTTCAATAAAATAAAAAAATAAAACTGTAAGTTTAATGGTGTCGTTTTTATTAATATATCGCTCATTTGCAGCAAGGTCGACATAACTCAAAATTTCACAGTTTCGACTTAACATCAGCAGTGCATTGTGAATAATGACACATTTTTGTGATTGAACCATTTATATTTTAGACAAGATTTCAACAAAATATATTTTACAAATTATATAATTTATTAATTATTGACAAAAATACAGCGATACTCCGGTTGCATTTAGATAGTTGTTTAGTTTATATATCAGTATCTTTAGGCGTTTAAAAATTAACTAAATATTATATATTCTTTCAAGAAATATGTTTCTGTCAAGAAATTAATTAAAATTTAATTAAAATTTAAATATTAATTTTATTTAAAAAATATATTCGAAATTTTGAGTTTTTTAATAATTTAAATATATAAAATTGTGAATCTTCGAATTTGAACTTTTTTTTAGATACCAAGTACTTGTATTCAAATAAGTGAAAGTGTAATAGGAGGTTAATACTGATTATATAATTCTCCACATTATTGCACAGGAATGAAAAATATAGTTCGACCGTCATAGAATATGATTTTACATACAAATTCTTTATATTTACATGATAGAATTCAATAGGCTTCATCCTTAGACCAAATAATAGATCGGTATACAATTTTTATATGTTACAAACATGATTTCAAACGCATGATACTCTTTTTACTCTGCCTCTGCCCTTTGGTGTCGAAATACTCAAAGTTTAAACGCAACGATCCTGGTTCTGCCCACTGTACATTGTAGTCTACAGTGTACATCTGTTAAGGCTACCTACTACGTTGCAATAACAGGATTTCTGTAGATGAAATTAATACTGTATTACGATACGGATTCTCCATACTTTAAATTTTCTTATTTACTTATTTATTTATTTATTTATTTATTTATTTATTTATTTATTTATTTATTTATTTATTTTAATAATATGAATTCATGTGATATTTGTCTACTCTTACACTTAATATACCATACCAGAACTGGCTCATACGCAGAACCAAAGTGTAGTGTAAGGTAACTTTTTTGCGGGTCTTAAGCATATTATTTTCGTAACATATCTCTAATTATTCCTTAATATGATTAAGTGATCTCATATCTATAAGTAAATGTTATGTTAAATATCGTTATAAAATTTTATAGAGGCAACAACATGTCCTGGTTCTACAATATTATAAACATTTTGAAACTCATAAAGAAGTTTATTTGTGTTATATGTAGTAAATAATTTATAAACTGTGCTAATTATTTTAAAAAATTGATCGCCATCAAAACTGATACCTTGAAGTTAAACACACCATCGCTTTTGATAAGTCCATGATGACAGTTTATTTTGCTTCTAAAAATATAGATCAGGTTCCTTTCTATAATATTTGATATTGACTTTCAATATTTTATGTAGAGAATTGAAAGGGTTATTTGCATGTATGCAAAAAATATTTTTGTTTCAATCAAATCATAAATAAAATTTTGGCGATTTAAAAAAAAATCAACATATACTTTGGAGATTCACTTTCCGACATCAGAACCCACTTGAAATATGTACTTCTTCAAATCAATTGGAAAATAACTCAAATCCATGTGCATGTAAAATTTCCTTAAAACATGTTCAATAGTTACAAAGTAAAAATCGTTTATGACCACTGTGCACAGCCGAATATTTTACTCTTATTTGTTTGGTATCAGAATCATAAAAGGTAAAAATTGTAACTGATCTTAATTATGGTGGGTTTAAAAGCCCCGGATATCTATCCAATATCTTACTAATAAAGATGTAATGCTTAACATACCAACAGTAGGGCACCAACATTTTTAGTACATGTTTAATGAAAAAGTTGAACATATTTGGATTGATACTCATTGTTGCTAAAAAAAAATAAAATAAGAAAATAAAAAAGCAACAACTCTAATCAATTATTTCAGATTTTTTACATGCACACACACATACAATTACACTGACATCTATTTATGAACACAATAGAAAATTGTTTGTAAAGAAAATGCAATCATATGTGATTGAATGTATGCATGTATGTATGCTTAAACGTATGCATGTATTTGTGAATTAATGTTACTCATTAAGATAATGTCTGAGTGTAAGTTTATTTTGAGAAATGGCGCGTAGATTTCAAACATACACATTTGTATGCATCTATGTGTGGGTATCTGTTTGTAGTTGTGTGTATGAATGTAAATTAGAAAATTCGTTTCTTATAAAGGCTACACAATTTTTCAGCACATCCATTTGTTGTTGAGTTTAGACGCCAACAAGGATCCATCCAACGATTAAATAAATTTTTTTATATTAAATCAATTTCGTTTTGTTGGCCGATAAAGGTGGTTATAAATCTGATCAATAAAATAAATTAAATAATTTGAATCGAAATAAGAAGTGAATTTAAAAAAAGGATAATTGAGTCAAAGGATATTTAAGAAAGTGCCAAAAAGGAGTTGAAGAATAAAATAATAATTTAAATAAAATTTTAACTGAAACAGTGAAACAAAAAAATTTCCATTGAGAGTATCAAATTACATGAAGAGGTTATGTAATGTGTTAAAAATGAGATTATAACCTCAAAATCGAAAGTTTAAAGTCTTTAGTCGCGAAAAGTCATGAGAAGAATTAATGAATTTTTTTAACAATAAATTTAAAGATTTTATTGATTTATTTAAAAATCGACAGATTAAAAAATTAAAGAACCTAAATAACAAAAATTGTGATAAATGGCGATTTGAAGTTCCAAAATCACTCGATTTTTTTTTTAATTTAATTTATTTGGAAATTTAATTTTAAAATTTATCAATTAAAAATTCGAATAAGTTTAAAATATTTACTCAAAAACCAAATATTGTGTTAAATGGAGAAGAAATTTAAAATTACCCGAAATTTTTACAATAAATTTGCAAATAAAATTTTACTTTTTTTAATTTTATATTAAAAAGAAACTTAAATTTTCTCTCGAAAAATAATATTTAATATTCATTTTTAATATTTTTAGATCGAATTTCTGTTAAAATTTTTCATATAAATTCTTTTCAATAATACTATAAATATCTGAAATAGAAAAATAACCACGAGTATTAACTCTCTGAAAAAATGCCAAAAATAAATTAACCTTCTCTCTCTCTTTTTTAAAGAAGCGATCTGAGAAACCTTAACATTTTCACGTAAAGATCTAAATTAAATCAAATTTTCTGATGAACGAACAAATAGAGAGTTGTAAATATATCTTGTTTATATCTCAAATATTAAAATCTCTGAAAGAACTAAATCAATTAGAATTTAAAATTTCCCTCTATCAAAAAATCCTAAATCAGAAACGATCAGAAACATCAAAATTTTTTCGAGTAAAAAAAGTAATTTAAAAATGCAGAGAGAAATTTTTCTGCTAATCGAACAAACAGAAAGTGTACTCTCTAATTAAAATAAATAAAATATATATTTTTATTAAAAAACTTACTAGATTTCTTAAAAAATCCACTCAATTATCCATATATTCTTCTCTTCTTCTTTCCAACAAGATCTCGTTGCAATAAAAACTCATCTTAATATCTATTTCTCTCTCTCTCTCTCTTCTACCCACAGACACTCTAAACTGCCAAAATGTGTGATGATGATGCTGGTGCTTTAGTTATTGACAACGGTTCGGGTATGTGCAAAGCTGGCTTTGCTGGTGATGACGCCCCCCGTGCTGTCTTTCCCTCCATTGTTGGTCGCCCCCGTCACCAAGGTGTGATGGTCGGTATGGGTCAAAAAGATTCCTATGTTGGTGACGAGGCTCAGAGCAAACGTGGTATTCTCACATTGAAATATCCCATCGAACACGGTATCATCACCAACTGGGATGATATGGAAAAGATCTGGCATCACACCTTCTACAATGAATTGCGTGTGGCTCCCGAAGAACATCCAGTATTATTGACTGAGGCTCCCTTGAACCCCAAGGCTAATCGTGAGAAGATGACTCAAATCATGTTTGAGACTTTCAATTCACCAGCCATGTATGTTGCCATCCAGGCCGTGTTGTCTTTGTATGCTTCCGGTCGTACCACTGGTATTGTATTAGACTCTGGTGATGGTGTCTCACACACTGTACCCATCTATGAAGGTTTCGCCTTGCCTCATGCTATTTTACGTTTGGATTTGGCTGGTCGCGATTTAACTGACTACTTGATGAAGATCTTGACTGAACGTGGTTACTCATTCACCACCACCGCTGAACGTGAAATTGTCCGTGATATTAAGGAAAAGTTGTGCTATGTTGCTTTGGACTTTGAGCAGGAAATGGCTACTGCTGCTGCCTCTACCTCTTTGGAAAAATCCTATGAATTGCCTGATGGTCAAGTAATCACCATTGGTAATGAACGTTTCCGTTGCCCCGAAGCTCTCTTCCAACCCTCATTCTTGGGCATGGAATCTTGCGGTATCCACGAGACTGTCTACAACTCCATCATGAAGTGCGATGTTGATATCCGTAAGGACTTGTATGCCAACTCTGTATTGTCTGGTGGTACCACCATGTACCCTGGTATTGCTGACCGTATGCAAAAGGAAATCACTGCCTTGGCTCCATCTACCATTAAGATTAAGATCATTGCTCCACCTGAAAGAAAGTACTCCGTTTGGATCGGTGGTTCCATCTTGGCTTCTCTATCCACTTTCCAACAGATGTGGATCTCGAAGCAAGAATACGATGAATCTGGTCCAGGTATTGTTCACCGTAAATGCTTCTAAATCTTTTCGCTGTAAAAGATTTTCACAAGCTTTAGCCAAGATCAGAACCTCTAAATATGTTTTAAATGCGACATTCAATAAACAACAAAAACAACCACAACAGCACACATCCACTATAATTTTTAGTTTTATTATAACAACAAAAAATCTAACAAAAACCAACAAAAAAAATAAGCACCAACATCAGTAACAAAAACAAAAACAAAAAAAGAAATCAACAAAAATTTTAATGAATCAAAAGAATTTCACTTGGATTTGTAACGAAATATTTCACTTAATTTCAAGTGGAGAAAATTTTTCATTTCGATTCTTATTTAGGATCGGAATGTTAAAGTTGTTCCACCTAAGTTTTGTCTAAATGTCACTTCCAATTGTGAATCCTGTTCTTTGATTTTTTAAAATTAAACATGTTTTTTTTTAATTCTTCTTCTTTTTAATTTATTATTAATAAAATTTAATTAAGAATGAATGGATCATCTATTTAATAATAATAATAAAAATAAAATTTTAAATAAATAACAACATAAACAAAAAAGACAAACATAATTTAAAAAAAAAATCAAAACAATTGTGATTGAAAATGTTACTTGTTTTTGTTTTAAGAATTCTAAATTCAAACTAACCTAAAAATTTCCATTGGAAATTAATTGATATTTTTCATTAGTTTTTAAGCAAATTTCTTTTTCTTTCTTTTTAAATTAATTATTTCTATTGTTTTTGTAACATTTTTAATAATTAAATAATTTTTTTTTAAATTAAAAATTGTTTAGTTGCAAAGATTTTTATAAGTGAAATTTGTCCGATCGAATTAGTAGGAGATTTCTTCTACTATTCCGTCAAACTTTTCCGTTTGAACTTTATAAGATTTCTCTGTAGAAATTATTAGTCAGAACAAAAAAAATATTCTACTCTTTTTTTCTGAATTGAAGCTTCACCACTCTGAATTCTCTCTCTCTCTCTATACTTTCAAAATAATTGCAAAAAAATTCAGACATTCCTCATCGTTCCAAACGAAAAGACAAGTAATAATTTAATAGTCGGCTAAGACCGACTATATAATATTGAATATCAGGCATGACTTTTTGCAGAATTTGATTCAACGACTTCTGTGATTTATGATGTGATTTCGAAAATTTGCTATAATATTTTCTGGTTGTATAAATCTTAAATGAATGGAATATTATCGCTATACTACTTTTTCTATTTTTCTGATCGCTTTGGAGGTAAAAAAATAATTCATAATAATCTACAAGGTCTTTCACTATAATGCCATGGCTTCCCACTAATTTTAAACAGTTAAGAACCCAAAAAATTTCGGAAACAATCGTCAAGACGGAAGTCAAATGAGATCGTCAGGAACTTATTATACCAAACACTTTTCGTCATGAATTTTCAGATTCAATGTGGTATTATTTTAATTTGAACATTTAAGATCCTTTTAGGGTTTTCGGTTTCAATTTTTATAGGCATTTAAATGTAACGAAATGACATTAAGTGTGGCTCCTACATGCAGATAAAACGACTTGAAGCAAATTCATCGTTGACATTGACTAAAATTGTTTCATTCAGTTAAAACAAAAAGTTATGTATAATTTCTCGCGCTTTCAGTCCGATCGAAAGAAATTATACATCGAGTTAATGGTTTAAAAAGAGCTCAATTTTGTTCTTTGATGATTTTTGAATTCTTTGTTAAATTCTAGTATTCATTTCTGGATCATTCCCATTAAATATTGAAAGTGTTTTTTCTTCATATAAAATTAGAAGCACCTAAGATGGGAAGACGCCGAAGTAATAAAAATTAATTCTAGAAATTGACAACGAATTTAAAATCATCAAAGAACACATTGAACCATTAACAATTGTTACAATTTGTTTCGATCGGACTTAAAGTGGCGAAGGTAGAAATATAAACAAAAAGTCTGTATTTTAGGACGTGGAAAATAATAGTTTTTACACTTCTGCAAACAGCAAGATCTATTCATTCGAGGTATTAACGTAACTATTTATGGTAATACCTCGAATGAATAGTTCATGGCACGAGTTATTATTTTGCTCTGTTGTAAAAATCGATTCTCCCCAAATTTAATAGGACGAAGGTTTCGGAGTGCCAGAACTGTTTACTAGAAGATGATGTCGGATTCCAAAATTATTAAAGGACAAAACGTCGCCGCTTTTAAATAATAAACAAGAATGGCGGTGCTTTATACAAAAAACAAAAGGGGCTGTAATTTGGGACATGCCAAAAAATATTTTTTGGATTTCTGAAAACAGCATCAACTTTTTATCATTCTAGGGGGTGACTGGTACAACAATTTTTTTTGTATTGAGAACGTCCCACCCTATATTGTATCTATCGATATAAATTTATAAAATTATAAAAAAATAATTTTTTAAAATTACTTTTAGTAGTAAAATTTCAAAGAAGAAAAACAATGTGTTTATTGTGTAACGACGTTAAATTAACATTTTTTGATCTATGATTTAAAAAAAAATATTCTTGTATCATTTTGGTAAATTAATATCGAAAGATTCTAATATTTACAATATTATTTCACCCTCAAACCTAAAACGTTTTAAAAACGTTTCATTTTAACTAAAAAAAATATATTATCTAAAATCAACTTTGTTTAATGTTGATTTTACTTTTTTGTGTGTAATGATAATGCAAGTTTTTCATTATTTTTTCAACTTCGTCACATTAAAAACCTAATCGTTACTAAGGTTTTCGAGTTGTTGCAAGCTTCTACCAATATTGGATTATTTTAGTGGCCATTTTCTTCACGACATTGTAATTTAATTGGCATCATAATTATCCATTTATTGCGATTGCGAGACTAAACGACATCAACATTTTAAAGTTATTATAGAACATTTAATCAGACTTCGTACAAGGCAAAATTCTTAGTTATGGTGGTGTAGGGTATAAAAACAATCATTTCCAGGAATAAATTAAAATATATGTTTTTCTTAATGTTTTAGTAGTTTTCTCATGAAAAAATTCTTATGTTATATATAAAATTAAGTAGGAATCCAATATTAAGTAGGAATCCAATATTAAGTAGGAATCCAATATTCAGCTCTGGCGAATCGAAAATATTATCCATTCAAATATGAATCGATAATTACTTATTTGAACCGATATATATGAAATTATTATATTTAAGATAATTAGAAAAAAATTGTATGCTGAACTTTTGATAGAATTATTCCACACTAAAGAGTTTTTATAAAGGTCCTTGTATCTGGGAAAATTCAGAAAATTGTTTTTCAATTTGTGATCTATTTTACTCTCTGATATTCTATAAATACGATTTAGATAAGTTTCGGTATGATGATAAAGTTCTGTTAAATTCAATTTCAGATATCAGTCTGTAAATATTTTTCTTTTGGAGCGAAATAGCAGGTTTGAAATAGGAAACTTATTAAAACAATAACAAAAATCTGGCCACATTTCATTTAATTTTGTAATGATTCCTTTTCTAAAGTAAGTTCCCAAATATTGCCGACAGGAAATTCTTTGGATTTACAAAAGTGAATTTTTCTAGAAAATCACGGAAACGTTTTTCCGCGGAGAAATCCTTCAATCAAGCTTTCCAATGTCTTAAATAGGCAGAGAAGACAGATTGATAGTTCTGAAATTTTTTGGTCTAGAGGATCATCTCAATTACTGTATATAAGGCGAATAATGGAATGTTCTACACCCAGTCCTTCTTAAGTCCTTGTTCGGGATAACATCATTAAAGGCGCCCTCTATATTAAAGTGTTAAGAAAGTTTAAAGTAATCATTTAAACGCAAAGTGGAAATAGAGTGATTGAATCGATATCTTTCGGTCTTCTGTGTGAGGTCTAACCTCCCTTCGGTATGAAATACCCGCAAAATAAAACAAAGTTAATTTAAAATTTTTCCATCAAATAAAAATTTGAAAATTTATTATTTCTTCTACTTAAAAAAATAAAATGTAAAATCTAATAAAATGTGTGTATGTATAAGTAAGTATGAAAATTTGAATGCAATTAAAAGTTTAATTAAAATAGTTTTCATAAATTAAAATACAAATATTAATTGTTTTAATGGCTTCTTCTTTTTTATTTTTTTCTCAAACTTCTTTTTTATTTATTTGTGTAAAATATACGAGTACATTTATAAATTTATTTTACAATATATGTTTGTTTGTTTGTTTGCATGTATGTATATATATATGAAGGTATATAATTATAATTATACTAAATACAAAATAAAATAATAAAACAATATTTATTAAACAAAAAGGTAAATATTACACAGACGTTATTACACATTTTTTTATAATTTTACATAATTTAGTTGACTACACTGTTTTTTGTTGTTTTGCTGAAGATGAAGAGAAGAAAGATTATAAGAGAAAATATCTTAAAGGGAAGATATAATGCTTAATTGGAATTTAAAAGAAAAGGAAAATGAGAAGGAATTTTCATTATTATACTTTTTATATGAAAAAGGATCAGGCAGTTGGAAATAAAGGATTTTGAGTATTATAAAGAATGAAAATAGAATTTATCGTTAAATGAGATTGTTGAGATTTCAAAAAATTATTAAGAGATTCAAATGTTAATATAACAAATTCTTTAATTGATTTAGTTTTGTTGAAAGAAAAGGCAGTTTGAGACTTTTTTATTGGTTTTAAATCGTGTGTTTTTTTATGAATATGAAACCAGGAAAATTTTATTTTTTTTTAAATTTTTTTGATTTATGGGTTTTTAATGTTTTATGGTAAATTGTTTGCTATAAAAATTATAGTAAATTGTACTTTTCTTTGATATGGCAGTTGTTTAAAAAATTTTTTATTCATTCTTTCTATATAAAAATTATTTACTATTTTCAATCTTTCTGTTTGCAAAAAAATAAATTTATATATATATTTTTCTATATAAAAATTATAAACCAAAATTATAAATATTTATGATTATTTTTTAACTTTGACTATTATTAATTATTTTTTGTTTATAATAAAAATATTTTTTTAAAAATAGAAATACTATTAATTGTCACTTGATTCTTAAATTTACTAAATATTTTTTAATGATGAAAATATTTTTTTTTTAATTTTTTTTAATTATTATTATTATTTTTTTTTGATTCCTTTAAACAGAGATTAATTAATTAATTCGTTAGTAAAAAAATTATTTTAAAGAAAAATAATTAAAATTAATACTTTTTTGCTTTAACATTAAAAATTATTTATACATTAGACTGCTTAATAATAAAACATATTTTTAATAAAAAACTAAATAAAATAATATTTTTAATAGTTTTTATTTTTAATTAAAAATAAACAAAGATATTTGAAATTTCAGTTTTATTTTTAATCCAAAACTATTTATTTGATTGTTTTATTTTATTATATTTTTTAATTATTTTCTTTTTTATCAAAAAGCAGTCCAATGTATAACAGATTGTTGTTATTTTTAATTTTTTAATGTATTTTTTGTTCAATAATATTATGAAATTATTATTTTTTTAAAATTGGTTTTAGCTAAAATATTATGTATATTAAGAAGTATTTAAAATAAAAGTTTTATAGTTAATTTTATAGTTAAAATTATAGTAAATTAATATTTTATTGTATAAATATATAAAAGTTGATAAAATTCAACTTTATTTTTTTTTTTTTTAATTTTTAAATACAAAATAAATTAAAGAGTAAAATATTATAAAGAGTACTCAGCTCTAAGCAATTACTTTCTCTTTTGCTTCGTTTTTAGAGCTGCCGAAAATAGTTGCCAGATTGCTGAATTAAAGTTTGTCCAAATTTTTGATGATTTCAATTCAAAAAGAGTTTTTTCAGCCAGAATTTTTTTCTAAAATAAAAAAAATCCGGCCAAATTTTTTGAACAATCGTTTTTTTTCTTTCATATTTTTGGATAAAATCACATTTTAATTCATTTTTTAATCGTATTATAAATTTCTTTAAGTGTATAAGTATAAGTAAGTGCGTTAAATTGTGTGTATGTGTGTGTGTGTTTTAAAAATCCCCAAAAGTCTTTGGCATTAAAAGGATTTTTGTTCAGAATTCTGTTAAAATTTTGTTAATAAATTGTTTTAAATAATAAAAATCCTTACAAAAGACCAAAAGGAACTTTATGTTTGTTTGTTTGTTTGTTTGTTATCAAGGTATAAATGCATAAAATACAAAATTTCGACATCGGTTTTTCGTTGTTGTGATTTGTCAGAGCGTAGCGAAAAAACAGGTCGAAAACAGCAGTTTTAGCACCAAAACAAATACAAAAATTTGTAAAAGGAAACCGCCTTTAAGACAGGCTGTACTTTTCCCCATGACCTAAAAGATATCACACGTTTAAGTAAAGGGCGGAATTCGAAGCTATACGACAGCCACCACACCAGCCGCCACATAAAGCACGATGTGATATTAAGGAATTCTAAAAGAAACAAAAAAAAAAATACATTAAATCCATATAAAAAATGTAGAGCAACTATTTCCAACTTACCGAGGGAGACTCTTTCATCACAACATGATGTCCCACTGGCTCCCATACTGTACCATATTTCAGTCTAAATCCTGTATTCTCCAAATTTATTGAAAATCCTCCTCGTGGACATTGTTTCCGTCGATTATAACAATCACCCGCCGAACCATATGGTTGTGGCTTTCCTATACTCTCGGCAAATGTAAAATCATTCTCAAACACTCTCAATGAACGTATATCAATGCGTATTTTCTTAAAGGTGGTACGACCCCATTCTAAACTATCATCACGATATTCACGTTGAAAAGATTCCGGGGGACATAAATCGGGATTATAGGTTTTATAATCATAATAAATGGAATAATTTTCAGTGGCATTTAGGGTGACAAATTCTTGTGGGGATTGACGCATATTATAACAATAGATCTTTTTCGGTATCGATCTCAAATACAATGTATATTCACCATCTTTATAAATATTATGATAACGTCTCAAATCATAGCAAGAGGAGGGATAACAATTGCGTGGCGGTGGACATTTCTCACGTATGATTTTCTCCTTGGTGGGACAAGTAATACGTACATTATTGGGGTCATAGCATAAAATGCGTACACGGCGATAGCCTTCACAGTTGCACTAAAGGGGTAAAAGGGAATAAATAGAAAACATATTAAAAATGGTAAAATTTAAAGAGAAGCGTGTAAATTATTAAAATATTTCTACATAGACAGAGCTAAAAGCTTAAAATTACAGCAGATTTATTGAAAAACTAATTAATTAATGCAACTAACTAATTTTTCTAAAAATTATTAACTAAATCTATAACAAGAAAAAACATTCACATGTGTAGGAGATTTGTAGGTTTTTGGTTTGAGATGCATTTAATACAAAACGAAATGTTTAAAAGTTTATTTTACAAATTTCGAAAACGAACACAAGAAGATTTTAAAAAGTTTTACACTAAAATTTTCTAAAATAATACAGATTCACAAAATACATGAAAATGTAATTGAGTATTTACGGCAAAAAAATATGAAAATGTAATTAAAATAATTTCAATTAATGTTCCCTTATCAAATATTATAATTTAGATGGTATTTGATTGTAAATAATTACAATAAAAATAAAGTACTTTCAATTACATTTTCCATTAAAACATTAATTTTTTTGTAAAACAAGTAATTTTAATTTAATTTTAATCACATTATTTTACATTTTGATATCATTTGCATCAATTACTAGTAACTGTAATTAAAAGTTAAAATTGTAAAAAAAACTGAGATTTTTCAATTTGATTTAATTCCATTCATATTATTTCTTATTTTGGAATTAATTATAATTGAAATTTGTAATTAATTGTGGCAAAAAACTTCAGTTAAATATAATGGAAAAATCGCAATTTGATTGTTATGATTTTCATTCTATTTTTTTATTTTATAATCATTAAAGACTTTCATCGTTAATTAATTTCAATTAATAATTAAATATTTGTAATTTGCCAGAATTGGAATGAAATTGGAATTAAAAAATTTACCAAACAATATTTTATATCATTCCATGTTATTTCAATTCCCTATAAATTCCAAAATTTTAAATTTCCAATTAAAAGAATTTCAATTTGTTATTTTTTGAAATATTAATTTCATATTGCAAATCTCTAAACTTTATTTCATTTGGATATTAATTAACATAATTTTAATATTTTTTTAAATAATTAATTCCAATTCATAATTAACGTTTTAATTACAATGGACAAATTTGGTTTGTAATTAAATAATATCAATTCCATTTTTATACGGGAAATTTCTTTGTAATTTCGAAAATTGTAATTGAAAGGAATTGAGAAATATTAAATTCCATTTTTCCTTTCATCTTTGGAATTAAATTACATTCTTTAAATTTCAATTGAAAATCTAAATTTAAAATGTAATTTAATGTAATGGGACAATTTCAATTTTAAATAATTTAATTCTAACGAAATAATTTAAATTTTAATTTAAAAAAATGTTAATTACATTTCCGTAATGATTCCAATATCTTCACAATTAAAATTAATTCAAATATCTCCTCAATTAAATTAAATTTGTTAAATTTCTTTTGCATTAAACAATTTTTAATTGTAATAAATTTAATTGTAATGGAAAAATTTGGATTTTAATTAAACAATACAATAATAAATTCCATTTTTAATGTATTAAAATTTGTAATTGAAAAATTTCAATTCCATTTTTCCTTTCACCTTTGGAATTAAATTACATTTTTTAAATTTCAATTGAAAATCTTAAATTAAAATGTAATTTAATGTAATCGAAAAATTTGAATTTAAAATTTATTAAATTGTTATGGAAGAATTTGTAGACTCGAGTGTGGATTGAATCCACACATACAATTACATGTTATGTTTGCTATTTTAAGTAAATTTTATTATAAAAATAGACTAACAGTACTTCTGATACTTTTTTGATACTTTCCATGTAAGTTTGATTTTCTTTAAAAATAACAAATCAGTTACCAGTCCATCCTATTATGTGCCTGACCTATTATCCGTAAAATATTTATTGACTATTTTACAGCAAATGAACGATATATAAAATAGATCTGCAGAAATTTTTTATATAACATTTGAAAAGAGTTGACTTCTTTTGGCAGCCGATTCAGTTTTTCTGATGAATTTTACATTCCAGATGTTTGAGGTTTAAACCTAAATTTCTTAATTATTAGTTTAAGACAAACTTTATTTCAAATAAAGACCAAATTATACGGATTTAAATTGGCTAAATGATTAAAAAAATTAATTCATAACTGTTAAGGTGATCGTAATTGCTTTAAAAATTAAAAGATCAGTTTAACGGGAAAATGTTCGAAAGTTTAAAGTTTAAACTACGCTTAATAAAAATCGTGAGTGATCTCAATTCCAAAAATTAGATTATTTAAGAGAGTTAAATTTTAACTGAAATCTGATCAATTTTTTTAATTGAAACCCACTTCTGTAAGACGATCATTCAAAATAAATCTTTAAAAAAGAATTACACTTATCTTTAAATCTCAAGTAATATGAATTATCGTCAAAACTCTTTGCGATCTCCCAAACTATTTGATATTTTATTACTAACAAAAAATTTATAAAATGCAAATGTCAGTCTTATTTTTCTTCTTCTTCGTCTTAAAAGATCATTAACACATAAGAAATAAAATAATTATAGAAAAAAAATAATAATAATAAGCTTTAAATAAAGCGTTTTAGAATACATATTAAAAAGAAAATAATAAATCAATAATTATCAAGTAATCGCTCTTACATTGGTCATAACTTTGCGTTCGCGTTTAACACAATTATTGCAAATCTTTTCAACAGGCGGCTTGTGCGCAGCATCACAGTATGTATGATTGATGGGATTGCCCAGTACGGACTCACAATATACGGAACGTTTTTGATATGCTTCTTCAGCGCAATTGGCCGTACATTGAGACCAATTGGTAACGGACCATTTACAACCAACTTTACAAGGTTTATGCATACGTTTCGGTTTGGGTACCTTTAAGTGGCGACAATATGATGGATCGATAAATTCACGACGTTTAGGGGCTCCCTTAATTTCAGGCTTATAGACACGGGCACAATGCATTTCCTTATGACGTGTGCCATTTCCACATTGTACAGAACACTAAGTGGATGATTGGATTGGATTGTATTGATTGTTTGATAGTTGAATACAAATATGAATAGGATTTGGATTTGGTGTTGATAGTAGTAGTTATAATAATAATAGTAGTAGTAGTAGTAGTGGTAGAAGTGGTGTAATAGTAGTAGTAGTAGTAGTAATAGTTTTGGTGGTTATGAAAAAAGTAATGAAATATTTTTTTAGTAAAATGATTAATTTTACAAATTTGTTCATTTTAAATGTATGTACAAAAGTCAATTTCGATACAAACATGGACTAGCATCTCTAGGTAAATTTACTTACGGTTGACCAATTGGATACATATTTAATGGCACAACATTTTCTTCTAGTTATGGGTTTCTTATCTGCGGGGCAGCCTATACCTAAGGGACTGCGACACATAACCGTGCGATTCTTTTCACAATTTTCATCACATTTACCCCAGTCACTGGTCCACCAGTTGTTAACCATTGATCGAGAGGTTTTCTAAATAATGATAATTTAAAACAAATGATTTCTTTTTGCAGGAAATTTATTTCAAAAATCTGACTTACTATCAAGGGATGTTCGGTGGTAGTGGTTGAAGTGTAGGAAGAACAGGGTTCTAGGTTGCATACACGAGTGGTATCCCGATAATTGGCTTTAGTTTTTAAATTACAATATTCATCGGCTACAAATGTATTGTTTAGCTTACAGGCCACACTACGTGTCTGCACACCATAACCACAAGAACGGGAACACTGTAATTTGAATAAAAATTTAGTTATAAAATCTTTTTTACTTGTATCCAAGAAAGTTCAGTTTACCGTCATCCAATCCGTATATTCCCAACAGCCTTCTCTACATTCTTCATGGGTTTTTATTTCGAATTTTGAACTACAATATTTTAAATCCACAATATTGGAACGTTGTATATCGGGGAATGTTTGTATGCAATGATAGGTTTTCTCTCGGGTACCTAACATGCCACAAGTTGCCGAACATTCCGAAATACTAGTGACATTTAAGCTATAAACAAATTTATTTCATCAATTTATGTCTAAACCTCTTAATTAGTTCATTATACACTTACGTTAAATTACAATCGGTATTACAGTCTCTATATTCGGTGGGGGGCTTAGCGTGTATATCACAGAATTGTGGTGCCACTTTAATCGCTTGTGTGGTACTAACACAGGCGGGCATACGATGCATGCTGCCATGACATAAAGCATCACATGTACTCCATTGTTGCATTTCCCAACGATAGATTTCAATTTCCGGTTCCACATAATTTGGTTTATCAATCGTATAGGAATAAGTCATCAATAAAGTGTCATTATCCTTATGGGTACTAGTAATCATGGAAATTATCTGTAATTTACAATGAGATTAATTATATAGGAATCAGCTTTGTATATAGCGATCCGAAAATATGTATACCTCTACTATCATATCACGTTTTAGCTTTCTGGTATAGGTGGTATTCACTCTTTCGACAAAACTCTTCGAACCATTATAGTCATAAGCTACACCAGCATAATAGCTGACATTGGGAAAAGCCGTTATAATATTGGCACCATTGAGTAAAGAATTTCCTTGATCATCTCTCAAAACAATATAGTTTTCGTCATGATAACCGGGCTGTTCGATAACAATATTGGATGCACCTGTTAACAGCAAAATAAAAATATAAATAAATTAAATTTTATTTTTTAATTTTATTTGTTAAATTAATAAACTTATGTTATGCACTGTAATAACATGTAATTATCAGAATATTGATTACAGGCATGATTAAGCACCTTTTAACCTCAAAAAAAACTTGACTAAAAACAGATTTGCCAACTGATAACCAACAACCAAAGTGAGTTCCAAAGTAACATTATGAATAATTAATTATTTAAATAAAATAATAAACAAATAAATAAATAAAGAAAAACTTTTTATAAAGACAACAAAAACATGACTCAGATCCATACTCAGGCGCCAATTATAAAATTTAAATAAATAATAGAACTATAAAAAAGTTCAAGTGTATTGAGTTGTCAAAAAAAAAAAAAAAAAAAACTAAATGTAGCGCCATTAAAACACAACAACAAGAACAACAAAAAAAGGCAACAGTAGTTCAAAAAAAAAACATACTGATAATGACACTAATGATGATGGACATATAAAAACAAATCAAATAATTACAAAAATAAAAAAGTATTTTAAAGGTGGCGCTTTATTTGTGTAGCAAATTTCATGAGATTTGCTGCTACAGATTCAGAGATATTTTTTGATTGGTAAAGAAATATCCGTAACCTAATCCAAAAATTTTATAGCCGTTTTTTCATCATCCATATTATAATTTTCAGTTTTCAACCATTACAAACGTAAGGTGAAAGACAATGATAGTTTACCCTCTATCCTCTGGTGAAAAGTTTAAGTCCTAATATCCGGAATTAGCATTCATTTATTGATAACGGGCTAAAGTTATTAGTATCGGGTTTAATGAAAATGGTGACATATTTATAAGTTTTTCAAGCATAAATCCCAATTTCCTTATAAGGGCACCATAGCGATCAGAATATAACGTGATACATTTCTTATTTCTATTCTTACATCAGAAAAATTATGTTTAAAAATTTTCACTTATTTCGAAATTTTGCATATATTCGTCCAAAACTATTTTCCTGCAAAATCGATTTTGATGATTTTTTGTTCGAGAATGTTTCCAACAAATAGACTGGCTGATATTGCTAAACCTTCTATGATTTGATTTGGTGCAAAACTATATATAAAAAACAAATAAGATTTTTGATAATCTACCAAAAGCGTTCTCGAAATAATGATATTCTGAATTGTTTGACATTAGATTTATCAATCAAGTTTCTAAGCGTTAAAAATGTGACGTTTCTTACAGGTTATTTTCGATAAATTTAAGATATTTGATAACGATTACAAAAATGTATTTAGAATTTAAGATTTTTTATATTCCTTCAACGACATACGCTCTATGAAAAATTCAAGATTCCTATCACTACAAGTGTTGCCAGAACCACTGTGTAATAAATAATCCGATAAGGAAGCTGCCACCCCATTAAACATGTGTTGAACATTAGCAACACATTTATTTTTAATAAATTAAAATTTATTTAATAAAGAAAAAAAACTAAAAGATTTGCAATTAATGATTATATTTCTTTTTCATCGTGTCATCAGAATTTGTAAATATTCAGAAGATAAGATGAGATTCTTATTATTTTTATTGTCTACAAATATTTAATTGTTGTTATTGTTTTATAAATGACAATCACGCATGTTGCGCGAACACACCTTAAAAATGATTTTAAAGTGTTAAATATGAACGGTTCTCGCAAACCGATTGAATGAATAATGACAGCAACGACATCGAAATGGAAAACAGCAACAACAAAATATTGAAATTTATTTTTAAAACTCAGAAAAATATAAATAAAAAAATTATTTTTTAAAATTTATTTTACATTGTTGAAATATTTGTATATATATAAATATTTGTATATATATATATATATATATATATATATATATATATATATATATATATATATATATATATATATATATATATATATATATATATATATATATATATATATATATATATATAATTTATGTTTCTTATGTCTGTTGGAACAAATTTTCAGACTACTCCTTCAAATTTACTGAAATTTTTTGAATTGTTTGCTAATGTGCTAAGCAAATTCTTATTTAAACCAGCAACACGGGTTTCGAAATTTGAACTTTCCAACAAATTTTCATTAAAAATCGGGACCTACACTCATTACTTAAATTAACTCCCATATAAACCAATTTTGGGGAAAAGGGTTATAAATCTTTTAATTTTTGTTAAAATTTGGCACAATAATATTTCTAATTATATTATTTATATTTGAATATTTACATGAATATTGGTTCACATTTTGCTATATTATCTTTATGAGGGCGCATCCCAGAGGGTATAAAACTTATAAAACTTTCAAATATTTCCCATTTAAACAATTAATTTTTGTAAATGCAATTAATTTCAATTTCAAGAATGTCGGTACCCATTTGGTTCCATTTTCCATATTACGTCCCAATTCAGGAATTAAGCATTAATAATTTGAAGTTTAGAATTAAAAATTTCTTTTCGAAAAGGGTAATTCTGAGCTCATAAAAGTCATCAATATTAAAGTATTTAAGGAAATTGGGAACTGAAAATTTTGGAGGACTTTAAAAATTTTTTGACCGTTGTTCACAGTACCTTCCATAGAAATCCATCTCCCGGATTTGGGTTTTAATAAAATATTTTCAATTTGAGTTTTTTGCCTAATGATCGAAAAAAATTAGAACAATTTGTGCGAATTATTCATTATAATACTTTTCGAGATTTTCTATTATTTTTGTAATATTATTCGAATATAACTTCTATTAAAAATCGAATAAAACTGTTTCCCTCAAATTATATAAGATATTTTTAAACATAGCTTTTCCGTTTTTATTAATCGAATAATTATTCGAATTAAAAAAATAATATATATTATTATATAATTGATCTTTTTGTTTTTATATAAATAAATTTGCTATCGAAAACATATTCTAAATAATCACGTTAAATTATTAATTTTTAACAATATAAGCTTTGCTTTAGAAAAAAGAAAACGAAAAATTATTCGAATAAATTAATCGAATAAATTTTAAAAATTTTTGTAAAAGCTAAAAGTGGATTTTTTAATGAGAATGTTTTCAAGTGTTTGCTTTTAATTATGAAATATTTTAATAAGTATTCGAATAAAACGTATTGAATTCTAATAGAATTAATGTTTTAGATTTTATAAAAACGAATAAAATTTTAAAAATTGTCATTAGAAAATAAAAATGTATCTCATAATGAGATTTGTCAAACAAAATATTTAAATAAAATTATTCGATTATAATTATTTTTAGGCAATATTAGATACGTTTCAGAAAAAATATATAGTAATTTGAAAAAAATTAATGAAATAAAGTTTAGAATTGTCAAAAAATATATTTTAAAATAATTATTTGGTATATGCCAAATAAAAGAATCGAATAATTATTCGAAAAATAATCACAATAATCTTATTATAATTTTTAAGGGAAATAATTTTAAGCAATATATGCCAATTTTTAGGAAACAAATCGATTAATTATTCGAATCAATTAATCGAATAAAATTTTGAAACTGTTAAAAAATATGAGAATAATATCGAGAACACATTTGTTTTAAAACTATTTCTTCGCTTAAAAAAAATTAAACAAATATTCGAATAAAAAAGAAAAATAAAATAAATAAAAAAATAAAAAGTTAATATTTTCGATTATAAATGAAACCTTTTTCTCAGTGTATTACATTTGATTTATTTGTGTCTAAATATGTAAATATGTTTAAGCCACTATTAAATCATTTTATTATTTATTATTTAGTGTTTTTTGTTGTTTTTACAAATCAAATTATTGCAAATGATGTAAACTACAAATTTAATATGCGAAAAACGTTTAATTTTTCTTTACACATCGAATGAATATTAAATATAAGAAAAATTCACAAATTGGCGCTTTTTAACATGTCTGTGCCTGTTATTCATATGCAATATTAATATTTTACCATTAATAATAAATAGCAAAAACAACAAGAAAAATAACAAATAATAAAACAATTAAAATGTCTTAAAGTAGAATTTATAAATTGAGCTTAAATAAACGTTGTCTAATTGAAAGAAATTATGTCTTAATATAAAATTGACATTAATTATAACCTAATAACAGAGCGAGAATTTATAAGTGAAAGAGAGAGAAAGAGAGGAGAAAAGAGTAATTTTTAACTTACCTTTTGGTATGGTAGTGACATGATAATAATATGTTTTATATTTGGGCTGGACCTTGTACAAGTCTGATACATAGAAATTACCGGTAAAATCTTCACAAGTATCATTACGTCCCTCACAAATGCCACACTTATCTAAACAAAAGAATATTAGAGAGTTAATAAAATGTTAAATCATATAAATTAATTTAAAACATATTTCTGTTACTGTGTTAGACATAAAACATGTTTGAAAAAATTAAAGTTTTTTCTTCATAAATTGGTGTGTAATTATTTGTATACCACTCACTACCACAAATGGGGAAGAGGGTATGTTAACTTTATCATTTCGAATGTAACGCTAAGTAGGAATCATCTCAGATACCATAATATGTATATATTTTAAGGTAATTAAAAATCTGATTAGATATAGCCAAATTCGTCTGCCTGTATGCCTCTCTGACTGTCTTCCTGTTTGTTGTTGACACACTCAATTCCGTGTTCTGTGATATATTAAATAAAATCTTTCATATATCCTATATGTCTGTGACTGTATGTCTGAGTTGGAAACATAACATATTTACTTCACAAGCAATTGAGGTGGAGGGTATGAAATTTTCAGCACATCCAAATACAGCATTCTTACTCGTTTTAGATTATTTTTGCGGGGAACAGAAATTTTCTAAATTTAAATGGCAAAAAAATTTCTATTTTCTTTCTCATTTAATTGTTTATCATCTTCTTTGATATATTTTGAGTGACATTGACATGTTTGTCATCATGAAATCTGCAACTAAATGTTTAGGAATTTTTTATTATCATCATCATTATCATCGCCATCATGATTATGTTGCTGCTCATCAACATCATCACCAGCATTGTCATAAATCATTTGCCTTAATTTGGCGATGATGATTCATTATGTGTGTGTGTGTTCTTTTTAATTTTTTTAAATATTCCATGTGTCGTTTGTGGTTTCTTTATTTTAAATTTTGCAATTGGACTCTTTTCTCCGTTCACAGTGGCATGGAAAGCTATATTTCAGATTTCAATATGTTAAACGATCAATTTGAACACTTTTCGGGAAATGAAGGGAGAAGAATTGAAACTTTTAGGACCACATAGTAAAGGGTAGTCTAATCATAATTTACGACAGGACATACATATGTTGGGATAAGTTAGCATAGAAAAATCCTTTTACTAAAAAGGATCTCTACATCCAAATTGTTTCATGCATGCCTGAATACGAAACAAGGAGTTAATCTGAGTAACGATGTACCCCTGTTTCTAAATTGATTGTTTAGTAAAGTTTAAACATTAATCAGGAATTTATTTTAAACCAATATGAATGTAATCTTTAAGAATCCAAAGAAACTGTACAGCTGTTGTTCAGCTGCCTACAGAAGATGGATAGTCTAGTCAGAGAAGTGCTTGTTTTTCTTCTCATTTCCAACATATGAGAAGGAAAATGAGAACAGGGATCCAGTAGCACTGTTAATCATTTTTATAATGAGGACACAATTTTTGATTTAACTGAACTTGAACGTTAATCGTTCATATTCATATCAATAAATCTGGCTGCTTTAGTTTCAAACTGAATCAGAAATACAGAAAAATTGTTTTAAAATTGCAGTGAGATAAACAAGTTGTACGGCTGTCTTCAAACCACACCAAAATGGTATATATATGCTTATGATCGTGGAAATTGTAGTAAATGTGAAAACGTCCATTTTATTCTTATTATTAATGATGTCAGCAAAACGAACGCTGAAGAGCCTTCTCCCTGTACTGTTATTAGCGCTTAAAATTTGGATATTTCGCTATGACATTGTTTCTTTTTGGCTCTCAAGAATTGAATATATCACGAAAATCGGTAAAACTAATTTTGAATAAAGATTTAAATTTAAACCATTAAAATGTTCATTTGACGCAAAAGCTTTATCCCATCGATCGCTCTCAGCATCTTCATCTCATATTAACAGGTTGAACTTAGATCCTCTACAATTCTCTTTAATTTTCAAATTTAATCCAACCAGTGTTTAAAATTTTTCACACTTCTTGCCCACTGTGTCACTTTGACGCATACTTACCTAATTTTGCTATAGAATTGAGTTCGTTGTCACAACCAGCCGGCCGGCAAATACCATTGACACATTTGTCAAAACTGTCGAATGAGCATGTGGTACCATCGATGACTTTCTCGGAGAGACGAAAATAGACAGCATTACCTTCAACACGACAATATAAATTGCACTTATCGTGAGATGACACTAAAATGACATAAATGTGTTAAAAAGGAAATTTGTTTTAGTTTTAGATTAACAAAAATTAGTTAAGGTTAATTTAAAATGATCCTGACTAAGGAAGTGACAAAAAACAATTATGACATGAAAATGACAAAAAAATCATGACATGAATTTTTTCTATCCAAAACTTACATCCATATTTTGGTATCCACTTGGTATCTGGTCCAATGCCTTTAATACCAAAATCTCTGCCATTCATTTGATAACATTGTTGTTCTCTAGCATCCATTGAACCGGGTGGACAATTATGGGTATTACAAGAACGATATTTTTTCCTTGCACCCGTACAATATTTACCACCATTCTTTGGCAAGGGATTATTACATTCACGGCGACTTTCTTGTACACCACCACCACACGTTAAACTACACTGACTCCAGGGACTCCAAGGACCCCAACCACCATTAATTGCTTTCCTTACATGTCCTTCACGTGGCAAGCATTCTCCCTTTTGACACCAAAAACGATTGTTATTACAGGGAGTACCATCGGCCCAGGGCAAGTTACTAGATCGGCATGTTGAATCGTGCATTTTACACCATAAACGTTTACAATCGGGATCAATGTGACAATAACGTGATTGATTGCCGTGAATAAGTTTGCATTGATGATCGAGGGAATAAATTTCACCTGGTAAACGGGTGTTATAGTTGCGTATGAATTTGGTGGGTGTGTCCTCGAGGCAAGTGACATCTTCTTTTCTGTATTTTTTTATAAAGAAAATTAAATTATTAAAATAATTCCTTTTAGAAGAGTTCCAGAGAATCTTACTCTAAGAATTCGGAAACGTAGTGACGCGAACAATCTGACCATGACCATGGATGTATATCGTCACCCATTACACTGTTCATGATATGAAGTTTTCTTTTTACACCAGGTTTGTTGTAGGCCTTACAACGATCGTCGTCATCATGGGGCATGTTTAAGCTGGGGAGGCAAACATTTATTATATTAGCCGATTTTTGTTCGATTAACTTTAATTTTGACTTACATATGACCTAATTCGTGAGCTATAGTAAATGCTGCTGGTAATCCATTATCTTGTACTATGGAACACGATTTTCTTTTGCACACTGTTCCCAATTCAGCTAAACCTAAAGTGTCACATTTGGTTTCACGTTCTTTGCGACAAATTTGATCTCTGGAAGTTAAAAAAATAATTATTATAGAACTTTCCAAAGTTAATTTTTTCTTCGAAATATTGAGGGTCTTATATAGAAGTTTTAGTCAAATATGAATCGATATTCATAAAATTTGTTTAATTTTTAAATGAAAATTTTGGCGAATCTTATTGCAATAGATACATTAAAAAATTGTATATGCTTAAGACCAGATTCTCGGAAAGGAGATATGTTACAGAGTTTGATTTCGGGCAAGGCGAAATGATTACATTCTGAGAAATAGCTTTGTATTCTTTTATATATTGGGAAAAAGTTTTAAAAACTTTAATTTTAAAAGAACCGGTAACTCCATCGAATACTGGATTTCGAATCTGAATATTTGTTATTATTGTCACAAGCTTTATCACATTGTCCAGAACGACATTATTAGCTTGTATACCCAATACTATAGTGTTCAGAAAAATCTAAATTGTTTTAATTCAAACAATAAAATTTTTAATTTATTCCATTAATCATGTGATTAAATTCGATATGAGTTTAATTGTAATAATTAATTTATTATTCTAATCAATTCAATTAAACTGTCATCAAAATGTACTTATTTAATTACAAATTGTTTTTTTAGACCACAATTTTTGGTTCTAGTACTTGTTGTTATGGTTTTCAACATTTATCTCAATTAATAATTCATAAATACATTTTGGTCTGAAGGTAAATCATGTCAAGATTTAATGTACACTAACACAAATACATTCCTACAAGCATACATGGGTATGTAGAGTCAATATTCCCTCCCAATATCAAGATTTTCAAAAACTTGTCCTCCATTCCAAAACAAAAATCTTGCAATTGTCACTTATCGCACTCATTCACACACACTAACTCACCTTGTTATTAACATTGCCGTATCATAATGATAACCATGTTTCTCCACATGTGAGCAAAATTCTTTAAGTGTTTGTGATGCGGTCGCTTGACCACCTCTTCTACGTGGACGTTTAAATTCATTCAATACCAAAATATTTGCAACCGATATATAAATGGAATTACCAATACTAGCATCAGCGAATATATTCGATACAATCGATATTAATGTCAAGATGTACGAAGTCAAATCGTCTTTATGAAATTCTTTCATTGTACGATCAACCGCAACTAAAAGTTCTATGGTAAATAAATTATGATCATAATCACGTTTCCTACGATGTAATTTTGGCAAGAGACTTTGTTCGATTTCCTCCAAATCGAGTTCAAGAGCGGAGACAGCATGTCTGGCATTACGTCTTGAGTGTCGCCATACTTTATGTAAAATTTCAGATGTTGAAGTAGAGGTATTATTAGATGAATCGTTGGTTTGATTATTGACCGGTTGTATGAGTAGAGAACCAAAACTTGTTTTAATGTAACCAGTCTGGAAATAAAAAGAAGAATAGAAGAGTAAGAAAAGAAAAACAAGAGAGAAAAATATGTGAGAAATTGAAATAAAGTTATTTATAGAATTATAGTTTAATTAATTATGGTGATTGTAGTTGTTTTTGAGATTTATTTAATATAACTTACCATGCCGTGACATAATGAAACCGCCACTGCAGATTGGTCATCATTTTTTACAAAACCTTTATAGTAACAACCCAAATAATGTCCTCCAACCGGTTCCTCTTCTTCGGTATGATTATTTAAAATGTTAATGACCTTTTTGATAGATAAATAAGGAAAATAATATAGAATTGTACTTTTTAACAAAAATGATATTTAACCTAATAATAATCGATTTTTCCATCGATTATTTTAATCGATTAATTATTTATATATGAATTCTATAACAATATTTGAAATAAATATTCGCTTTTGTTATAAAAAAAATTAATGAATTTTTTTAATCTGATCGAGGTGAATTTAATTTATTAATTAAATATACATTCGATTATTTATTCGAATAATAAGCATTTTTGTTCGATTGACATTTACATTAAGATAGAAGAATACATTTTTTATTATTATTAAAATCAGTTAGAAATTAAAATCGTTTTTGTTAACTTAAATTAAATTTTTTAAAATTAGCTATTTTATTCGTCTTTTATACTCCTCAAAATATTCGAATAAATGTTTTACTCATTTTCAAATAAACAAATTGTTTAATATTTTTATACAATATATTTTTTTTAATTTTTATAAAAAAAATATTTGGTTTTTTAAGAATAATTAGTTTTGTATTCGTTCGAGCAGTATACCCCAAAATATTCGAATAATTTTTTTATATATTTTAATTAAACCAAATTTTTAACTTTCTTTCGTACTATAAATATAAATTTTACTATAAATTTTAATTGCTAATATTTCTTAAGTTAATTATTTAAAATTCAACTATTAATTATTGATATATTCAATATTTTATTCGATTAAATTATATTTTTATATGAATGACAGTTATTCTTAAATATGATAATAAATTATTTGATTATTTATTTCAATTCAATTTTATAAAATTACAATTTCTTTCAAATTACTATTCATATGATTTGCTACGTTAATCGATCGTTATACACTTTAAAATATTCGAATAAATTTATCATTTATTTTTAATAGTTAAACAATTAGTTTATTTGATTACAAATTGAATTTTAATTTAAAATTGAAATTTAATTTAAAATTCATTATTCGTATGACTTGCATTATTCTTCACTTTAAAATATTCGAATAAATTTTTATTTAATACCGATAATTATACCAATTATCTGTGAATTGCAAAACGTTTCTAAAAAGTGTAAAAATTAAATTCTCAATTATTTTTATATTTAATAATTTTTTTAATTGATTAATAGGTTTTACTAAATTATTCGATTAAAATCAATCAATCTTGCAAGAAAATTTTTATTAACAATAAATATTAATTTTTGTTATTAATCGTTTTTTATATTTTTTAGTAAATTTATCGTTTATTAAACTTATGCATTTGTTTCAATATGAATGACTTTTATTTTAAATGTTAGCGTTACTATCTTTTTATTTAATAAACCGAATTATTAATAGATTTTTTTTTACTCGAATAGAATTTTGATTCGAATATAGTAAGATTGTTATTAAATCAGTTTCTGGTTTCAATGAATTTTTTTAATTATTGTTTGAGTCGAATAAAATTTTGATTCGATTAATTTTATAAACTATTAATATCGAGCAAAAAATATTATTCTAGTTATAGTAATTGATATAAAATTAATCGTTTAATTTTTGTTTTATTAATTTCATATATTATTTTATTCGAATAAAATCTTTATTTGAATAATATTGTCCACATTTTTACAAATTTATTGTATTTTTTTAATATTTTAGGTTTATTCTTTAATTTAACACCTTTATTTAACGGATTTTTATGTACAATTTATTATTCGAATAAAAATATTTTACGTGAAAAATAATGCGGACAATTGAAGATTTTTAGAAACGTAGATTTATTATTCGAATATTTACATTTATGAGATTTTTTTCTATTATTAGCATGAAATGGGAATAATTTTATTACTTTTTTTCGAAACTTACCCTAAATGTTTTTGGTGGTATAAATGAGGTATCTTGATGTAAAACTAAATGCAATTGACGACCAAATGCATTCATTATATATTCAGGATGAGGATCCCAGATTTGACTAGATTTACTACGAAATGTCCCCGTCACACTAAATGCGGAAAAATAATCTAAACGAATAATAAAATAAAACAAAATAAAAATTGCAAAAAAACAAAAAAAGATTTTCTCCAAAATCAAGGGAAATGTTTCGGATTAAAAGTGGCAATTTTGACAAGTTTCAGTCATATTCGTCAATCATATCCACTTACCATTATTGTTATTATTAGGAGTATTTAAATTTCTTTTAGATTCATATAATAAATCATCGGCATTTAAACTAAAATTATGAACTTTAATCGGTGTAACAAAATCACTGGTTAATTCATCTGGTATACTATTATTAATATCGTCAATATCATTTTCAATATCATCTAAAAAAAACGAATTTAAAGAAAATTTATTAAAAATTTAAAATTTGATTCCAAAACTGATCGATCCAATTTCATTATGACTCAATAAAGCAAACTTACCATCTTCTATAATCCAATCATCGTCACCCTCAAATGTATGATTTGTATATGTAGTAATTTCGGTTATATCAAATAAACGATCATCACTATTTTCACCATAATCATGATCGTAATCGTTATTTCTATTAATATTGTTGTTATTGTTACCATTTACTTCTATCGTTGTCGTCGTTGTTGTTGATGTTATCGTTGTCCAATTATTTGAGGGCGATAGATGATGGGATTTGGATATCGTCATTGTTGTCGGCGTTGTGGTTTTTGTCGTCAGTGAATCATTAACGGGCAGACAGAAAAATATAATTAAACCCAAAAATATTAAAATGCAGGTGGTGAGAACTAAAAATGCATTTTGTTTCCAATGCGTCGACATGTTGCTGCATTTATTTTTATAAAACCACCATTCACAAGTTTTCTTCAAAACGAGCTGAAAAAATGGAAAAAAGAAAAACAATTAACATTTTAATTGAATAAATTAACATTTTAATTGAGCTAATTAAATTATTGCAAAATCGACGAAATTATTAATTGAAATAAATTGTTAATAGAATCAAATAAAACATATTTTAATTAATACTTTATTTTATTTGGATTTCCGATTTAATTGATCATGAAATGTTTATAATTTTATTGTATTTTAAAAAATAGTCTTAATTTAAAAATTGATACCGTATTTATACCTTTTTACAGTTTGTTAAAATTATATATTTTCCATTGAACCTTAATATTTGAATATATAAACCAAAATACCAACAACAAGAATTTTATTAACTAATGATTCATTGAAGTGATGCACAAAATTCAATTAAAAGAATTATCAGTTTTTTCGTCATAAAATAATGATTTTTTCCCAGTTATGATAATTTCATAAAATGATACTATTACGTGACAGATTTGAGGCCTACAAATATAAGTTTTATAATCTGTGTTGTCAATTATTTGTTTACTGTAACGTAATTTTTAAAAGAAAGAGTGAAAGTGAACAATTTGTCAATTACAACGTTAACTTTTATCCTTTAAGGATTGTTAAGTCTATTAAAATAGAGCAACAATACCCTACACCATCTTTGGTTGGTTAGGTTATTATGTGTTCAAACTCATAAGAAATTAAGATATGGAAATATTTTAATTAAATTTGAGAAAATGTAATATTGTATTAATCTAAATCTACCTGACAAAATTTGTCTGTCAATGACCCGCTTTCATAATACTCAAAAAAATTTAGTACTGCGATCAGTCCATCGTTTCATATTTTTTAATATGAGAACAAATCATAGAATGAAATTCTACGAAGCAAGGTCCACATTTTTGATATACCTTTATTTTTTATGAAGCTTAAAAATTTCTTACTTAAAGTTTTTACTTAGGAAGTTTTTTAATTTTGCTACATACTGAGCCGATATTGGTGTAATAAAACAAAAAGCTCTGAAGAGAAATAGTATAATAATATAGAATCCATATTTCTATAGAATACAAACAATAGATGAAAGCTAAGAAGGATTTACCTAAGACCCCATATAGTATATATTTTTACATCAGACATCCGTTTGTCTGACTTTTGGAAATACCTAGAATTTGTTGTTGTCCTAAACAGTTTTTCATTAAAACTTGATATATTGTCCCCCCAGCAAAAAAATTTAAGACCAATTTCAGAGACAACCACAAAACTCTGATGACTCTCTGAAACTTTTTGAAAATCTTCAATAAAAAGAATTGGATTTAGACAGAATTTAGCCACAACAAAAAGCTATACGTATTTGCTTGTACAAAAAATTATCAAAATTTTTATAGTCTTCAAAATCAGTGAGTCATATAGGTCACAATTTTAAATATAGTTTTTCTAAAGTTTGTCACAAATATTTATTTTAATTAAAAAAATTGCTGGAATTATTTTCTGACTTAGCTCCCATATAAAGTGCCTTTCCAGAATATGGTTTTTAGCTAATAAAACTCTTTAAAATTTTGGTTCCAGGACGATGCATACTAAAATGTATTGTAGGGTATTAAATAGCCGGGCTTGATCGACTATAAAATTTTTTCTTGTTTTTATATGAAGAATTTTTCAACTCACGCAAGTGTTTGCAGATCGTAAGTTTTGGGTGGGTTTTGGAGGATATTTAAAATTCGGCACATACGAATGTAATATGATTTGATTCTACATTGAATAAAACGCTAAATGGTTAACACTTAAAATATAACAAATCATTCCCTGTATTTGAAAAAAAAAAAAAACTCATTTATTGAAATCATTAATAAATATTCATTACTTCACATTTCAGACAAATTCATCAATTTGTATTTAATTCCCCTTAAGATATTAAAACTAAACGTAATTTCTTGTTTCGAATGAAATAAAAACTAATAATGATTTAATTATTTATTGAGTATTTTTTTAAACATTAAAAATAACATTATTTATATTTTATTTTTAAATTTATGGAAAACCAACTCTAAACTCATTAATCAGTTTTTTTTTCGTAAAAAGTAGCACTCGAATAAAGAAAAAAAAATATTAATGAAATTCTATAAATTCCTAAATGACTTTTATTAAAATTTTTTAATAATTTATTTTTTATTTTCCAATTAGTGACGTATAATTTCTTTTTAAATTTCTTTATTTAAATTTATGATTAATTTTAAAGTCTAAAAATATTTGTTAGATTTTATTTTATTAATTAAAAAGAAAGTATTTTAGAGGTTGAAATCGACTTATTAGAAATTCAATTTTTTTTTTTTTAAATTTTGGACGTAGAATTTATGTGTCATTGTACACGTTTCAGGTTCTTATTATCAATAAATGCATTAAGATTTTCTTAAAAATATAAACATTTTATGGCAAATTTAAATGAATCACACTTTAAAAAAAAATAATTATATTTTTGTTTCAAAATTATTTTTAAACGTGAATATTTGAAATCTTTTGGTTTAAAGATAATCTGAACTTGTGATTAAATTTAATGAGGGTGTATTAAGTTAATTTTGATGATTTTAAAATAAATCATCTTTTTGGAATTAATGAAGTATATAAAATCTTCCAAATCATAATCTGAGCCAATTTAGTTACGTCTTTCAGTCTTTGAAGAATTATTAAGTAGAAAATTTCAGCACTTTTAAATCGATAATTTTGGCAATAGTTTGGAATATAAGGACCACTGTAGATCCCAGATTGTTAGAGCGAAGGTATCTTCGATCCAATAAAAAGTTGTATTATTTTGAAATAGAAATTAAAAATGTATTTTAAAAATAAAAAGTATTTTTAAAAATAATTTTAAAAATTGTTTCTTTGGTTTTTGTAGCTGAAATTAAGATGCTTAAACTTAAATAAATACTACTTTAATTATATCCCTACAAAAGTTTGCTATATATTTAAAAAACTGTAACGATTTAAGCCCTTCATAAGGACAGTGTGACATAGTTCCTGAAAAAAAGGAAAATTTTTAAAATAAATATTCCACGAATTGGAATTTCGAATAAAAGAATGGGAAATCAGTTAAATGTCTTGTATTAAGGACAATTTTCTTCATATTGTGCAAAAAAAGTTTTATTAGTAAAATCAAATATAAACAAAATGTTCACAAATTATGTAAAATATTATTATTTTTTGAAGGAAAAACCTTTCCACTGACGCCCATACTTGTATAAATACTAAATAAATAAAATATAACTGAAACTTAGGTGCCTGGATGTCTGGCAATAAATTCTTTTTGGGTTTTTAAGAGATTTTTTATTAAAGCATTAAAATTGATTCCAGCTTTTGCTTACATGTTTTCCGAAATTATCTCAATCCATATAGAACATGTGGATTAACCTTTGACCTAAGTACATCTGGGTTTAATTTAATGTATTATTATTCCTTTGGAAATCAATAAAGATATATAAGGCTAAGAAAATTATATTTATGAGGTTATTAACTTTACCACTCTTTTTGTAAAAAAAATGGAAAACACCTCGTTAAAATATTCCATAGTTCAAAAGTTACTGAATTATTTCTAAAAATAGCATTTTGAGACCACTGTTTAATGGATCAAAAGTTTGAGAATTATACCAAAAAATAATACCTGATGGTCTATACTCCTCCATATCATATCGAAAACTCCTCAGCTATAATCAATTAAAATTTTATTTAGATATTTGTGACGGATCTTAGGAAATATAATTATTTTCAAAAATTGTTTTTTTAATTAATGTGTGCCCAACTGAGATGCGTATCCGAGATGACCAACTTTGGAATTAGTATTCTTACAACAAGGTGCGTTGTATTCCAAAACAGCTCAGTTGTAATCATCTAAAACTAAATTAAGATACCGCTTATGAATCGAAAGATACAGAATTATTCAAAAAATTTAAACATTTTGTTTTTAAGTTAATTTAAGTGATTTCAGACATTTTGCCATAAAACTCTAAAGATCATTCATACAAGGACTTTATTATTTCTGATAATAAAATCATAATTCCATTAATCATTATTATATTAATTCACCTTTTGTTTTACATTTTATTTCACAAAATTAAAAAAATCTTAAAACTTAAGATTTTTTATTTGTTTTTTTATTGTTAAATAATTATTTCCTAAACAGATTTTAATCGTTTTTTGTTTATATGTAAATATAGGCCCTACACGTGGTCTTAACTAATTAACATCAAAATAACAAAAAACAACAACAAAAGAAAATAAAATTAACAACAACAAAAGAAAATTTGCTCATATTTAGCGGTTAATTACAATTGATGCTAAAATTAATGCGTTTAAAAATTATTTTAAACAATTTTATTTTGTTTTGCTTTAGTTTTTTATGTATATGTATGTGCGTGTATGTGCGTGTGTATTTTTTGTTGTTGTCCATTATTTAAGTAAATAAACAATTACATTTACATACATACAAAAATTAAAAAAAAAAAAACGAGTAAGAATGTTATAGTCGGTCAAGCCCAACAATCTAAAACCCTACAACACATTATTGGTTAAATGGTAGTGAATTTTTGATCTAATACTTAACTATGCAGTACATAACTGCGACATTAACATTTATGTGAAATTTATGCGTCTTAAAATGAATTTCTTTGGGGGGTTATGTGGGAACTACAAGAAATTTTGCACCGACACATAATTTTGCACAATTATTATTACAACATGTGAAATTTATGCCTTCAGAGTGATATTTGGAAGAGACTTATAGGGTACCTACGAAAAGCATGGTACCTATGGCATATCGTTTTAGAATATCATACGACTTGTTTCTGTCAAATTTTGTTAAAATCGTTTTGTATTTAAAATTGCTTTATATATAGCATTTGTATGGGAGGTACTTGATATATTGGACCGAACAAGGCGAACTTAAAAAGGCTTCGTCCTTGAGCCAAAATAATTTTCAACATGATTCTCAAAAATTGAGACCTGTAGATTGTTCACAACGTTTACATGTAAAGCCAGTCGAACGAACATCGTTAAATTTACTCAGAAAGTGATTGGGAGTCGAAGGAAATACTAAGAAGTGGATATAATACCATTTTCCCCGTATGTTACAAACATCAGCACAAACGCATAATACCCCAACCATCTATGGTGTTGTAGGGTGCAAAAAAATATAAACAAACGAAATGTATAATGTTTAAATCGTTGGTGGTCTAATTTTATATTTTTATTCTCTTCTTCTTCTTCATACTCGTATATTTTTTACGAGTGTCGGTTTATTACATACAATTGTTGTATCGTTATTACTCTTTCACTGCTCATTAACATTTTTGCTTCTTGCTCTCTTACTAATAGGCAGTTCACAATCACACCTTCATTTATGTCTGTATTTCAATGAGTGTAAAGTAATTAAGTATTTCTATGTCAAATTACAATTAATTTAATTTTGCGTATTTAACTCATGTGTGTGTGTGTAAAAGGTGTTTTGTATATTTTTTTATGAATTGTTTTGATTTTGTTGAGTGACATTGTTGTTTTACAAGATAATAAAAAATAAGAGCAGCAATTGTTTTTTTTTCAATTTTAGGTAAAAAATTTGTTTTGGTGGGAATTTATTTCTTAACATCAAAGGCAGAGTATTTATACCCTACACCACCGTAGTTGATTGGGGTATTATGTGTTTGTGCTGATGTTTGTAACATACGGAAAAAAGTATACCGTATTAAGTATACAGTATCACTTTCTGGGTCGATTTAACGATGTCAGCAAGTCCGTCTGCCGGTCCGGCTAACTGTCCATGTTAACGTTGTGAACAATCTACAGTTCGCAATTTTTTAAATATCTTGATCGAATTTCTAAATCGATGTGTTAAATTATGCAATGTTCGAGCCATTATTTCTCAAAGGTTTCAAATAACATTTTGAAGGGAATAAATTTCAAATATACGTTAATATTTTTATAACATTTGGTCACATGAACATAAATACGATCTAATAATGGCGTTCATAATTATACTGGGGTCATTACAGGTACTTCACACTATCATTTAGATCCAACAATGTGGTATAGGGTATTACATAATCGGGCTTGACTATAACCTTTTAGTTTACAATAGGTGAATATAATTTCTAAGCCCTGTGGGGTGTTTAGGAATTTAAAACGGAAAAACTATTGATAATTAGTTTTTAATTACAGTGTGATATTTAGTTATACAAATATAATTTTTTATTTATTTTTTCACCGTTTTTAAGGAATGAGATCGAAAAATGCTTAATACACGCTAACCTTTAAAACTATTAACCCAAGTATTATTTGATTATTTTTTTATCAAGTTATCTTTGTAATACTGTTTATCTGATTGAAATGAGTGATTTGGAAAAAGTGTTTAGTAAAATTATCAAATATTTCAGCAAAACCCAACTTGGTCCTACGAAAAGTCGGCTAAGTATTCAAAGATCTGCCTTCTCAATGTATGTAATGTTATTTGATCTACATAAAAGAAATCCCAACAAATCCGATAGGAAATAAGCCCGGTCAGCTCAGTGGTCGAACTATTTAATACGAAAAGTTAAATCTAATGCAGTTATTTTTTCTCAAAATTTAAAGACCAAAATCAGGTCACCGAAATTGAAGTCAAATTTATTTAAAAAAATATTTTTGCTTCATACTGAATGACGAAACGTATGTTCTGGTAAATCTTCTGCAACTTCCTGGTCAAAAATTTTATGTTGGTAAAGTTCAAGTGTACGTTGAAATATCAGTTAAAATTTCTCAAAAAGTTCCTGGTGTGGCAACCCGTATGCAGTTAAAAATCATATGTTACAACAGGCTGTTTACAAAAAGGATTTCTTCCATTCAGAAGATTTCATAGTGCATCCACTTATTTTTGACTTGGCTTGACATCCTGTCGATTTGGTAAACAAGTGATACAAAATCAATAATGTGGCATTTGTATCAAGAACGCCAAATCCTTCAAACTGCTCGGAGCTAAGGTCAGTGGAGAGATATTGGGCTCTTGTTAAAACAGAATTGAAGAGTACAAAAAAAGTTGTCGGATAATGTGGTAAATTTTAAACAAAGTTGTTTGAGCAAAGTAACAAAAAACACCATAAAAGTGTTAATGGAAGGGTTTGGGTAAAATTTAATTACTAGTGATTAAAACTATAAAAATATTATTAATATTTTTTGTAAATTGTATTAATAATTTCAATCAAATAAATAAAACTGTTAATTTAGTATTTTTCTTTTATGGTCATATATGTATGTTAGGAATTTTTAGATCTCACTCCTTAGTTTCTGATTTTATTCTATCGTTAGTTGTTGTTTGCATGTCATTGATTATGTTTAATAAAACCAATTAAATTGTAATTGAAATGTTAGAAATAATTTTAATTTTTCCATCACTTAATTATTTTAATAATTTTAAATAATTTATAAAGTTAATTAGTTTTCGGAAAATATTGTTTAGATAGTTATTTAAAAATTTTGTTTTAATCAATTAAAATATTTCTAAGAAATAAAATTTTAGAAAAGTGTGAAAAGTTGTTTATTCTCACTCCCATTTTCTGTGACTGTTTGGCAACTCTATGCAGACTGCTTAAAAAAGTCTACAACTTTCGAACATCTAGCCCGATTTTGAAATAACGGATTTGAAAGTGAAAAATGTTACCACCTTTTTACAATTAATCCCACTTTTATTCACAATTTTAATTTCAAAATAATTTATATCGGATCCACATGAACACATGATACAAAGGTTCCCGACATTATGTTATAATTTTTAGTTCGTCCCAATAGAAGCACACCAATTTCAAGAAAAAGTAAAAAACTTGATTGTGAATCAACATTTTAACATGGTCCAAATTTATGAAAAACTATAATATATATCGCACACATGAGAACACAACGATCATTATATTTAAAGTCCCCAGGGCTCGCTATGAATTTGTGCTCCTTGAAATCAATTGGAAAACACCGTAAGAAATTTCATAAAGAGTATTCATTTGTTTCAAAGTTACAGATTTATTGTAAAATGGGGTTTTGGCTTCACTGTCCAACGGCTCAAAAGTGCAATATGCTGTATATATAAAAATAATTATTTAATAATAATATTTATGATTATTTTTTGTTGAAGTGAACCCCCTTATTATTGAAACGGTAAGTTAGACTTAACTTACTTTACCCTCTCAACATTTGTTAATTATTTAAAACTATAGATTTTTGTTTCTAAATTTATATTTTAAATTATTTAAGTTAATACTAAACTAAGTATAAATTATTAGAGTAAATGAGTGATTTGTATTTACAGTTGTTATTGTTTTTGTCGTCTTAAAACAACAATCGGCTTCTTTTTGCAAAAATTTTATTTACTGTAAACAAATAAAAAATATATATATGTGTGTACATTTGTACACACATGTATATATTATTTTTAATGGGCCATTAGGTGAATTTCTTAGACAAACGTACATTTACACTTCTATCGAAAACAAATGCGGGTTTTTCAATAGTAACAGAAAGAGCTATAGTAATACCCTACACCACACTGTGGATTATTAATGTCAAAAATATATTTATTAGATTCACCCTCGTATAAATATATTTTCCAATTTGCACTTAAGAGTGCAGTTTATTATGGTACTAATATATATGTGGGATTTGTGCATTTTAAAATGATTTTTCCATTGGGAAAGCACGGGAGCAAGAGAAAATTACGTACAGACCCTCGTAAAATTTCATACATCGATTTTTGCTTATTACATCCTCCACCTCCACAAATGGTGATGAGGGTATATTAATTTTGTCATTCCGTGTGCAACGCTAAAAAGGAGTTATCTCAGTCCCCATAATGTATATTATTCTTGCATTAAATCAAAATCTGAGTCGACTTGATCTGAGTCTGTTTGTCTCACTGTTGTTGTTGGAACGTTCACATCCACAAAAATAGACTGAGCTCAATGAAATTGGGACAGAATATTTGTTATAACCCTGAAAAGTTTCCCATGTAAAATATTTTGTATAGTCCTGAGAAGTTTCCTTTTGAAAATCAGCAAGATCAGTATATTAGAAGATATAGACCAATATCTGGTAACCTCTAAATTCAAGGGAAGAACTTTTGTAAAATTATCAATTATAAATCAACAAATTAGAAAGAAATTTTGCCATTATATAAGATTATATATACTTCATTATTATTATAATAAAAATTATCAAAATCGGTTCAGTAGAATTACAAATTTTTTGCTTAATTTTATGACTCATTAAGTGTTCTGTGTTTCAAGTTTATATAATGTATATTTTTGTGAGTGTATGTGTAAGTATGTATGTACAAAATAAACTTATTTCACATGAATTTATGGTGGAGGGTATTGAAGATATTATATAGATTGGAATATCATAGAACTTAGTTGTGCCAAATTTAAGATTTTTATGACCTTAAAACTCCATTCCGGGAGAAACATTTCTATGGGAGGTACCTGAAATATGGCCAATTTTAATAGGAATCGTCCTTAACCAAAAGTAATAAAATGTACCAAATTTCATTGAGATATCTCAAAAATTGCGCCCTGTAGACTGTTCACAAAGTTTACAAGGACAGCCAACCGGAAACTGATTCTGAGTCAAACGATATACTAAAAGTTGGCGGAAACACATTTTTTCTACATATTACTAACATCAGCACAAACACATAATATCACAACCATCTACGATGGTGTAGGGTATACAAATTTACCATAAAAAATAAAGACAACTGGACAAAATTAAATGGCAGACATTTAGGCCGACTGTATTCAATGTTATGAATAAAAGTTTATAATAAAAATTTTTAAACATTTTCACACGTTTAATTTAAGTTTTTTTCTGCTGCATAAAAAATTGCTACGTTTTAAACATTTTGTATTTGCAAAATGAATAAAATATTTAAACAGTTGTATAAATTTCAATTTAATTAATTAACTGTTTTTCTTCTTCTTCTTTTTTATTTTTGGTTATTTGCTGTAAAGTGACACAGTAGTAGACTTAAGGAGAGACAGTAAGACGGACAGACTTTAATTTAAGTAGTTTAACGAACTTTTTAACATCAACAATTTTATTTAATTTAAATTAAATAAAATGCACAGTGGGTCTTATATCAGGAACGTTCATATCGAAACCGATTGCCTGTGTTTAGTGAAATTTTAGTAAATTGTTTGTTGTTATCTTAAGAAGTTTTCTATTTAAAATCAGTAAAATCGATTAATTATATAAAAAGTAATAGACCAACATTGGAAACTGGATTCAAATCAAAAATTGAGTTAATGTAGCAATGTCCGTATGTTTATCTGGCACTCACATATCGAAACTGATTTTTCGTGCTCGTTGAAACTTTTCACAAATGTTTGAAGCTATTCTGGGAAGTTCTCAATTTAAAATCTTTAATAGCTAAAGAGTTATGTGCGATATTTGAAATTGGAGTCAAATTCAAATCAGAGTCTAATAAATTTTGGAAAATCGATTTAGTGAATAAAGACTTATGGGCCGATATCTAAAACTGACATCAATTTAAAATCTAAGTTTATTTAGCAATTTATATTTATCCGCCATTTTAATATTCAAACCATTTGTCCAACCTAAATTATTTGTTGTTGTCCTAAAGAGTTTTCTATTTAAAAGGAAGGAAAGGAAAATCAATTCAGTAGGAAACGAATTATAGACATTTTTCTGAAACTGAAATAATCTTACATTTAGCTATGTGTGGCTGTTTATTTGTCTGTCCGAACTTAATAAAAATGAAATAAATTATTGTATGTTATTTTGATAAGTTTCATACTAAGAAAAAATCGAGATATTGTACTTTAAACCGATATCTGAAACTTGCACAAAATCAAAATTAGAGTTTGTCTGCCTGATATTCCCATATCCAAACTAAATATTCGAGCTCATTAAAATTATTCCAAGTAGATTCTTGTTGTGCCTTGTGCTTTCCGTTTCCTTATTCATAGTTTCAGGTTAAGCAATGAGCTAAAAACTTAATTCGGATCAATAATAACAAAATTAACAAAGAAAATTATGGCAAATTTTAGTGATTATCGGATTCCTCCACAAACTTTAAAAAGCCCCTAGAGGAGATTGAAGAATTTATTAGAATCTCCTCTAAAGTTTTATATTACCAAACTAATTGTTCAGTTTGTTCGCTCCCCATAACCCACTGTGCCACATTCTTTTGCAAAAATAATAATAAATTTCAACTTGTATCTAAGTAGTTGAAATTTATTTGATTTTTATTACTTTTTGGGATGTGTTTTTTTTCTTAAATTTAATTATTTTTCATATTTTTGTTGTTGTTTAGAATTTTGTTCTCGCTTTAATATTTAACATTTTTTCATTTTGAAATTTTTTATTGTTAATAGATTTATTAACTAAATGACCCCACTTAAAGTAAACAAAGTTGTTTAATAATTTTATTTAATTTTAAAAATAAATTCTAAATCTTCTCACCTGTCGTGAGTTAAATAGTGGTTTAATAAATAAAACCCACACCTTTTTAATTAACATTAACATTAACATTTAAAAATATATATTATTAATGAAATTATTATAAAAAATAAATAGTTTAACATAATTTTAAAAATTTATTAAAAATCAATTAATTTATTTATTTAAAACAAAAATAATGGGAAAATTATGAATCCTTTCGTTCACAAAATGATAACACTTGTTATCAGATATTGAAATTCTATATAGAAAGGACAGACATCGTTAATTCAATTTAAGAAGCAATTATTGACAGTTTGATTCGATCGGTATCCCAAAAAGTTATTATCTCTTTTTCTGTTCTAGGACATTGCCCAAAATTTAGACTCTAAAATTTTAGGGAAATAATTCTGAAAATTTTGAGCTACTGATTATTTCTTAATGAAATTTCACTAAAAAGTTTTTGAAGTGCTTCTCAGTTGATTTGGTAAAGCATAAAATCTTTGTTGATATTTTATATTAAAAAATGCCAAAATTTAATTTATGATTTTAATGAAGCAGAAAACATCTCAGACCATATAATGTATTTATATATTCATGCATCAAATAAAAATCTGACTAGATTTAGCTATGCTTGTCTTTCCGTCTGCCTTACTGTTTATTGTTGGCACGCTCAAATCCACAACAATTGATAGAGCTCAATGAACTGAGTATTTGAAATAATTCTCATTTTTTTTTTTTGAAACCAGTAACATTGGTTCAATATATTAAAAGATATAGACCGATATCTGAATCAACCTCTGAGTTCAAGTGAAAAACTTTCGTAATATTGTCCATTATAAATCGACAAATTAAAATGAAATTTTGCGCTATTATTAAGTTATTTGTATTTCATTCCCATTGCAAAAATTATCAAAATCGGTTCAGTGACGCAAAAAATATAACTAATTTTTTGTCTCTTAAAGTGTTTCTGTGTTACATTTAAGAAAAATATTTATTATTTATATACTTTTGAGAGTGTATGAGTGAGTGTTTATATACAAAACGTATTAACCTGGAAGGCACAATATAGATATTGTGGGGATACATGACCCGTAAATATATACCCAAGAGGCAACTTTAATGATTTTAATAAAGCTTCAATTAAAAATAAAGAAATTGCTTTCGATCTTAGTTGAATCAATGTCAGACAATATTTTTTAAGAAAATCCCCAACAAAAGATTCCCCACCCCTTCTTAATAATGATATAGGGACTGATAAACTTGAGTGCGTTTATAGGAAAATGACTTTTTAAAATGGCACATAAGCTTAAAGTTAAAAAAAAATAAAAAAATTAAAAACAAATGAAGTTTTCAGTTGAAAACATTTTAAATAAAGTCTTAATTGATTCAAGAAAAATATTATTTGTACACGAAATATTTTTTTGTTTATAAATTTTACCAGTCGAAATTATTGCATTAAAAAGTTGAATTGATCATTTACATTAGCAAAAACAAGAATAAAAATGAAAGCTATTTAAGTACAGCTGCCATTCATTTCTAAAGAATTATTAGGAAATAAGAAAAAATCACAACTTTTAAAAATTATAAATAAATTTTATGAATTTATTTTATATTTCACATGATTTTGTATAAATTTAGTTATTAATGACAAAAGTATTTTTAAACCATCAAATTAAGGGGACTTTTTCCTCCGAAACATTTTTCCTGTCACCACAAATTTTGTGTGAAAAAAAGCAGTTTCCAAGTAAATTTCAGGTGAAATAAAAATTTTATTTTTAAAAATTCTGCTCATAACTTGTTTAACAGGAAATTAAGAGTCTTTTTAGTTTTTTTCAAAACTTGTCATAAATTTTTTATATATAAAAATATGTATAGTTTTTTCATGTCTTTGGTAATATGGGCGTTTCATACTTTATTTGTCATAATGACACATTTAAATATCATTTAAAATTCGATTAAAAACTTTATTCGCATAAATTATTTAAAAGACATATTTGAATTCTGTTAATTATTTATCTCTCATAATCTTTTAATTTTTTTTAGGCATAAAAATTAAATCAACAAAATCTCTGGCCAACGCATCTGTTTAAAGGTTAATAATTTTTTTCACAAAAAAAAAAACATCTAACAGATTTCCGCATTTGAAATTTCCTTAAATAAAAAAAGTTATATTACTTTTTAATATTATTTTTTTGATGTTTTTGGTACAAAAATAATAATAAAAAATTATGCATAAAACTGTGGGCTCAAAATGTCAAAAACAACAATAACAACAACATCGAAATTAAAACAATGCAAAAAGTTTATGAATGAGTTTATAATGAGTGTTTTTTGATGCCCTTTTTCGTTTTTTTATTTCACCAAAAAAACTCATAAAATTTTATTTAGTTTATTATTTTATTTTTTCTAGTCTTTTTTTATAATTTTGTATTTTAATGATGGTATTAACAATTTGTTTGTGATTTAATTAAAATAATGTTTATATTAAATTTAAATGTTTTAAATAAAAATAATAAAATTTAAAAGCAGATTTAGTTTTATTTTAAAGAATATAAAACGAATTAAGGATGCTCTACACATTCATAAAATTAGCCTTGAATTATGCTATATTTTTCATAGAGAAAATAATAAGCAGAGGAAATCTAGATATGAAATTTAAGTCTAGTTTTATATTAGATTACATGATAATGTATATATATTGGATTATAGTTACTCTATATTTGAATAAAAATAAAGTAAAAAAGCCTTAAAGTATGCTGCACCTTTTTATAGAGAAAATAGTAAGTGCAGTGGGAATAGGGAAAGAAAAATTTAGTTTATAGGTGATATTTAATGCATATAATTTAACGTTTTTGAAAGAAATTTACTTTGCTGAATCTAGAAACATCATATAATCATTAGTGTAAAACAATTTGTCTCCTTATAATCCTTATAATACCTTTTTATATATACTTTGTAAAACATAAATTGTTTGTTAAATAATACAAATCGAACTAAAAATATTTTATGTTTGAATAATAAAATTAAATAACAAAACATAAAAGAATGCTATATTCGACTATGTGAAATCTTTAACACCCTACACCACAAATGTCTGTGAATAAAATAAATTATGTTTCGTACGTACACATTGTACGTACATACACACTTATATCTACACTAACAAAAGTATGCATTATATAAAAGTTTTACTTAAATATAACACAAGAACACTTAATGAGTCATTAAGTTTTGGCTCTAACTTTTTTTCTACTGAACCGACTTCGATAATTGTAGTGAAGTACATATAAAAAAGTTCTTCCCTTGAACTATTAATATCCAAGACTAGTTTTACTTGTAAGAAAACTTCTCTCGACTGTGATGCTCACATTCACAATAATTGATCTCTCACAATTATTGTGAGTGTGAGCGTGCCAACAGCAGACAGATGGTAGATTTGATTTGATGCAAGAATATACATTATGTGGTTTGAGATGATTCCTTATTAGAGTTACACACAGGATGACAAAGTTATTATACCACTTATTGTGGTGGAGGATTTAATAAGAAAAAAGGATTTTTTTTTTTTTGGGTTTAAATATTTGAGTGATGAGTTCTGCCTTTTAATAATTATTTTTAATTGTTATTAAAACTTCTGTCAAATGTTAAACGTTTACAATTTTTTATAATTATTTAAAGATAAAAATGTTAAGGATTTGACACATGAATTGCAGGTTTGTTTACCAGATATTGCATATATATATTTTTAAGGAACCGTTTGCTTCACCAACTTCGTATTTGATTTAAATAATTTTCACATTATTACATATTTGTTTTTTAAGTTTCACTTCCATTTAGAAAAAAAATCTGATCTGATATCAAAAAAAAAAAAAAAAAAAAAAACATATTTGAAATTAATGAAGTTTCTAGTTTTGCGAGTATAACTCTTAATCCATGCACTCTAAACATTGCGAGTTTCTGATGGGAATAGTGCTCAGAATGGGTTAAAAAAAGGAATAAATTTGAAAAAATGTTTATTTCTAATTTGTTTTATATTTCAGATTAATGTTTTTTTAATATTTTTTCTATACTCATTCTTGATTCTTAAAATTTCCTCGAAATCAAAATTTTATCTCGTTTCTAAATTAGGGTATTTTTTATTACACCTCCAAATCGTAAAATTCTTTCTAAGTTTCCAATATTTATTTAAATAATTTATTTAATGTCTTTTGGAAACTCTAATAAAAAAATTCTAAACTTAATATTAAAACAATAAAAATCAAACAAAAATTTTTAAAACAGCAAACAAAAATTTAAATAAAATGATAAAAATAAAAAATAGTTAATAAAAATGCAAAAAATATATAAATATTAAAATTTAACATTTAGAATACACGTTTTTGGCTGCTAAAATATAGACAGACAAACAGACAGAATATAAAAGTATGGGCAAAATAGAAGATGAACGGAATTAAGAGAGAAAATATACTTTAACTTTTTCGTCTCAAATACATTTGTCCTTCCGCCCATCCGTTTGAAATTTAACTTATTCATTCAAATCTTTTAGAATTTTTTATTAAATAAGATTCCATTATAAGATTCCATTATAACCTCCACTGCTACAAAAATCTAAAAATTTATTTCTTTGAGAGGTTAAAAATGTCCGTCCTTCCGTCTGCCAAATGTAGCTGATGAAATTGAATTATTGTCCATTGAGTAGTGGATAGAAAATATATATAATAAAAATTAGAGTCAATAACGGATTTTCTATTTTATTTCCCACAGTTCCAACAACAAAGAAATTTTAGTTTTTTAAGTTCAAAATGTCCATCCATCCGTCTGTCAGTTTATTTGTTATTGCAATTTTTTTACAAATATTGTGGCTGATAAAATTGAATTCGGAAACGATGTGTGTCCGAATTGATAAATATATTTAATCAAACTTAGGAGCGGTAATTGCATTCCTTTTATAAGATGGAAATAAGACACCACTTGAATTAATAAGATTTTGAAAAGTTATGCAATAATGTCTTTCCATCCGTCCAGCATGCTATTTGTTCATATAAATCTACATATAATAGATTACAATTTTCAAAATTTATTTAATTTAAGGGAGATTTTACTATTTTTAATATAATAAAAAGGCAAAAAAATATTTTTTTCGGATGTTTAAAATGTCTGTCCTTCCGTCTGGCAGCTTACATTTTCATACAAACATTATAACAGTTGTAATTAAATGCAGAATCACTTTGAGGCGGATTGAAATTCTTTAAAATAAAATTATTGATAATTGATGTCTTCCTATTTCATAACCAGAATGAGATACCATTTTAGCCTTACAGATGACAAAAAGTGTTATAAGAATGTCTGTTATTCCGTCCAGCATGTCATTAGTTTATATAAATCTGGTGTCTTCCTTGCTACAATAAATCTCCTACAATTAAGAATATTTAAATTAAAATAGGAAGGTGATGTGGAGTAAATATAATCCTACTTAAAGTTTCACTGTTCCAAGATCCTAGAAATTTCTTTTTTTTAATGTCAAAACATCTGTCTTTCCGTTTGGCAGTTTGTTTTATCATGTAAATTTTGCCCAAATATTACGTCGGGTGGAATTTATGGAATTAATTGGAAAGTCTAATTAATCAAAATGAGGGACAATTATTGTCATCTTATGTTGCGATGAAAAACGGGTATCATTTAAGCTCTAAAGGTTAAAAAAAGATGATGTTATAATATCTACTCATCCATCCGGAAAGTTAGTTCATCATATAAATATCTAATATTTTTAGACAGGACCTTTATGATCCTATTGTATTAGATATAATTATTGCTATCCGATTTTGGCATGAAAATAAGGTACTATTTGAACACTATATATTTCAAGAAATTATGTAATAATGTATGTCCAACCGTCTGGATGTTATTTGTTCATATATCTTTTCTTGGAAAATTGTGGTTTAAAAATTTTGATATTTTAATTTGATACAAAATAAAATAAATTACTATTTTGTGATTACAAACAGTGCGAATTAAAAGGTTCCGTTTTAATTCTCACTGTAACAATAATTTCAAAATTATATTAAATATCGATTTAGCCGTGTCTGTCCATCCGTCTGGCTAATGTTGTTGTTGTTTTTTTTTAGAAATTTACTAATATGTTATGAAATGTTCCTACATTTTCATCATTTTGTTTACAAATCATCGTATTTATAATTTTCAGAATTTCTATACAATTTGTTTGGCCCATACCTTTTTGAAATTCTTCTTAAAAAGGCTAATTTTGTAAACAAGTTATTGATGATTTTTTAAAAAACTCATCATCAATATAAATTTTATTTAAAATTTTTATGATTAAATATTTATAAAAAAATTTTTGTTGTTATTGTCATTTTTGTTATTGTTTTTGTTTCTATTGAATTTAGTTATTTATTATAATGATTATTAGTGCTATTAATTTGTTTTAATTTATTGAAAATTTTGACATACATGGCCCCTCGCGTTTTTTTTTTGTTTTTGGTTTTCATTTATTAAAATAACAATGAATAATTTAATGTTTTTAATTTTCGTTAAAACGCTTTTTAGAAGCGGTATCTCTATTTTTTGACTTAAAATTAAAGATTGAATTTTAAATAATTTTTTTTTTCGAATTCAACATAAAAATTTTATTTATTTGTGAGTCTAATACGGGTTATTAGTAGGATTTTTATTTTTATTTGTTTTGTTTGATACTTTTTTGCTTAATTTTTATTTTAATCAAAAGTTAAAGTTTAACAAGCGAGATTGTCGTATTCGGCAATGCCGAATCTTCGATACCCTCCACATTAATTCAAATACATTTCGGACATACACACTCACAGATACACACACAGACGTATACAATGTATACAAGTTTTTCATAAATAAAATATGGAACACTTAATGAGTCATAAAATTAGTTATACCTTTGGCTATAATTTTTTTCTATTTAACCGATTTTCATCATTTTTGGAATCGAAATAATGTTCAAATAACTTAATATGATGCGATTTTATTTTGTCGATTTGTTTAACTCTATTTTGTCGATTTATAATTGACAAATTTACAATAGTTATTTGCTTAAACTTTGAGGTTGTCTCAGATATCAGTCTATATCTTTTAAAATACTCAATCGATTTTGATTGTTTTAAACAGCAAACTTCTTAGTACTATAACATATACACAGACTGAATTTTATTGAGCTCTGCCAATTATTGTATCAACAACAGACAGACGGACCGACATAGTTTAATCGACTTAGACATTAATTTGATGCAAGAATATGTATATGAATTTCGGGGTCTGGGATTATTCCTTCATAGCATTACACAAGAAACAGAGAGACATAACTTAATCGGCCCAGATTTTGATTTGATGCAAAAATATGTATAGATTATGAAGTCTAAGATTATTCCATCTTGTCATTACACACGAAATGACAATGTTAATATTACCCCCTTCACCACTTGTGGTGGTGGAGGGTACAAAAAAATATATATTGAAAAAAACCTGTTTATTTATATTTTGAATTTTATCAATTTTATGCTAAAAATGTCAATATTTTATTTATTTCTTGATTTTTATTCTTTTGCTTTATTTTGTCTAAAAAAAATATTAAAACTTTTTTTATTTTGCTCAAATAATTTTGTGGGGGTTTTTTATTGTTCAGTTTTTTCTTTATTGCCGTTATTGTTGTTGTTTTTTCTTATAGTGACTTCGTCGAAAAAAAATTAAATAATTTTTAAATCGAGTCGACAAACTGTCTGTTGTGTTATTTTTTTCTCTGAAATTTTGTTATTAGTTGTTGTTGCTGTTGTTGTTGGTTGAATGGATGAATGGATGCTTGAATGGTTGATTTGCTGGATTTTTTGTCTCTCACTCATGCAGCTGACAACTGACGGTATATTGAGGGAAAAAATAATAATAAAAGCAGCAGCAACAACAACAACAACTATGACAACATAACAATAATAATAAAAATAACAACAAATTTTTATATTAAAAATGTATTTAACATTTTAACACTTTTTTTCGTAAAAATAAACAACAAATAAACCAAAAAGTCTACAAAGTTATTAAATAAATATTAAAAACTGGTTACACCTGGACCTAGGAAAACGGCAAATAGTAAAATATTATAATTAGAAATACCAGAAAAATATTTCCGATCGATAAACAGTTGTTTTATGTAGGTCTGTCATTCCGTCAGGCAAAAAATAAGTCTTATGATTATCTAAAATGATGAGCTAAGTTATGCGAGGGAAGATCCATTGCTTCTCATGGCTTGTAATAATAAATATAAACTAAAACTGGTTTGTGAAATCATACGAGGGTATTTTCATAATTCATATAAGAGATAACCTACAAAACATATTTTTCTTGGGAAATTACAAAGACTGTTTGTATACAAAATTTTTTTTCGTTTCATTCATAAATGAAAAAATCAACATACTCGAGGTATTTAAATTTGGAGGGTCGTCGAATATGCTCCTGACCTGATAAGGGTTATGTACTACACCATAATAGTTTGAAATCACTTCTGATCTAAGCACGTATAAATTTCATTATGTTATCTGCAAAGTTGAATGATTTCAATCACACATTGTGCGACTTAAGTCAGGTCTTAGTGTAATTAGAGTTGAAGGAAAAAATGTAATTTATTTAGTTGTAGTTTATTTCTTCTAATGTTGTTAGATTTTTATCTGCAGCTGTAAATTCTTAATAGTTGTATTTTTTATAAAAAAAAAACAAAAAATATTTTAACTCACACACAAGTTTAACAAAAATTCCATTAGATTTGAGTAAAAAAGTAAATTGAGATTTTTTAACAAGATAATTGTTATTTTGTTGTCTTTTTTTTTTTTTTTTTTTGTTTTAAAACATTCATTCATACATTTTTTGTAGTTGAAATTTTTTATTAAAAATAATTGCTTAATTTTAAAAAAATGTTGTAGTTTAAAAACATTACAAAATATAGCAGAAAATGAACAAAGTGTTAATTAAATTAATAGCAATAGAAAAATAGTTTTTGCTATTTTTATTATTAAACAAAATCTAAAATTATTTCAAATGAAGACATACACGGCGTATGAGTAATTTTTATGGGTAAAAATAGAAATTTCTTTTTTTTTGTGATTTTTAAGAAAATGTAAAAGAAATTTGGATTTTATAATTTCTTTACAAAATTCCATAGAATTCGTTTTTCTTTTTGCATTTTATTTCAAAATTTTTTTGAAATTAATTTTAATTTTTAAAACCTCCACCATTACAAGTGGTAAAGAGGGTATTTAAACTCTGTTATTCCGTGTGTAACGCTATGAAGGAATCATCTCAGACCCCGTATTGTATATATATTCTTGCATCAAATCGGAATCTTAGTCGATTTAGTTATGTCTATCTGTCCGTCTATATATGTCTGTCTGTCTGTTTGTCTGTATGTATATGTCTGTCTATTTTGTCTGTGTGTCTGTCAGTGCCCGTCTGTCTGCCTGCCTGTCTGTTGTTGACACGCTCATATCCACAATAATTGACAGTATTTGTAATACGCCTGAGAAGTTTTCTATTTAAAAGCAGCAAAATCGATTCAGTATATTAAGAAGTATAGACCGATATAAGAGGCAACCACTAAGTTCAAGCAAAAATATTTCTTAAAGTTGTGAAATATAAATCTATGAATTAGAATAAAATATATGAACTTCATTATTATTCCAAAAATCGTCAAAATCGGTTCAGTAGGAGAAAAGTTATAGGAAAAAATATAAATAATTTTATGACTCATTATTTTCAAGAAAAGTTTTTATACATTGTATGCATCTGTGTATGTATATGTGTTAGTGTACATACGAAACATAACGAATTTACTTCACACGAGTTTGTGATGAAGGGTATTGAAGATTCGGCGTTGCCGAATACAATATTCTCACTTATTATTTTTTTGTCTCATTTAAAATGACTCGTGCATGGGAAACGTGTGTTTTTCTTTGTGTTTTTATTTATTTATTATTATTATTATTTTTTTTTTTGCAATTAGAGAAAGTGGAGGTGTTTTTTTGTTAGTGTTTCATTTATCGGGTGAATGAAACTTTTATTACCCCAATAAGTAATAATAACCTAGTTCTCAAAATCAACACTAATGAGGGCGTTACAATTCATTGGCTGTTCTGCCATATTTTACATTTTTGTTTGATTTTTCTATTCGAATTCTAGGGAATTATAATTGAGTGTAAATAAATTGTGAGATAATTAAAATTGTATTTTTTGCTTATAATTTATAATAAAATAAAAATAACTTTGAAAAAAAGAATAAACTTATGATAAGTTTAAAAATAGTGTTTGGAAACAGAACAAATAAATCAAATAACAATAATAAATTTATTTAAAAATTAAAAAAAATCAAAATTTTTTACAAAAAAAATAAAGTTTTATCTTTTCGAAATTGTATAAAAAAATTTAATTAATCATGACAAAATTTAAGCTGAATTATTCCTTATTGAAATAATATCTTGTTATTCCGAAAATTGTATTATCTATTCTATAAGTGTTTAAATTTTTATAGATATCGCTTAAGTACTATAGAAGTTATAGGCATTTGTTTGTATCTTAATTTTATCGCCGATGGTTGCGTATGATTAATATTATTATTATTTTTTAAATTGAAATATAACTAAAATTTTTAATAATATTGTAGTAAAAAAAATTATAATATCAATTAAATTCGAAATAATTTATTAAGAAAAGTGAAATTGTAAAAATATGAGTACAAAATATCTCTGAAACTATTACCACAATATAATGGATTAATACTCAAGTTCTGAAAACATAGCGGTTAAATAAATTAAAGTAAATTATATATATGATTTTTTATACTCGGTGAACAACTAAAGAATTGTGGTCATCAGAATAAGGTTATGCAGTTAAGCTACTTGAAAATAACTCTTTGTTATAGTTAAAAAATAATTTTTAAAAAATAATTTTTCCAGCTGTCCGACTGGGTATGACTTTAACAATTTTGTGAATAATTAAATAAAAAATGTTACTTTTTAACGAAATTGTTACCCCAAGAAATGTTTCTTTTCACTTCATATTTTTTATTATCTTCTTGAAATCTTTAAACTCCCCTTGAAATCTGGTATAAATCGATTTAATATTATAGAAGTTATAGACATTTATTTACACCCACCAATTTATAAACATTTCTGCGTATAATTAATATAAATTGTAATAATTGAAAATATAACTTTATTTTAATGTAAAAAATTTATTTTGTAATAAATACTGCTCAATTGGTTAATTATTAATATATAAATAATTTAAAATAACTAAGAAACATAAAACAATACATTTAGCATAAAAATGTCCCTTAATTAAGGGCTTAATACACATATGGACATTTTAAATATAAGTATTCTGAACGCAAATTATGTACTTTAAATGTATTTCAAGTGAATATTATAGGAGTAAAAGGCTTTTTTTTTGAAACAATATTTTTATAAGCAGGGGTGTGTATGATTAATATTAATTCGACTTATACATAGAAAAATGTTACTTTGGAAAAAACACTGGTGCATATGATACATATTAATTCAATAATTTTTTAAATAAATTCATTTTTTAATATTTTATTAATTTAATAAAGTGAAATGACATTTTTTTTATTTCAATTATTTTTAAAGTTCCAAAATGTTAATTTCTCTTGAAGTAAAATTACAGTACACTTGAGCGTATGATTAACATTAATTCAAGTCAATATACTTTTTTAAAAGTTTTATCAAATCAATAAAATTATTTTTTTATTTAACTTATTTTTTAATTCAGTGGTATTGAAATCATTTGGAAGAATTTCGCAGAGCACTTCAGCGTATGATCAATATTAATTGAAGTAACATTTTTAAAAATAAATTGAAACAATAAATAATTTAATTTACAAATTTCTTATTTCTAATTAACAATATTTTTTCACTTTAATTTTTTATTTTATTAATTTAGAGATTTTTTTTAATTAGTTTAAACACTTTAAATTTTTTAGGAAGTCAATATTTTTTTATTTAAACTTTCATAAATTTATAATAAACAAAATTTTTATATTTTTTTCACTTTCACTTAAGAAAAGTTTTTTAATTGTAAAAATTTCAGCTTTGAATATCAAATCACTTAAAATATTTACAAAAAAAACGCTTTTTTAATTAAAATTATTTTCATTAAATTTAAACCGCTTAATTTTTGTACAAATAAAATCGTAAAACACTAGAGCGTATGATTAATATTAATTTAAATAATATTTAAAGATCATCATTTTAAACACTTTAAATTTTCTATAAAATATAATTAAAATTTTAATTTATTAACACCTTCAAACATTATAGTTTTATTGAATTAAAATTAATGTTATATTTGGCCCACAATTTCATTATTGTTTTTGCAACAAAATCACAATTTACAATTTCCTTTATTTTTTCAATTTTGGCACTTAATTTAAGAGACACGTATTTAGTAAAAATTTATATTTATTAATTAATTCATTCACTTGTAAATAAAATTTATTAACTAATAAATTTTTAATAAAATTCATTTTCATTCAAATTTGTTACAAGGTTAAGAAAAAGATTCACATAAATAAAATTTCAGAAGAAAAAAAATTTACGTACAAAATTTGAGAACACGATTTGTTACGCGAAAAACGCACGTTTGTGCTGGTTAAAGATTTCACAAAAGACTGGTGAAAATTGTATCGAAAACAAGGTAAATATTTCGAATCTTAAAAACAACAACGAATATAAAATAGAGATCTTTTTGTTTAATAGACAGACGGTATATAAAAGTTTAATAAATAAAAGACATAAAAGATTTTGGAAATTATATGAAAACAAAAACCTAAACAAAAAAGTTTTCTTTAGTGTGTTTGTTGTTTTTCTATAAACAAATTGTTGAGTTAAGAAAAACATTTAATTTTCTAAATTTAAATTGTTAAAAAAAAAATGAAATAAAAATAAAAGTAAAATTTTATCTCAAGCAGGTGGGGAAAATCTGAAAGATTCAAAGGAAAAGTCCATCTTGTTTTGTTATGAAATTTGAGAAAATGTTGCATTTTGTTTTCTATTTTTTTTTTCAAAATTTCCCACTCTCTTAATAATAAAAGTGTTGAAAATTTTATTATTATTTTCAAAATACAAGAAAAAATCCCCTTCCCAATTTAATGCAAATTTCTTCAGAATTGTTTTTGTTTATGATTTTCTGATTTTGGGTGTTTGTTTTTTTTATACCCTCCACCACCACAGTAGTATTTGAGATGATGTCTTCTTAGCGCTACACACGGAATGACTTCCTTCTTAGTGTTACATATCCTAACTTTGTAATTCCGTGTGTAACACTAAGAAGGAATCATCCGTAACCTTATAATAAATATTTGACAGAGCTCAGTAAAACGTTATCTAGGTATAGGCCTTAGAAGTTTTCTATGTAAAACTGGTAAAATCGGTTAAGTGTATTATAAGATATAGACCGACATCTGAGGCAACCACTTAGTTCAAGCGAAGAACTTTTGTAAAATTTTCAGTCATTATAAGTCCATAAATTAAAATGTAATTTTCCCATAATATTAAGTCATTTGAACTTCATTATAATTCCCAAAAACTAATGAAAATCGGTGCAGCGGAAAAATTGTTATATCTGAAAACATAAATTATTTTATGACTCATTAAGTGTTTTTGCGTTATATGTAAGAGAAACTTATAGAAAATGTACACGTTTGTGAGTGTATGTGTAAGTGTATATGAATGAAACATAAAGTATATACTTCACACGAAATTGTGGTAGAGGATACTGAAGATTTGGCGTAGCCAAACATCGCGTTCTTATTTGTTTTCTTTCTTACTTTTTTTGGAAATAAAATTATGCAGTTAATTTTGAAATTTTTATATATTTTCAAAGGAAATTGAATTGCATTAAATTTCAAAATAATTTTAACAAAATAAATTTGTAAATTGATTTCATTTTTCGATTTTTCAAAATAAAAATGAGGAAAAACTGATTTTTGGTAAATAAAAAAAAAAAAACAGAAAATTATATTGAGTCATCATTTTCCGATCCCAACCTTTTAAAGTAAGAAAATTTTGGAAAAACAAATTAATAAATTTGAATTAAATATTTATACGATTTTAATACAGTTTATGAGGAATTTCTTTCTAAATATTCTGTTCATAGAAAATAATCATATTTTATTAAAACAAACCAATTTTGTATGCTGCTTAATTATTTTGAAGTCAAAAAAATAATTAGGTAAAAAATGTTTCGCCTAAAAATTCTCTTGAATTTCTAACTTTTATAATATATCGGCATACTTTAGGTAATTATTATAGATGTGCATAATTCGCCCATGAATTCGCATTTGTTTACATCAACCTTTTTTGAACAAGGTTGCGTATGATTAATATTAATTTAAATTTTATTTAAAACAATTACTTTTTACTCGCTCTTCAACGATTCGATAATTGTTATATTGTCCACAACATTTGTTGTTTGTGCTAACGGTTGTGGAATTCACTAAGTATGTTTAAACGACAATAGTTCAATTCATTTGCTACAAGATCGTAATAACTTTATAAACACAAAGTTTGTAATAATTATTAGCTTAGTAAAATTAGAGAAAAAATTAAAAAATCGAATAAAATTGTTGTCGACTATAGCTATAAAAGTCTCAGTATAGACCCACAGGAAATACAAAATAATTTTTTGTGAACATGGTCGCGTATGATTAATATTTATTTCAGTAATATTTAAAAATTTTACTTTGTATTAAAATTTAACATTCTCCGGAATATAAGTTTATTATAATTTGTTTTAAATACTGTTAATTTTTAATGATGATGACTTATTTAAACTTATTAAAAATAATTAATTAAACAATTTTTAAAAAGTTTCAGCCGAAAAGTGTTCTTTAATATAAATTGTAATAAATCTATGTTGATATATTTTCCCTTAATACTCCGAAGATATAGTATGTAGTTAATCTACCTTTAAAATCTGGTATAAATCTCTTGAATATTATAGAAGTTATTAGCTTTTCTTTGCAACAAGAACATGCGTATGATTAATATTAATTTGAAAATAAAACTTTCTAATCAAATTTTGTAAAAATCTATTGAATATAGATGCTTTAGTTTAATTACACACTAATGCGTATGATTAATATTAATACAAATAACATTTCTCGGTCTTAATGTTTTAATTCTTTAAACTGTGTTTAAATAGTTCCATCCTAATTAAGCCAAACTGAAATTAAGGAAAAAGATCTTAGTAAGGAAGAGATGCCTGTAAGTCTAATTTCATTTTCTATGGATCAACATTCAAATGTACCCCCTTTTAACATTTTTATGTTAATTAAAATTTCTGTTCTGGAACCCTGAAAGAGAAATTGAAGAAAATTCTCTCTCTCTTCCTAAATTTTCTTTTAACATTTTGGAAACATATGAATGTTTTCATCTCTTAAAAATATCTGTTAATGCCGACAAAGAAGAAAAAAGAAACTTTTAATAAAATTTGTATTTCTTCTTCTTCTGGCACACGCAGTCGCTTAAATGTGCGACGTTATTTTGTCTGTCATTTTTTGTTTAGATCTCAGACATTTCGAAAAGAAAAAGATTTTTGCGTGTGTAACCTTGAAAATTTGAATTAAAAAAACAAAAAAAAAAAAAACTATAAAATAAAATTAAATTTATAAAATAATTCACATGCGAGAACATGTTATAACATGTTGTTTATTTTTATTAAGTATAATTTTTTTTGTAAATCTAATGGAAATGTTGTGTTTTATTTTCAACAAATTTTTTTTGTTTAAAATGTCTAGAAAAATTGCAAGTTCATAAAATGTTTATGTTTCAACATTTTCTTATTGTTATTGTTTTTTTTTTCTTTTTTCATTGTTCATTATATCTTAACAACATTTTTGAAACAAAAAAGATTTTAGAAAAAAGATTTTGAAAAAATCGATTTTGAAAAATTCAACATTGATTTAATTGTTTATAAAACATAAAAATAAACAAGTAAGAAAATATAATCAGTCAAGCCCGACTATTTTATGCGCTTCATCACATATTTGGTTACAAGTGGTTATAACTTTGTAATACAGAAAACAGTATTTTATTATGTGAAATTCATGATTTTTCGGGGGCTAAAAGAAATTATGTGCCAACCATCGTAAAATTTAGGACATCGATTTTTGCTTATTTTTGCCTTAATTGGACTTAACATAATACCAATGTATATGTGAGATTTATACATTTGTATGTTACCTATAAAAAATAATAAACCGATGCTCGTAAAATTTCGCATACCATTTCAGATTATTATGAGACTTATTTGTGCTCAATTTCATTAAAATCGCTTTATATTTTGGACTCTCGGGGCCTTAAAACCTCATTTTTTAGGAAAATTTGTGTGGGAATTAATGGAAAAATTGACCCATTCACGCAATTTCAATAAGAATATTAGCGATTGGCAGTTATGACACGTGGCAAGTTTCATCAAGATATCTCTAAAATCCCGATCTGTATTTTGTTCATAAAGTCAATGTGGACAGTCAGCCAGAAACACTGATAAATAGCCATCGTTAAATCGACTAAGAAAGTAATGGTAACAATATTTTTTCTTTGCGTTACAAACTTAAGTACAAACGCATTATACCCCAACCACTTATGGTGGTGTAGGGTATTAAAAATAAAAAGAAATTGATTTTTATTTCAAATTTAGATTTCGACGTTAAAAAGTGAATTTAACATAAATCAATGTAAAAAAACATATACGTGTAAGTAAATACGATATGTTTCGTACATACACACTCAGGAATATATAATGAGTCATAAAATTAGTTGTATTTTTAGCTATAACTTTTTCCAACTGAACTTATTTGATCCTTTTTGGAGTGGTAATGAAGTACATATGACTTAATATTGTGGACAATTTCATTCTATTTGTCCATTTCGAATTGACAGATTTACGAAATTTCTTAGCTAAAACTAAAAGATCGCCTCAGATATTGATCTATATTTTTTGATATACTGAACTAATTCCGCTAGTTTTTCAGGACTTTAACAAATACTCGGGCCAAATTTCATTGAGTAAATATTATGAATGTGAGCGCGCCAAGAACAGACAGACGGACATACCTAAATTGACTAAGATTTTTATTTGGTGCTGTTTTAGCGTTAGATACGGAATGCCAAAATTAATATACATTTTTCACCACTCTTGGTGGTGGAGGGTGTAAAAAAACAGGTGTTTATTTCAAGTTTTTCTGTTTTGAGTTTAAAAATAAATTGAAATTTATGTTTGAGACAATTTTGATTTATTCGAAATTTATTTTAATAATTTAAATTATTTTATAAACTGAGTTGTTTTCAATTAAAATGCAAAGATTTATTACAAAAATATTATAATATTTATTTAAATAAAATAAATTAAATTTATGATTTATTTAATATAAACAGACAAAAATCATAAAATTATAGAATTTATTGAAATAATTGTTTGCAAATTTTAATAAAAGGAAAAACATTGCTGAAGAGATATTTTATACCTTAGCTCAGTGAGTCCAATGGGATTTATTTTAATAAATTTTGAAACCTTAAAGATTTATTAAGAAATTTAACACTTTTAGAGCTGAGTTGATTTGGAGCAGAATAAACATTTATGTAGTTAGGGGCGTAGTAGGTGATATATATATATCACCTACTACGCCCCTAACTACATAACTACTATATATATATATATATATATATATATATATATATATATATATATATATATATATATATATATATATATATATATATATATATATATATATATATATATATATATATATATATATATATATATATATATATATATATATATATATGGGAGAAAGCAATTGACATGGACACTCACTTCTATAGTACTTTAGATATTCGATAACTAATATTTGCTTTTTATTGGGGCTCTTTTCTTCCTTGATTCTATTCATTCTCACTTCAATGGTTCTTTAGATATTTCATAACTAACATTTGCTTTGTATGGGCACAACCTCTCTTTCCCCTAATCCACAAAGCAGTTCCTTAAGGGAGTGATTGCGACCATTATTGAGAATTCTCGCTGTTATAGTTCTTTATATGTTCAAAAATATATATTTGCTTCATATGGCGGTACCCCTCCCCTTGGTCCTATACTTCCACAATTTTGGCCAGTAAAATGCATCCTTTCGAAAGTGATTGGAACCAAATTTAATTTATACTTTCTTTGTTTAATGTAACTCTCCCTATTGTCCAATTGGAATTTTTTATAGCCGATTCTACTTTAGGATACATTGAATCATTCTGTGAAAATTTCATGAAAATTGGCCGAGCCGTTTTTGAGTTAATACGTTACATTCTTTTATATAGAAATCTTATTTTATATATAGAAGATGAATATACACTAGAGTCGGGATTTTGGATATTTTCTTAATGAAAAGTGGGAATTCTTTTAATTATGGAAATAAGATACATCGTATTAAAATTTCAAACAAATGTCATTTTTCGTTCCGATTTTATAAAACTTGGAATTTTATTTTTCAAAAAATTCAAAAATTTAAAGTTTTTAGTTTTTGGTAAAATTTTGACAAATTTTGACATTTCACTTATTTGTTTTTTTTTTTTCTTAAAAAATTAAGATATCTCGAAAGATCAAAAAGTTGCAGGATTATTTCCAAAAAATCAGTTTGAATGCACAGTGCTAACTTAAATATCTCCAATAGTTCAACAGTTTCAGAATTATTTGCAAAATGTTTCTATTTTCGTTCAATGGATTGTGGAAATGGATTTGGGAAATAGTTATTTAGTTCAGTATTATTTTAATATAAATTTTTCGAAAATTATTTAAAATATCGTCAACTTCTTCAACTTTTCTTTAATGCTAAAAAATGCAATACAAAATTTAATAATTCTTTTTTTTTTTTAAATTCCAATTTTTTGTTGGCAAATTAATTTAGAAACATTTAATTGCAAACAAACGCTCAGTACAACTGAGCGTATAATGAATTAAATATAATAAAAAAATAAATCATACGCAGCGGTACACTTCATTTGAATTATAATTGAAAAGTCATGCATAACAAATAACATTTAAAGGAATTGATTTCCTAGAAAATAGAAAAATTTTCCTTGGTAACCCAAACCATGAAAATCTATGAAATTTATTATTTTAAAAATTATTTTATTTTCCTCTTCTTTTTTTCGTTTTTGAAATTTGCATTTAAAAATTTTGAATTCATCAAACCACAACATAAATTTTAAATTTAAGATTTATAAATAATACAATTTTGAGTAGAAATAATATTAATTTTCACAAAGAAAAACATCAAAAGATTGCAAATGAAATTATGAGATATAAAAATGTTAAATTTATGATCTTGGAAGTTATAAAATATTAACATTAAGATGGCGTTTAGCAAAACAAAAAGAAAATAAATTGTTTGAGGATTAACATTCAAGAACAAAAAATCATAATTTATGACATAATTATCTTCGAATATGATTTATGTTGTGAGTAAAGGAAACATGTGAAAAACAGTTTGTTTCTTCTTTGCCGAAATTGTTTAGAAATTTATATTTAAAAGAAAATATTTAAAAACAATACCATGCTGACTCTTTAATACCCTACACCACAAATGTCTGTAAAGTTAATACGTTATGTTTCGTACATACACATTCAAACATACACTCAACGTACACGCGTTTTTCTTAAATATAACATGGAACACTAAGTAAGTCATAAAATTAGCTTTATTTTTGCTATAACTTTTTTCTACAGGACCGATTTTGATAATTTTTGGACGGATAATGAAGTACATATAATTCAATATTATTACCAAAATTTCAATTTAATTTGTGAATTGATAATTGACAATTTTACGAAAATTTTTTTCTTAAACTAAATCTCTGTATATACTGACCGGCGAAATCGTTTGAGTACTAAAATGTACTACTAAAATGTATTGACAGATATCTGAAACAACCTCCTTAAGCTATTAAGTTTAGCCAACAATAACAAGATTCTTCCTCATTGATTCTTTCATCTTGGCACACTGGTATTGCCTTTATAAAGAAACGTTTCACACTAAAAATTTGGGTAGGGCACGAGGGTGAGTATCCCACATAAATAGTGCTTTGATAATACTTGATTGTATTCACTTCCAAGCCGAATTTTAAATATGATCCCACAATTATTTCTTAATTGATTGTGGTGAAGGTTAATAATGATCCGTTATAGCCGATTTTAACGCTTCTATGGGCGAGAGAAAAATTTAGCATTTTTTTACAGCAGAAAAAGGGAAAAAGGGATATTTTCAACCGATTTAAGAAATTGTTTTGTAGATTTCATCTGGCAACACTGATAATAATAACATTTGAAATCTCTTTTTTTTTAGTTTTTACATAAAATTGATTAGTTGGTGCACCAAATGGATAGAAATAACAGGAAGGAATTTCGGGATACGTTTTTAAATATTCAATGATACTTTTTGAATTTAGCAGTGGATTTTTATAAAAATTAACTTAAAAGCATAAAATAAAGTGTATATCGAACAAATTGCTGAAAACTAATTTGAGGTCATTATGTGTAATTTAATAAAATACTGGTTCGCAATGCTGCACAAAATTGGAGGATACTTCTCCCCCAGGTATTATCTGTTCTACGTTATGTACGGTCAAATTTTGAGAACTCTCGCTGTAATAGTATATTCGATAATTTGTAAATGTTTTGTCTGGGTGATGCCCCTCCCATGGTCCTATACATTTTGGCTACTAAAAAAGATCCTTGGAAAAGTAATTTAAACCAATTTGAATACTCCCGCTTTTACAGTTCTTTAGATATTCGATAATTAAAATTTGTCTTGCATAAGATTACCTTTCTTGAGGAAAAATTCGATAATGGTCCTATCCACCCTTCATTTTGTCCAGCAAAACAGTTAGTTAACTTAAGGTATAAGTATATAAGTGCAATTTCAAGGCGAATATGTTTGAGTGATAGGCGAAATCGTGGACCGATTATAAGCAAATTCGTCCGATTTATCTAACTAATGCTGATATTGTTAAAGGAATTCAACCATTCATTAAGAAAGCACTCTTATCAATTTTGACCAGATTTCCCGGCATTTCAATACACTGAAAAATAGTCAGATTGATAAATGGAGAGTCATATAGATCGACAAAAGAATATAGCTAAAACGTTTAATAAATCAATTTAAATTTAAAAAAATCAGATTTTTTTTTAATTATTTTTATGACATGAGATCTTTTTAGAATCCTGATAACTTGAATATGTTAAGTTTATTAAATCCAAACTACAAACCCAAACTCTAAGACACTTTTATTATAATTTTGAAAAATTTCATAAAAATCGGGCTTAATTTTTAGCCCGAATACACTTCAACTTTATGTTTGGTGAAACAATTTGTTTAACCCATTATGATGCTCAACAATTCTAATGCACTAAATTTCAGATTTCTTTAAAATACTTTGACTCATAAAACCGAAACAATATATTTCTTGGAGTGGAAACTACTTTGATTATTTGCCTGCAATATACAAATTAAACGACTCAGGATATTTGCAAACAAATTTAAATTAATTTGAAAGGATGTTACTTAAAAAAAATCTGAAACATAATTAAAGATTCTTTGCTTGTATTTAATATCTCTATCATGGTCAAATATTTTCCTTGATTGATTTTTTTATTAAAAATCTGATCCGAAATAAAAAAATGAAAAAGGCAGAAATTTATGAAGTATAAATTATGCATATGTATATGAGCTTTTCCATGGCAAAATCATAAAACAATTATAACTTGAAATTAACAATTTGCAATGTTAATTTTAAATTGTTTTTATGTGCTTTTTGGTAAATTATTTAATTTCAATTCGAATAATAAAAATTGCGTTTGTAGTAGAGATTCAAAAATTCTTAAAGGCAATTTAAGCACATAAATTTCTTTAAATTTTATTAACAATGGAATTTTGAAATAAATCTCAAGATTTTCCATAATAAATTAATTTATTTGAAATCTATAATTTATAATTATAAACTAAAATTTCTAAACCAAAAATTCCATTTTAAGAAAACGGAGAAAATAACGAGAAAAACAGTTTATTTAAATTATTTCAAATATTTGTTTACATTAATGTCATTAATAAAGAAAAAAAAGAGGTGAAAATTCCAAAACACTTAAATTGTAGAAAATGAAAATAAATAAATACTAAAATGTTGCTTTTGTTTTTTTGCTGATTTTAAATAATTTAAATATTTAGAATCTGAAAGATTTTTGTTTAAGATTTTTATTTAATTTTTATTTTATTTCTTCTAATTTTATTTTAGAATTTTTAAACAAACCATTTCGATTTAATGAATTTTAGCGTTTATTGCTGTTGCTGAGGGTATGGAAAAGTTGGGCCACACTTTTTTTGAAAGACTCGAAAACTGCTACTAACTGGTATTTGGAAACAATTTTCTTTTTTTTTTTCAAAATATAAACAATTTATTTATATAAAGAAATAGAAATTAAAGTTCATTTTGCTTTTTGACCATTTAGAATTAATCAAATTTGAAAAATATTAATGGCTTTTGTTGCTAAAACACCAGGTATTATTTAATTTTTATTAATTTATTTTACTTAAATATTTTTTATAAATATTTAATACATTTTTCTGGCAAAGATATTGAAATCGCAAATTATGCAATATTTTCCTTAATGGCTTTAATGACTTGTTAATATATTTTTATCTTTTTCAAGAGGCCAAAAGAAATCGTGTTTTTATTTTTTCACATTAAATTTATTTAAATTTCTTTAATTTTTTTTATTTAAAAAATTTTAACACTTTTTAAAAGATTTTTTTGACACAATTTTTTTTCTTTAGCAGCACGCGACTTGCATGAACTTGTTTTCGTCTCCTTTAAAGAAAATGACAAAAATTGTGTCTTTTTTGTGGAAAGAAAAGAAACGTTTACATGCGATCGTTTATAATTGAAAACTGAAAGAAGAAATTATTATTAACATTGACACTGAACACTGTGGGCTGCAAAAAATCAAACCAAGAAACGAACAAACAAAAACAACAAATTGAAAGAAAGGAAAAAAAAACTTAATAAATATATACTTAAGAGGAGTATAAATGTATGTATGTATGTATGTATGTATGTATGTATGTATGTAAGTAAGTAATTGTCTGTCCAATCCACCCATCACTTCAATAGCTGAGTGTTTGATTTTGTGTGTAAATGAGTGTAGCAGAAAGCAAAAAAAAAAAAAAAGTTGTTCACTCATTCTTTAAGAATGATATCGAATTGACACCCTGAATGTTCATAATAATAATAACAACAATATTGACTCTTTTTTTTAATGTAAAGAGACACACATATAAACATGATCATCATGTTTATGATCAACATTTTCAATAATGAAGAGAATAAATACTACCGGCTTATTGCAGTTGAGAGTTGAATGACAGCCAATTCAGTTGGCTGGCGGCAACGACAGCAGCAGCAGACAAAATATCAGGGTTGGAAAATTTGTTCGAATCTTAAGCGATCTTCACATGAATAAGGAGTGAAAACGAAAAAAACTAAACAAATATATATGTTGATAAAAACGAAACCACTTTACTCACAGTATTAATTTTTTATTTATTATTATTACAATTAAAAAACAATATTTTTTATAGTTCTAATCACTAGTGATGGAATTTTTAACTTTTTTGGAAAACTTTTCCACTAACATTTTGTGGTGCGTAATATGTAACACACTTTTGGCCACCTTTTCTGAGCCCTTCAATACTTTATTAACAGGAATTCAATATCTGTCCACTGACCTTATAACCGGGCAGTTTTGAGGATTTGTAGCTCTTGGTACAAAAACCAAATTATTGTTACTGTACCCCTCAAAAGCTTGTTTACCATAGTGATAGGATGCCAAGTTAGGCCAAAAATAAGTGGACATATTATGAGGTCTTATAAAATGAAGTAGCCTTTTTGTATACTTTGTATTTTCTACGTAAATTTCGGTATTTATAGAGCCCATTGAAACAAGTAATAGTCTTCTTTTGTCAAAACTACATATTATTGTCAAACAAAGAACTTTTTAGGGTTCCCAAACTTTTTTCAGTATTACGTCGAGCAACAGTAACATACAATTTTTGAGCAAAGAAATTTTTTTAGAAAATTCGACTTCAACCTAAACCAGGTTGTTTATCAGCGGAAAAGTTCTCCGGCACTGTTAAATAATAATGAAAACAATTTAACGGTGGACCTTTGAGTGCTTGACCAACTTTTTGAAGGACTAAGTAGAATTACTTTAAAAATATTTATATAAATTTTTTCTCTCTGTGTACGTAATATTTATAACGTCACTATGGGTTTACGTACTTATATGAACCATAAATAATAATGACAGTATAATTTACAATAACAACAAAAATATATTTCTCATTTTTAAGCCAAAAATAAAACGAGACATTTTGCAATTATTTTTATTGTTTTTCTTCCTTTTTGACAAAATGAATAAAAAAATTATTACATTTTATTTACAAAAGAAACAAAACGAAAAAAAAAAACAAGAAACTTAAGGAACATCATAATCATTTTCTTTTAAACACAATATTAACATGGCTTTGTGAGATTGTGTGAGTGTATGGGTGATCGTTTATATAAAACAGAATATTAAAAGACAGAGAGACCTTCATTTTCTTTAACATGTTTTTTTTTGTTTTTGTTTTACAATCATTTATTACAATGTCGAACAAACAAACTTACATATACAGAGAAAAAAAAATATTATTATTCATAATGATCATATTATAATTATAATATTGTTATATGCTTAAGTGGAAACATGATTTTAAATTTTAAATTATTTTTATGACATGAGATCCTTTTAGAATCCTGATAACTTGAATATGTTAAGTTTTTTAAATCCAAACTACAAACCCAAACTCTAAGACACTTTTTTTATAATTTTGAAAAATTTCATAGAAATCGGGCTTAATTTTTAGCCCGAATACACTTCAACTTTATGTTGAATGATATGATTAAATATTATGATAAATTTTAAAATAAAAAATTAAGATAAATATTTTTTATGAATCTAATAAACATAATATGGCTTCCAATCTTCGAATTCAACCGTAAACATAATATAGTAGCGGCAATCATTTTTATTAATATATCTCATTTTATGTTATATTTTAATTTTTCTTTAAATTTTTCTAAGTGTAATTTACAAGAGTTTAAAGCACAACTAAATGCATTACACTCTCTTGTCTTTTGTCATGTCTATATGTGTGTATGTTTGTACATATTTACTCACAGTCCCAGATTTGCAAGCACCAAAGAATTGTTGTTTTTGTTTTTGTTTTTATTTTTGATTTTCTTTAAGTTGACATAGAACAAGACAGTGGCATAAAATTTATATTGATTTATATGAAATGATTATTATGGTTGTTGTTATTTTGTTTATTTTTCTTGCTTTAACCCATTTAGATCAGGGATTAAATTGAAGATTTTAATTTTAAAATATTGAAAATGTTTTTTTTTTCATTTTCTTGGAAACTGTAACTGTAAAAGTAAAAATGAGGAGAAAAAATTGTGAAGGAAATTTTAAATCAGTCGAATTTAATTAATTCATTTTAGAACGATATATTTGTAACTCAGCTTAAGAACGATCAGCACAGTTAATTTATTAAGACTTGTTGTTTAAATGTACCAAAAGTGAAAGATAAAGTAATATATTTTGGGTGCCGCTATAAACCCTTTACTCTTATATTGGAGGAAATGAAAGGAAATAAAGGTGACTTCACTATGATGGTGACTTGTAATGAAGAAATATAATTTCACGACAAAGTGATAAAATTAATTATAATCCATATTAGATATGAAGAAAGAGCATTATTAGTAACAAACTATCATCATTTCTGGTTAATAAAACTAAAACTTTTGGGATATTTGTTGATCTTTAATGGACATGTAATTAGTGTGGTAATTGAATTTGATCTCTTTTTCATGGCGAATGATTATTATGATTTAAATTTAGTATTACTCATACGCACTGTTATAAAATAAACGTTGCTAAGTGATTCCAAAATGTTTTTTTATTGGAAATAATTTTACATGATTTTACATAAATTTTACGTAAATGTAGCTGAGTTGCTGAATTGCATGCCTAAAGCCGATCCGAGATTAATGGATGGACTTCCAAATTATGCTAACTAGGGTTTGTTGATATTATGAATATTTGCCAAAAATTTAAAGTCCTTATAAGTCTCTACAACAAATATCTGAATAAGTTTTTTCAACTTAATTTTCGGTATCATTTAATCTAATGGCTCTCAAATTTCTTACATAAATGCTGATTGAACATATCACATGTACTTCGATAATTTCCCTTTTTACATTTTTATATCGAAAAGAAGATATCTCAAGAACTTTATATAATAAAAATGCGTCCAGAAATTATAACATCAATTTAAATCAATATAATTAGACTTTTGAATATCTCAACAAACAAGTTAAACATTCGTAAATAAAACTTCTTCCGAAGTCCTTAAAAAATAAACGGACTGATCATTTGATGAATAATAATAATAATAATAATAATAATAATAATAATAATAATAATAAAGGTTCTGAATGGACTTTAAGTCCATAAATCTCATAAAATAATTTAATTTTTAAAATATTTTACACAAATTAAGTTTTATATTCTTAGACACTATTTAGGAATCTAAGAAGACTTCTAAATATATCCGAATATTTTGTAGAAAACACAAATATTATCCAACTCTTCGTTGTGTCCACGTATTAATAATATTTGAATAAAAATATGAATTCACGCTTTTACAAAGTTAAATTGAGTCCAAAACTAAAGTTTACTGATACATTGCAGTGTCGTCTATAAAATCGAGATTCTTGTTTTGGACCTTGATCTACTTGTAGATTTTAAAATTCATTCAAGTTGTTACAATAGAAATATGGATAGAAGAAAATTTTTAACAATTATATGATTCCTAATCCAGAGTTTAAATATCATTCGCTTTTTCAATTATATAATTATAAATTTTACTCACTTTATTTAAGTGTTCTTTTTAAGAAAAGCTTAAAATTCTGACATACCTGTAAAGAAAAGTAAAAAATAGATTAATTTGAAATTCGATATAATTTTAAAACTAAATTAAATTGTTATCAAAACAGTAACAAGTAAAAACTTTATATTCATCTTTGCCGAATCTTAAATATACTTCACTATAATAATAAATTCACAACCAACTACATTGTGTTCAATAAGGACTAAAGTGTCTTTAGTTTTTTGCGAAATAAAATGCTTATTTATATTTTTTGCAGCAACAATATTATTGTCAAAATAAAATAATACTGTTACTACAAACATATTGAAAATAAAATTTTTCTCTCCATGTACTGCTCTATTTTGCGGTTAAATTCTGCCTAAATTCAATTACTTTTATAGATAAGTTAAGATGAGATTTTCGTCTATATATTTTATATATATTTGAAAACTTCTTGAAAGTATTTATACTTCATGTCACACATGAAATGACAAACCTGATATATCCTCTTTCACCATAATAATAATATGTTTTTATATAGTTCAACCATTATCTGCGGCCTGTCGCTTTAATTGTGTTTATTTAATTAATCTGTTATACCAACAATTCAGTTTGTTTACAGATTGTTTACGTCTACGTTATATAGATATGTATTTAACTTTATTATTTACTTATAACTAAATGACATCCCATATAAAATTGACATTTTAGTTGGTTGTTTTTATTGTTATTTTATTTTTCTCTTGTGTAGCTGTCACTTTTTATTAGTTTTATAAATATTTTTTTAATTAAAAAACAAGAGTTCAATGATTTTTATTTATTAATAAACAATATACAGTTAATTATTATAAAAAAGGAAATAAAATTAAAAAAATTGTGTGGGCTGAAACTTATGATATTGAATCCTTTTTTTAAATAAATAAAATAAAAAACATCCACTTGTTTTTAAACATAAATTTAAATTAATTTACAATTAACAAGTAAAAATGCTGTATTCAGCTATACCGAATCTTCAATATCCTACATCACATACACACTCTCAATCATATAAATTATATAAACGTTTTTCTTAAATATAATACGAAAATCTTAATGGGTCATAAAATTAGTTATATTTTTAGCTATAACTTTTTTCAACTGAACCGATTTGGAGTATTTTTGGAATGGTAATGAAGTTCATATAACTTAATATTATGACAAAATTTCATTCAGACAATTTTTCAATTTAACGATAGTTCTTTGCTTGAACTTTGAGGTTGCTTCTGATATCGTTTTATGTTTTTTAATATACTAAACCGATTTTGGTTGTTTTAAAAAGCAGACTTCTCAGGACTATAACTAAGGCCAAATTTTATTCACCTCTGTCAAATGGACATAGCTAATATATATATATATATATATATATATATATATATATATATATATATATATATATATATATATATATATATATATATATATATATATATATATAGCTATACATATATATATATATATATATATATATATATATATATATATATATATATATATATATATATATATATATATATATATATATATATATATATATATATATAAATATAATATTAACATAAAAAATTATTTATTTTTTATTTTATGGTTTATCATCTGTAATGAATTTTTGTTATTGTTTTTATTTTATTTATTTGCAAGAATAATAATAAATTATTATTTTATTTATGTGTCAAAAAAGTTGGCGGTCAATTTTTCTTCATTTTGTTTAATTTTATTTTATTTAATCCATATATTTTCTGATTTATCTTTTTTTCTTTAAAATGGCAAAAATTCTGTAAATTTATTTATTTTTTATTATTTTGTTTTAAGAATTATTTATTTATATTTATTATTATTTTTTTGGCTTTTAATTTATTGTTAATATAATTTTTTATTATTGTAATAACAATAAGTCTTTTGTTGTTGGTTTTTATTGTTGAAAATTATTTGATTTTGTTGTAACAATTGAAAATTTTAGATTTCTTTTGTGTTAAATTTAATTTATTTGAAAATTATTTTGATTTAAACAGCCCAGTTTGGTTAACGATAAACACACCTGTTAAAAAATATTTATGGGAATGAAATTTTCTTTTATTTTTTTTTAAATTATATAAGATCACCAGCGGTTAACTTTGTCTCATCTAAGAGGCCATAAAGCATAAATATATGTTTTCACCAAATGAAAATTTAAGTCGATTTTTAAAGAAATTCTTGCATCTTGACTTATTGTTTTAATTAAATGGAATTTGATTATATTGGTCGCTATTAACCTAAACTGTTCCCATCAAATATGCCATATCGATCGAATAGCCTAAAAATTATAGAATTCAAAACAATTCTGAAACTATTGAACCGTTAGAGATATCTAAATAAGTTTAAAATTTTATTTATACACTGAGACAAAAGAAATTTTGTATATACACTGAAGCATATTTCTATAACCGCAACTTTTCTAATGTAAACAACATTATTTTCTTAGTATTGCTGTTTGCCTCATTATCAAATATTTTTGATGGTATTTTATGTGGAATATTTCCATAAAGGCAGACGTAAAATTACTTTTAAAATATTACCGGAAATAAATTTTAATAAGTTTCTGTTTCTTATAAATAAAGTCATATTTTTAATGACAACATCTCAATTTTACTGCAGAATTTTCTAATTTAATCGATACATTTTTTAAAATAAAAAGTTTCGAAAGAATTGTGCGTAATTTCTTTAAGAAAGGACTGAATTATGGTATTCCGAAACCTACCAGGGAAAATAAAAATCAATTAAAAGACAAATTGGTATTATAAAACAAGGATCAACCCATAACGAATTGAATTCTATTAAAATTAAGAACAAACTAAATTTTCCTGTGACTTCCAAAAACGTTGCATTTTACGGAGAGCTAAAAACATAAAATGGCAAATGGAAGATGCCGAAGATCAACTCAATACTCAAAACACTGCATATGCCAAATTTTCGGCGATAGTAGTGTTATGGTTTGGACATCTCAAGTTGGCAAATCTAAAATTTGTTTTGTTCCAACAAAAATGATTAGCTCAATTGTTGGAAGATGCTCTTCTACTTTTCATGGATGAAAATTACATTTTCTAGCAAGATAATGCCGCAACAGATAATTCAAAGCAGTCCTAACTTGAACCCAATAGAGAACTTTGTTGTTTGCAAATACCAGCTATGAGCCTCGCATAATTTGCTTCTCTGATTTCTAACTAAAGGTGAAGTACATCAATATGATAATAACATCTATGTTAAATTTATGTCGGTTTTAGGGCCCGACACTCGTATAAATTCAGACAATTCAAACGTCCATATGATATTTATGCTCTTCAAAGTGATATTTGATAAGTAATTGACCGACCCTCGCATAGTTTGGCACATCAATTAGAATAACATAGGACTTATTTGCGTTGAATTCCGAGGAAATCGCTTTATATTTATGACTTTTATGACCATAAAATCCCAGAGGATTTTTTTCTGGAAGAATTATATAAGACCTATGAGAAATTATGGACAACTCTCGGCAAATTTCGCACATAGATTTTTGCTTATGTGTATTCTAATTTGACCAGTTCTTATCACAATACCAATGTAATTGCGAAATTTAAGCCCTTCAAAGTGATATTCGGAAAGAGGTTGTACGGGACCTATGAGAAATAATGGACCGCTTCTTGTATAATTTGGCACAACGTTTAAGAACTTTTATGAAATATCATTTGTATGAGGACTAAGTGAAATGAATCAATAATCACCAATTTCAATAAGCATCGCCTTTGAGAAAAAATTGTGACATGTGTCAAGCTTAATCAAGGTATCTGCAATTGCGATCTGCATTTTACACACATCTCTAACTCAGTAGATTATAAATAAAATGAAATGCAAATAAAGTTTTTAGTTAAAAATATTTTAAATGAAAAATTATAATTTGTAAAAATTAAGTTAACTGCATTTATAGGCATATGCACCAGTGTAGAGCCACTTAATTAATGAGGCCAACATTGTGCTATAAAATATAACACGATGACTTCTTATAAAATCAATGAGATTTTACATTCTTAATCATTAAATGAAAATCTCCAGTTTATGATATTTATGCAACAAAAACTACATACTTGATTAATGACAAATTATAAAAAAAGTATTTCAAAATAACGGTTTAATAAACCGTCTAAAATACCGCTAAAAAGAGAACGTTTAACGGTTTTAGTTGTATGGAAATTTGCAAATATCGTCGTTAGTAATAAATTAACAAAAAATGCATTTTAAATACTCAAGTACTTTAGTTAATGACTCTAACAGTTAATATAAATATGTATTTGTGTAAGTACATATGTATGTATGAATTTATGTAGATAAGTATTTATGCATGAACCAACTAAAGCGAACGGATATATTAAATACAAATGACTGTAATCAGGTCTGAAAAAATTAACTTGTTTTTCTTTTTTTTGCCATAAAAACACTAATGAATATTTCTTTTTTTTTTGCAACAAAGTTCTACAACAAAAATAAAAAATATGTTGCACTCAGCAACAGTTTTGTTGCCACTAAAAAATATTTCCTAATAATCCGGTTTCATAACAAAATTAAATGGAACCAGAAAACCAAATAAAATTTGGAACAAACCAATAATGCTACAGAGAAAAAAGACAGATTTTTGAAAATTTAACAAACAAACAAAAAATGGTTCAAATATACCAAGAAAATGTATCGAAAAGAAAAAAATGGACCAAGAATTTATTCCTTAAAAAAAGCCGTTATGTTTAACATCAATAAATCATTTTGAACAAAAGAAGTTAAAATAAAATGTGAAATATGCAAAAACGTAAAGAAAGAAAAAAACCGGGCATGACACATAACCACCTTTTTTAAAGTACATTTTTCAAAAAGTAACTTATATAGAAACATTAATGCAAACATTCACATTGTTACATCTGTATTTATACATATTCATGCCATGATGCATGATCCTCATATTGTTGCCTAAAGACTGAATTTCTTTCAAAAGTTTTTTCTTTAATGATCGTAAAAAATGCATAAAATAAAACTTAAAAAGTTTTTTTTTTTTAAAGTTTTAACAAAGAATAAGATAGTGGAAGGAGAATATATATATATATATATATATATATACACACAACTACATAGTCATAAATGTGAATACACTTCAGGTTAAATTACACTTATATGATCAAGGATCTAAAGTTCCAACTCAAATAGGACCTTTTTAGTTAGTTCGATTCTATATAGTAAATATATTTCAGTGTCATTTCTTAATTATTATTATTATTGTTAGTCCATTTATCTGTGTTCTTCCCTGCATATTAATGTCTGTTTGTTGGAAACATTCGATTGGTCAAAAATCAAAATTAATGAAATTTGTGTTGCTATTGTCGTACTACGCAGTTGGATTTTTGAAATCAGCAAAATCGAAGTATCAAAACAAAGTCCTGAAATATTTGTTTATAAACTTCGTATAATCTGATATTATGATTTTTAGTTATATAAAATATACAAATTTATGCAATTTGTGGTGATTTTCGGAGGAGAGTGTTTAATGAAAGCTCTTGGAATTATGGACCAATTATCGGAAATTCTGGTCAATGGTGTAACGATAAGATGATGATATGTGGATTTGGACTGATTCCTATTTGTATCACTTTTATTATCAATACATTTACTAAAAAACACAAAATACTTATGAGCCAATCTGTCCAATTTTAGCACCCTATTAAAGTCCTCAAAATATTTATAAGGTCAAAACTCAAACCAACTAATAATATGAAATCGATTTAGCCATAAGGAAGTTGGCAGATTTATTATCATTTCATTTTATTGTTCTACTTTACAAAACTGGTAAAATCCAATCCAAGATCATATGACACATGTGAATATGGAAAGTTCAATATCTGTGAGCTGTGTTCCTTTGTGCTCTTTTTATTCTCTCCATTGTCCGTGTGCCTGTCTTTTCTTATAAGATCTGACAAGTGCAATGAACGTATGGAGTTCTTTACTGGGCTTTTTATCATTCGTTAATATTGTTGTTGTTACTGCTGTCATTCCTGTTGTCTTAAAATATTTTATCGTTTAAATATTGCAAATACATGGCAGCAAATATTGCCTTTGAATTTGAGTCTATATGTTGTTTTACATTATTATTTTTTCTAAATAAAGCAACACATTTTTAATAAAAAAAGAATAAAAATCATAAAAAATTTATAATAAAAATCGACTACTTTATTTGTTTTTATTTATTTCTGTGTATTATTTTATGATGTAGAAAATGTTATTGACCACATAATTTTTTAAGTCATAAAATCTATATGCAACAATGAATAAAAAAAAACAGAAAGAATGCTATATTCGGCTGAGCCGAATCTTAAATACCCTTCACCACTAAAAGGCATGAGTTGAAGATATTACACCAGAAATTTATTTGTTCATCAGCTTAAACGCCACTAACGGAAAAAGGCCCTTAGAAAGCTTTAGTGAAATATGGCAATATATTTTTTAAATTACCTACAAATATTGGTACCGATTTATAGATTTTTATGACCCATTTTATTAAAAAAACTAATGATAAGGAAAAATATTAGATTCGTATGTGGGAGCTGTAGCAAAATTTGGACCGATATTGATCAGATTAATAACATATATTTAAAAACAATTAAACCGAACTTTAATAAATTTGGTCATTATTAACTCGTTTTATAAGCCTAATATTATTGTCCGGAATATGTGGACTGAGATCGGCCAAACTAATAATAATTAAAATATTTAGAAAAATAATTGTTGCAAATTTCAATACAATTGGAGTTTATTTAAGAATTTTATAAGTTCAGACCCATTTTTCTGGAAGTGTCGTTTTATGGAAGCAAAAGTAATATATGGAAATAGATTGATCAAATTAATAATATATAATAAAGATAGTTAAAAAATCATTGTGCCGAATTTAAATTGGCGTTTATTTAAGTGGTTTATAAGCTCAAGTTCGTTTAACGGGAAGGGGCGTAATACAGAAACTTTAGTAAAAGTTAAGAGAGCTAGAAAATTTATTTTTTCTTATTTAAAATTTTTATAAACTTAAACCAGTTTTCCGGGAAGGGGCTTTAATGGAGCTATAGCAAAATATGGACCGATATTAATAAAATAAATTTTTCATATTTCAGCATTAACGATTTTTCTGTTGATCCGATTTTGATGTTTCTTTATATAATGATTACAGATGTATACCTGTATGTTTTAGTTAAATTTTTATTTAAAATCAGTTACCTTTGTTGAACAAATTAGAAAAGCTCTTTTCAAAATTTTCAGGTTGTCTCAGATATCAGTGTATATGTTTTTTATAAATTTTTTTATTAAGGAGCTAAAAAATAACAATGTGGCCAAATTTCATGGAACAAGGATAATTATTCAAGTAGTGAGAATATTTCTAACAGACGGACACAGCTAAATCGACTCCGTTTTTGATTTAATGCAGGAATATATTTACTTTATAGGACCTGAGACGATTCCTTTTTGGCGTTACATACGAAATAACAACGTTAATATACTCTTATCAACACTTGTGGTTGTGGTGGGTATAACAACAACAATTATTACAATAATAAATAATAAAAGAGGAACTCATTTAAATGTTAAAGACGCGCCTTTCTAAATCAATAAATATCATGTTGGAGTTCTTTGGCAAAATGTAAATTGAGGAACTTAAGAATCCGTTTCATGAGAAATAAAGTTTATGACTTTTAATAGAAACAATTTTTATTCATTTCGACAGAGTCAGTCAGACAGACGGACGGATGGGCAATGCAACGATGAACTTTTTTTATCTTATTTTTTTAAATGAACAATTAATAAATTAAAAACCATATGAAAGAGGGGGAAGAGAAAGAGGGAAAGGAAAGAGTTAAATAAATTTCAAATAAATCAAAATGACACTTATTTCCATTAACTGAAAGTTGTTTGTTGTAAGAAGATCTTATAGTGATCGTTTATATATACATGATCAGGAAAATTCAGAAGAAGTTTTACAGATGTTAAGATAATATTGAATAAATTATGATCAATTTTATTGAACATTAATAAATCAATTATAATTTATAGGAAATTGCATTTCTCTGAAAAACAAATTTTACAAAAATTTAGATTTATGAAAATTGTTATACGTTTGGGAAGATGTTTGTAATGCACAGAAAACACAATGTTACCCCCACCTGAAAGTATACTCAGCCGAGATACAGTGATTTTTTAATAACGCCGTTCCCAGTGAAAGTGATTTAAAATCACTTTTACAGTGATCGCAGCATTTCAATAGAAAACATAACAATGTTTTTTCATTATTTTTATTAAAAAAAATAAAAATCACGGAAAACAAAAAGGGTTTAATAAAAGACGACAGAGGACATTTTTTTTGCTAACATGGGAATCTCCATAGAGTTAATAATGTGCACCGTAGGAAACGGATAATTTTAATTCTAGGAGTCTCAGCGCCACCTTTAAGTAGTTTTTCTGTCCCAAAATAAAAACAAATGCAACAAAGGAGGGAAGAACGACATTATTAGTAACTGTTATTTCATAACTTCAGTCACTGTAGTTATCAGTGACTTACCAATTAATTACCATAGTGATTAAATCACAGTCGTGAAAATATCGCTCATCTCTAATACTCAGTATTACATTCTGAATCGATTTAATGAATTTCTTCTGTCCGCCTGAGTGGCGTCTATGCACATTACGGAAGAATCGATTATTTGTGTTTGGAAAAAATCTTTTACTTTTAATCAGCTGAATGGATTTGCATGAAAACAAAGAAGTGTGGCATTATAACACTGGCCCTCTCCATACGAGATATTAACTTTCAGGCCCCCCTTTTCAGAGCTATAGGGGTGAAAATTTTGGAAGCTCAATTAACAGCGTTTTTAATTTATGTGTCTAATCAAAAAATATATATATTTTTTAATATATATCCAAATTGATTGCCCTGATCATTTTCACATTTTTTATTTCGCTTAAATTTTCTTAAAATTTAACCTTTAACCTTATTTTATTTAAAACGTTTTATGTGGATTTTTTTTAAATATTTTATGTTTTAATAAATTATTAATTTACATGTTCTAAAGTTTTCCTTCATACAAAAATACTTGTAAAAAAGGTTTATATCTTTGTTTGGAATTCAAACATATTAAGGCCTTTTCTAGCCAAATTAAGCTAAAGTGAAATTACTTAAAATCCAATTATTTAATAAAAACATTAATTAATTCAATTAAAACAATATTTTTCATTTGAATTCCTTTTATATAATAGAATTTTTTTTAAAAGACACCTGCAAAGGTCTCTTAAAAGAAATCCCCGTTTGGAATTCATTACGGAAGCTGTTTAATACCAATTTAATCAAGGTTAATAGATTTTCTTTACAACTTGAATACAATTCTTATCTAAATACAAATTACATCGTGTAAATGTAGAAAAAAATTAAAGCAAAATATATATATTTTTTTCTAGTTTATGAGAATGTTTTTATTATTTGTTTCATTAATTTTCATCATAAATGTCAATTAGTTTGTGTTTTGAGGAAGATAAAATATAAATTAAAATTAAATAACATTTTAAGTGAATAACATGTCCACCACCATAATCAATGGACTTGAGAAAACATACGAACACGGTTTAAAAATAAATTAATTGTATTTTATTTTTAATAAATGATAAAAAAACACTATATTTTTCTCAACACACTAGAGCCCCGACTTGCATCGTTAATGGGGAGCTGGGTAACGCAACGCAAATCAAATAAACATTTTTCTATATAAATGAACTGAAATTTCATTTATTGGGAGAAAATATGCAAAACAAGGAAACAACAAATTTTATATTTTCGATAAAAGACAAGTGTGAATGCATTTTGTATTTAATTCATTTACTAATTTACTTATTGTTGTAGGTGCTAGCACAAGAGCTCTTACTATATTTAAAACGTTTTATTGCGTATAATTTCAATTCCAAAATTAATACTTTTTTCACTTTGTCTTATTTTTACGTCCTTAGTGTACTCTGGGAATTCCCCTTAATTCACGCGATTTGAAAACATAACATACAGGTCAGGATCAGTGTTATCAATAATGCTAAAAATATCTACAATGCTGTAGTAAAAAATGTAATCGTTTCTAGCCACGCAAGGCGAACTGATGCAAATTGGGGTTTAAAATGACACAAATCGGACCGACCCAACTTGAAATTTCAATGACACAAATCGAATTTTTTCAGTTCTTAAAAATCGACGCGATAGGAGAAAAAGCAAATTGGAATGTCGCTAGTTGGGGCTCTAGTGTATTCTTAATTTATTGTCTTGATCATGTAAATTATGAGTTTTTAAACGTTTTATGAATATAAAAAAGAGAAAAATAATACATGTAATATCTTGTTAAATTTCTAACTTAGAGCGGTTTAGAAATAACTTATTTTAAAATAAAATTATAAGAATTATATACATTTTATTAATTTAATCATAAATTACAATTTGGCGATTTTTTTTAATTTGGAGGCTCAACTCCCTTTCCCCGTACTTATGTTTCAAGTAAGTACGGGGAAAGGGAGTTGAGTTTTTTCAAATCAATTGAATTACTTCCCAAGAATATTCTTGTGAAATTTTGTGAAAAAATATTCACTAGTTCCAAAGCTACAAAATTATCTCCAAAAAAAGCGTTTATCGCACCACTGTACAATATTCTGTAAGTGAAACAGCAGCTAATTGAAAACATGATTTAGCAAAAACTACTACAAATTTATTCTATTCAATTTTCCATTAATCGTGTGTAAATTGGGATCCAGTCAGTCATTCAGTCTATTGTTGTTGTTATTTCGATTATTTGAAAAGTTGTAGTTTCTCTTATTTTTTATGGTTTAAAATCTATTTAAAATTTTATTTATAATAATTTTAGCAGACGAGTTTTAGACGAACACAAAAAAAAGCTGAAATAAAAATTTATTGTTTCCTTATTTAGATTAAGTTGTTTTCTCATGTATTACAAGGGGGTGATGGTATTAAATTGTAGACATTTATAATTTGTAAGAAAAATATACTGCATTATGAGGGGTGTTCACTGAGACTGGAATTTAAAAAAAACTTTTAAAATCCATACTTTCCATTCGCTTTCTTAATTGATGTAACTTTATTTAAAGTTCGTATAAAATGATCAAAATGTCTTTAAATCAGGATCAGTAGTAATCAAATATATTTAAATCTCAAGGGTTGTCAAAATATTCGATGCATATGGCATGAATTTTAATTTGTCAGTCGGTCTATAGAAATCTTTATCTGAAATATATATACGATAAGTTGAGGCTGACGTCTCTTCTAGCTGTCTATTCAGTAAACATCAATAATTTCAGTAGAACTAGCTGAGCATTTCCCACAAACCTATCGCTATTCTGGATACATTCTGTGTCTTTGGAAGTAAGAAAAATTTGTCAATAAAATTTCACCAAATTCCAAATAGCCCGAGCACTGAGTTAGCCCTTTTGAAAACGTTTTCTATATTTTTGCCTTAAGAAGCATCATGTGAACCATTCCTTTTATCTGAACCAGATTTTCAATTAACGGCCACTTTCTCCAAGTACTACTTAATAACATTAGAAACAGTTTGACGCTTAATCTTTGATTGCTTGGCCAATTTTTAGTGGGATCAAGTTGGGTTTTGATGATTTGAGTGTATTAGTAAACTTTAAGAAACTTTAAGAGGTAAAATTTTTCACCCAATTATTTATTGAATTCAGAAGACTACAAAGTTGCTTTAGTATAATTTTGTTGTTTTTTTATAAGCTTCTAAAGATTGTATTTAAGGAGCTATAGCATGTAAGAAATCATAGGTAAAATGGTGCACACCTATCAAATATCTAATCTAAATTTTTGAAAAGAAATTTCAATATTGAAAACAGTTTAATTTAACATTATCTTAAAAATTGATATATAAAGTTGTGCGACAATTCTAATTTAACATGTTTTTATATTGATTTAACAGTATGAAATGTAAATTTTTCGATATTGTGTTTCTCGTTTTAAAAACATTCCATGGAATTTTTTTATACTCTGCACCACCACAAATAGTGAAGAGGATATAATAACTTTGTCATTCCGTCTGTAACTCTAAGAAGGAATCATCTCAGGCCCCATAATGTATATATATTCTTGCATCAAATCTATTTGTCTGTTGTTGGCACGCTTAAATCCACAATAATTGACAGAGCAAAAAAAAATTTGGCCTTTTTAAAATCAGCAAAATCGGTTTAGTATATCAAAAGATATAGACTGATATCTGAGACAACCTCTAAGCTTCAGCGAAGAATTTTCGTAAAATTGTCAATTGGAAATCGACAAATTAGAAAAAGATTCTGGAATAATATAAAGTTATATGTACTTCATTATCATTCAAAGAATCAAAATCGGTTGAGTAGGAAAAAGTTTTCGTCAAAAAACAACTAATTTTATGACACCGTTATTTATAATATATCTTCGTGAGCGTGTATGTACGAAACATAACATACTTACTTTCACGCATTTGTGATGGAGGGTATTAAAGATTCGGCATTGCCGATTATAGCATTTTTACTTGTTATTTAATTTAAAAATACAAACAATCTCCTGAACACCCCTATTACGATATTTACACTTTTATCTTTCTCTCACATTTCTAATGATAAACAAGAATAAATTTATCAAAATTAGAAAAAAAAAACATGCGTTAATTTTCATTTAACTTGTATTAGAGGGAAAAAAACTTAAATAAACATTTAAGTTGTTTTATTCATATTCTGCAACATTTATTAGAAAAGTAAATATTGATTTAGTTATTTAGTATATCTGAAGTAGAAAAAAGTAGATAAACAAAATAAGAGTTATAATAAATTAAAAACATAAATAAATAATAAAAATATAAAACAAAGTATTACTTAATAATGTGTGACATTAATAAATATATTTATTTAGGTAAATAAAATATAAACAATAATAATAATAATAATAATAATAATCATTATTATTATTAAAATAACCCAGTAGGAAAATATCAATTAAATGAAAGGGAATTTAATTAAAAAGATTTAAGGTAAAATGTTAATAATGAACAGGTTCGAAGGACCATAAACAAGACATCGTTTAACGACATACATTCACTTTCAAGCATACCGTTCTACTCAGAATCACTCTCTGAATCCATTAAACGAAGTACGTCCGTCTGTCCACGTAAACGTTGTGACAACTCTACAACTCACAATTTTTGACAAATTCTGGTACATACTCAGTCAAATATTTCATTTATCCCGGAATGAAGTTTTGAGTTCATAAACGTTCTAAATATAAAGCGATTTTAATGAAATTTGTCATAAATAAGTCTTTTGACATTCTAAATTAACATGTCAAAATATGTTATTGTCGGTCCATTGCTTCTCATAGTTTCTAAACAAGCCCTTTTCCAAATATCGCTTTAAAGCGCATAAATATTAAATAAAGATTAATATAAGCACAAATCGATGTGCAATATTATACAAATGTCAGTCCATAATTTCATGTAGCTCACGTTAGTTAAACAATAATCAGAAAATACGGGGTCGTTCATTGTCTTTCCTTAACTATACTTTATAACCAACATTGTGTAGGGCATTACATAGTCGCTCTCGACCGACTTGTTTTATATTTATTTCTTTTTTGCAAAATCATTGTAAAATAATGACTACTAAAATTAGTGTTTAATATCACCAATTATACTCCCAACAATGTATACCTTCTAATTATATGATTAAAGTCCATTAAAAATAAACCAAAACACCAATTTTCCGCACAGTGTAATTTATGATATTTTTTAGCATTTAATCCTCAGGTGTCATGATCTATTATCTACTTTTTTGCAAATTATTCTTAATTATTGATGTAAAATCGTTAATTTTAAAATATTTTATATCGATTTTTGCAATCATAATTACAGATAAAAAATTTTTAAAAATATTACAAGTTTTTTATTTGAATAATAAAAATATATTATTATATTATATATTTATCATAAGATATTGGCAATTATTTCTAACCGGTTGAGATTATTTGCGATTTAGTATAATAAAATAAATTACAGAATCGATGGTTAATAAAAGCTCATGTAAAGTTGTTGTAAATAAATGAAATAATTAAATATAATTTATATCTCAAAGTTAATTAAGATTAATGAAAGCGGAAAATATTGTTAATTGGAAAAATGTTGCAGATAAAAGAACTCAAATTATGGTAAAATAATTAAAAAAAATTAACATTTTAATTAAGATAAAATAAATTTCATGTTAATTTTTCCTATAAGAAAATCGCAAGTTTAAGTTATCCTCCCAAAGCAGATATACACTGAACCAAATGTCGTAGATATCAAAAAGATTTTGTAGTAAAAGATGTTAAATTAAATTAAATTAAATTAAATTAAATTAAATTAAATTAAAAAAATAACTAATTATATATTATATCAACAGATATTTAGTAAAAATGGCTATAACGCATCATAACACGCAAAAGTATTAAATTTACATACTAAAATAAATTAATTTGAATAAATTTTTTTAGTTTTACAATTTTTTTCGTCAAATAATTTTTCTTTATTCGGTGTGCTAAGTTGCACAGAAATTCTCCTCACTACCAAATCTCGAAATAAATTTCAAAAATCGACGTAAATTAAAAAAAAAGTAATTGGGATCAAATTCTCGCTTTAGTAGATCGATAATCAATATTTGCTTTGTATGAGGCTACTTCTCCCCTTAACCCATCCGTCTTATTATAATATCTTTAATGGTTAAAGAGATTTTTTGACCCTTTTCCGGACAGGTAGGTTTAGTTGTTTTTTTAACTTGGGGAACTTACTTTGGGCCAAATATCTTCCAAAAATATTGGGTGGTTCTAATGGATTTTAGAAAGTCTTCGAATCATAAATCTAAATGGATCCAATAAAAGAAATTTTACTTATAAAGGTCGTTATATTTGTTCACTTAATAATCCACTATTTTCATCTGGATTTCTCTATTATTCGGAAAAAAATTTCTTACATAGAAATATGTAAGGGAAATATTTTTCCCTCAAATCCAAAGCTATAATTTAAAAAAGGAGTACTTGGTTTCTATAGCTACATATGTTGACTATATAGCCAAAAAAACTGAAATGCGGAATCCTTTTATAACTTAAATAACAAATTTATTGAAAAGAAGTAAATTTTTGAAACAGACTTCTCCCAAATTGAAATATTGATTATTTTGGAACAAAATTCTCGAATTTGTTTATGACCTGTATTAAGGGCATTTCTAACCTCAAAATATTCGAATTTCAAAATCGTAGCTTTATTTATATAGATTTTATTTAAGATCAAATATTAAAAAAAGTTTCACAAAAATTATTCCAAAATGAACACTTTTTTCCAGTGGAATTTTCATATTTTCTTTATAAAATGAACGTTTGAACATAATAAAGTTTATATTCCACTTTCGTTAGTCACTGTAAAAGTTATAATTATAAATTAAATAATATAATTTTTCTAATTTATTTTATTACAATTTTTGATATTAAAAAATATGAAACTCATTTTAATAAAAATGATTTATTTTAATATTTTTTTTACTTTGATCTTAAGCACAATTAATTATATTATTAGGTCAACATGTGGTTCCTCTTAAATCCATAAAAATTAAAGAAATATACTTCATATTCTTTTTTTAAATCCCAAAATATAAAATTCCTCACTTATTGTGAGACAGAAAACTAAAATGACTTTTTATTTAAATAACACCAACATAAATATAACAATTATGACAGAATAATGTTGCAGTCACAATAAACAAAAATAAAGAGTAAAATGTTATAGTTGGTCAAGCCGATCTATG